>VZTG01007661.1:83773-330790 GCA_013397845.1 Melanocharis versteri
TTTATTTCTTGCGGCGGAGCCCCTCGCCCCCCCGAGACACCCACACACGCACGCACACACACTCACTCACCCACACACACACGCACATGCAGCACACGCACCGCCCCGCAGCCGCCCGCCCGTCTGGGAGCGCCGCCGCCGCTCCGCTTCATCTAGCCCAGGGCGGCAGGCGCATGCGCCCATCCATATGCATGAGGGGGACAGCGGGAGGAGGGAGCAGAGGAGGGGAATGGCACGGGCAGGGGAAGGCAGGTACCGGCGGGAGGAGGCGGCGGCGGCGGCGCGCCCTTCCCGCCCCTCGGTACCTGAGGCGGGGCTGGGTGGGGGCGCTGCCGGGCGCGGGTCGGCGCGGCCTGAGGGGACGGGAGGCACGGCCAGCCCGGGACCCTCGGGTAACCCGGGGCAGCGGCTCTCCTGAGGGAAGCGGAGGTGGCAGTCGCCCCCGTGCGACTCGATGTGCCCGCCTCAACCCGAGGTCGCGCCGCCGAGGGCCTCCCGCGCTTCAAGTGGGAGGAAAGATCCCTCAGCTGATCAGGCCCCGCACCACAGTGCTGGCTGGGACCGTGAGCGATCCTGTCCCCGCGCTGGAGACGCTCATCCCGGTTTTCAAGTGGGTGTTGGGATTGCTCTGCCACACATCCTTTCGGGAGCAAGGTCCAGAACCACACAGCCAGGTGATTACTTAAGGGTCTCCCTGCCACAGGGTACTGAGAAGCCCAAAAGTTTGCACAGTAGCAGAGAGAGTTCAGACTGGTTCCCAGAGGAAGAGCCACACATCAAAGGGCATTGAACAAGAAAAGAAAACCCCAAAAAACCCCACCCCTAACTTTGTCTCTGGTTTGGGAAGTCCCTGTGCTGCGGGTCTAGAAGTTGGGTGACTGTGCTGGGAACTCGCATCACTGTCCCTCTCTTCCTGAGGCGCTGGCGACAGGAACTTGGCCTACATGACGTTCGGTCTGACCCAGAACAGCTATTCTTATGTCCTGATCTATTCCACCCTGATCTAACACAGTAGATGCGTGAATGTCTATTTTATACACCAGAGTCAGTGGTACAGAGGAAAACGAGATTTCTGACCTAATTTTATATCCTTTGTTTTCATTTCCTATGGCAAAAGCAAAGTGCGTGCCTGTTCTTGGCTCTGCTGAGGTCTGTCCCGTTCTGGAGTGCTCCAGGCTGGAAATCTGTTGGCATTTGTGCCCCTCACCTTAGAACTGCACTCAGACTCCCAGCAGGCTCCTGCAGATCAGTTCCCATTTGTGAGTTCACGACTTCGATTACACACCAGTGATTTTGGCACACCTGTGGGGTGCGCAGTTGCTGAATGCTCCTTCCAGCCTCGCTCAGCCCCCAGGTTCCAGCAGCACTGGTTGTACCTTATTGGAGTCATTACCTTTTCGAAGGCTGGTAAACCTTCATGGTGTTCGCTCCGCAACGTGGCTGCAGTTTGGTGATACCAGTGCCTCTCTTCTTTTTTTTTCCAGTGGGTGTTGGTTAGCTTCCACAGCCTGGTTAAATGTTACTCATTCCCAAGTGCCACACATCTGCTCCCCTGGGCCTTTAAATACCCTGCTGCTTGCTGGTATGCTCCGTACCTTCAGGGCAGGTCTGGAGTTGGCCTTTCAGTAAAAGGTTACTCCACCTGTTTGACTCCAGTGCTTAGGAAATCCAGAGTTCTCTTTCCCACAGTGCTTGTGACTCAGCAGTGTAGCTGCCCTCAAACAGAATTACTTGTCCAGCAACTTAAAATGCTTTGCAAGCATTAATGAATTAAGTCTCCCAGTGTCTTGAGATGGAGAGTATTAGTGATAGGTAAAGCAAGGCATAGCATGAGTCATGTGCAGAAGGGCATTGCAAACCCTCTCCCTTGCAGCCCTGAGAGAAACTTTGACCTCATAGAAGTCAGCAGTAAAATCCCCCTAAAATTATTTAGTCCGGAATTTCCCCCTTGAAGTCCCATCTCTTGCATTTTTCCTCTGGGCCGTCGAGGCCAGATCTTGAGCCACTGCACAGCAGCACTGAAAACCAGCTGAGCATGTTGCCTGCAGCCTGAGCATCTTTTCAAGATGCTCCTTTCAGTGCGGATGCAGCAACGTGCAAATTGCTGCGTGTGCACAGGGGCCTGAACTGCAGTTGCTTTGAGCAGCCCGAGACTGGTGCACACAAAATCCCTGCTGCAAGGCTCTGCCTGCGCGTCTCTCGAAGCGTGGAGCCGACGTGTCTTCCTCTGTGGCTGCTGGAGAACTTTTCAGCGTCTGGCACTGGGCTTTTTACATGGCGTTTACATTACATCCTGCTAATCTTCCTATTCCGACACAATTAGATCACATCCACGTTAGAAGCCGTTACGGACATGGAGTGTGCCAAAGCCCAGCGTTACAGGCAGAGCTTTGCTTTGGGCCTGAATCAGTTCCCTACTATAGAGCTGTTCATTGAGGCTGCTGGGAGGTTGCCCGGGACTTCGGTGGGATGAGGATCACAGCCTTCGGAGGGAGTGCCTGGCTTACGAGGGTCAGGTGTCGTGAAGTCAATTCTTTGTGTGAGGAAAGTTGTAATTTCCTTTTAAAGCTCAGTGACTCACTGAGCCATGGCTGCGAACAATCCCACAGGATTTCCTTAGATTTGTGATACCTGAAGGTAAGCTTGGAATGGCGCCCCTGGAAAAATTCTCCCTTCAGGGACCTGATGCATCTCATTTTCAAGTTGGTGACTAAACTTTTGTTTACTACTGTAATGCAGATCAAGACAGTTGCATAGTCATAGGGGACTGATCCTGCATTAGCCTTCAATAAACCAGTTAAAGAACTACCAGAAAAGAATCTGTTGACATGTGGAATCTGTGGTCATAAAGAATTCATAAAGCTCAATGACCTCTTTTCACAGCAAACGAAGAGGCAAAAGGAGCCCTTTGTTCTTCAAGATTTTTATAAAAGTAGTTTTGCTCCTCGAAATCAGCCAATAAAATTAATTTTCTGCAATTTTAGATACGACTCTGGACAAACTGAGTGGAAGAGTGAAATTTCATCCACTCGGATAATCCTTTATCTAGGAGTTAAGCTTCCCTGTTGCAAGGAGAAGGACGTATCGCCACAGTCAATCACGGATGAGTGAGCTTTTAGATAAGGCCTTTCCTATAATACACCCACAACACTTTATTTTCCTCTTGCTGTTCTGGAAGTGACCTGCCCACTTGGGCGAGTGTCACGGAGCAGAGATAGGGACCGCGCCGTGCTGCTTGGCTGACACACATTTCGGAGCAACACATTCCAGCAGATGAACCCATTTGCACAGTTGAGTGATCTAAACTTAGAAAGCTAATTTCTCTAATTACAAAGTGAGACTGAGCTCCTGTAAAGCTTTTCATCACCTGAGTGGAATGGGAATTGCGCTTCCATAATCATTTGATGTTTAGAAACTAATTAGGAAGCGTTTTGTGGGGAAGCCACACCCAGTGTTAGGCTATTTCACAAATGGAGCAGGGGAGAAAACTACCACTGGTGAGAAAGCTGAGCAAGTGGCAGAGGTTAGGAGAAAGAGCACAGTTTACCCAACGCTGAGGGGTGCATTCCTACTTCCATGAAAGCTTCAGTTCTTCCCAGTCAGGCAATTTCTTAAAGCTGTGTCTTCAGGCAAGCTTTCCAAATGTGACAAAAGTTTTTGGAGAAGATGCTCTAGTAACCAGAGCCCCAAATCCAGTTTGCTGCCACAAGCCTTTACTTTCCCCTTTCTCTGGAGTGTGTTGTTTAAGAGAACTAAAATTTCAAAGCTGCACTGTGTTTATTGTGCATGTGCGTTCTGTCACTTTGAAATTCCCACCTTAGTTTTTCTGTATGTTAGAAATGTTTAATTCCCCAGAATGGAAGTGAGGCACCGAATCTATTTCAGAGGATAGTTCGAGAACAATAAAAAAAAAACGGTTCTGGGGTACTCAGAAATTACTGCAGGGAGAACCAGTAAAGTCCCTGAAAGAGTTAAAGCTGTAGAACCAAAAAAAGATGTCTATTGTAGAGCCTTTAAGTTTTATCCAGCTGTAATTAAGTGAATCCATAACATCATTGCTTTCTGTCACAGCTTAAAATTGAGACCTTACTCCATTCCAGAGAATAGTGCTGTTTCTCCTTCAGTTTCCTTTATTTATATGCACATAAAACCTGCTCTCTGGTTGTTTCTCTGTTAACCCTTCAAGGATCAGATGCCTCCACGTTAACGTGTGAACCCAACTGCTTTGTCCTTCACTTATCCTCCCCAGGGGTGGGATTCCTGTGCAGCAGTGATTTGATGTCAAATCCTTGCTTTCTAAAAACAGGGAAGAGCTGAGACTACAGTTTTAGATCTGGGTAGGGGTACAGCTTATCAAGGTGGAGTAGCTTCCAGTAGGTGCAAAGACTGTGACACTGAGCAGTGCTGGCACGTCTGTCACAGACAAGATGACACTTTCGTTTGATAAGCGGCAACCTCGGCTATTCCTGTCGAAGAGGCTGCACTGAAACCTGGGCTGAGCCCCATCTCCAATGAACAATGGGTGCTTTCAAGAGAGCTCCCAAATTTCTTGTAGGGTTTTCCTCACAGCTTTCTGCAAAGGTGCTTCTTTGAGCCAATTTTGTTGAGGAAGTGCTCAGACCAAGTTTCATCTTCTTGTTATGACAGCATCAAAATGCCTGAAGTTCTTCTCATGTTTCATTGTTTTCATTGTTAATTGTATGCAAAAGTATGTGTTCAATACATTCTCAATTACAAATTGTCTTGAGGGTGCAAGACTGAAGTACACAGGGGTGTCACTTAGCTAAGGAAATGTTTAAAAAGAAGAGAGCTGTGATTAGCAGATTTAAATTTGAGTGTACAGTGACTTCTCGCCTCTGCCATCATTCCATGGCTGATCTAATATTCTGGGCCTTAACTATACTTATTCCTGCTTGGGGGGTATAAAGGGCATTGTTTCATTTGGCCTGAAGAAACTTTTAGAGACATTAAGATTTCTAAAATCCAAATTCAGCCCAAAATATAAATGTGCATACATGAAGAAACAAAAAACTTCAGTTTAGGGATATGTTTAAGTAACTTGCTGGAGTAGCCAGTGAGTTGAGCGACAAAGTTGAGTGCATTTGAGTGATGCTGCTGACCTACAAGGGAAAACCTTTTTCTGGGGAGTTAGGGATGGGCCCAGTGGCCTGTTTTTACCTGGTCCCTTGGGACTGCTGTCTCCATGGTGGAAGGAACCTTTTTGCATCAGCCAAATGTTTTTAGATGAAGCACAGGCCACAGAGGGTGGCTGGAATCCTTGGTAGTACAGATAAAGACAAGGCCCTAAAGGAGAGAAAAATGGCTTTCTCTATGTTCATCCCTTACTGAAGAATGAAAAAAAGCCTCTTGACCATTCTGCATGTCACAACAGTGCCACTACATGCAGATGTGCATTGAGGACTTTTCTGTCACTGGTCATGCAGTGAGAGATCTGACAGGAGTGGGTGTTGGAGCCAGCAGCTTTTGGAAGAATCTGAGTCTGCACAGGTTTGGGAGTTTTGGGGTTGAAAACTGTGCATTTTGGACAAGATTCGTATCAAGTCCTACAGTTCATCACTTGAGACTCTCCCAGTCCCACTCTGCAGTTAGCTGTGGTCAAAATGCCTGCAGCTTCCAGCAGGGTAGTGGAAAATAGAGCAAACGAGAAGGGCTGGAATAAGAATAGTCTAGGGGCATCATGGAGAGGTGGCAAATAAAGGGACTTATTCTTGGGAGTCTGAGCAAGATACAGCTCCCTGTCGCCCTGCCTCTCTGGTTAAAGATTTGTCTTTGCTCTTTCCACTGTACCTGGAAGGTTTTACATTCCTGCCTCCCTGGCAGCTGTTTTGTCTCTTTCAGGCAGGAGACGATCTCTTCAATTGCTCCTGATCTCGGCCCTGAGTCGTGGACCACTCCAGCTGTGGTGAAGGACATCCCTGATTTGTGGCACTGTGGCAGCGAGACAGCTTGGTGAAGATATGAAAGAAAAAGAGCCTGGCTGTAGGATTGGACCCTTAAAACCAATTAATTTCTTTGAAGGTAATGGCATTACCCAGTGTGCTCCAGCTTTCTGTCTGAAAGGGGCCACAGGCTCTTGCAGATCCACAATCTGTGTGTTGCCCTGAATTGTTGGGGTTTTCCCTGTATATAATGATGATTTTTATTTACTGTGGCAGGGAGGAACGAATGAGGATCTGCCACAACTTGAATAGAAGCAATTCCACACCTGTCCCTTTAACTGCACATTTGTGGTCGGCTGCCTTTTATTGTCCTCCCCTCTCTGGGGCTGCAGGGCAGTGTGTGTGTGTGTGTGTGTGTAAGGATTTCCCAGCCTAGTGGGTGACCCCGCATCTTGCTGCTCCGAGCAGTGGCTTCCGTCCCCTCCTTTCTCTCCAATATTTATTGGAAGCACGTGCTAAGGAATCTGTGAGCCTGCAGTGCTAATGAGTGCGTGGCACGGAGCGGAGCGGGGCAGCAGATGCAAAGGGACAGGCACGTTTCCTAATGAGGGAGTCTCGAGACCCATCTGTTGAGTCTCGTGGGCCCTCAATGAAGTTTGTGGAGCGAGGTTGCCAGTGGAGGTTTTTTTTTTCCTCTGATGCTTTTAGTTCTCAACAAGTGCAATCCTGTATAGAGCAGCATGTCATGGGGTTAGGTTTTGTTGTTACTAGCAGATAATGTGACTTTGAAAAGAACGCCCCTGCCCCAGCTGAAAGGAGGATAGCCCTCCTCTACCCCCTTCCTTCCCATCCTTCTTGCTCGGATCAATAACAGGTCCCCAGGCACAAAGCCTGCATTCTTTTATTCTCAAATTAGAGCAGCTGCAGCAGCAACACCACAGCTCATTGGAAACCTATTAGCTTTTGAAAGACTTAATCCAGTTTGAAAATAACTAGTGTTTCTCAATCCTTCACGCACTCACTCCCGTAAGAGGCAATATTCTTAGGCTGCATTGACAGCGGACTGGGCTTATTATTACAATAACCTGCATCTCTCTCCGTGTCCCAAAGGGGCAACAAAGAAGGCAAAATGTCAGTTTCCCAGCTTCACAGGGCCTAAGAACATTGGATTTACTCTGCCATATCACACCCCATCACTGAGCTCTGCTGCCTACCATGCTGCCTTCAATAGTGACTGATGTCTCGTGATTCACTCTCCAATTTCATAGTTTTTAAGGCCAGAGGGGCTATTATGATAATCTATTTGACCTCCTGCACAACACATTAGAATTTCATCCTAGGTGGGATAAAAGCTGGGAGCAGCTGGATTCTTCAATGTGGCTCTGCTGGGCAGCAGTGGAAATTTGGGGTTTTTTGGGGGGACTCTGCTATAAGGAGAGCTTGTTTTTTTCTTTTTTTGAAGCACCTGAAGCACAGAGCTCTGTGAATGGGAGCATATGCAGCAAATGCCTTGCTTTGGAGGCAGGGGAGCTGATTTTGCTTGGAAAGGGGTTGCTCCCCTGTCTTGGTTTCTTGTTTAGCTTCTGTATCACTGCTTTACTGAGGATATCCCTGCAGCAGCTCTGTAAGATAATTATTCCCCTCTTAAAGGTGGGGGTCTGAGCTTCAGAGACTTTTAAGCCTTAAATGCCTTGTGAAGACTACAGCAGTGAGGAAATAAAGTTTTCTTGAACAGGATCCTCAGTTTCATGCCCCAGGTCACACTGGAAATCTGTAGAAGATGAGGGAACATGTTTTCTCATTTTTCTTGAGTCCCAGCCTAGCGTGTTTGCAGTGCTCAGACTTTTCCTGTACCGTGCCAGCCCTAAACCTTTCCTGTAAGTGCTGCCAACTGTTATCATTAGTGTTGGTACAGATATTTTGCCAGAGGTGGCTGGGGTGGGACCACCAACTGATTCCCGAAGGCCACTGAACAGCAACAGCTTTTGATTTCTACTGACCTGGACCAGATTCAGTGTGGTGACCTAGAGCTAAGGGGCTCAGTATCTCATTACTAATCCCTTGAGCTAGCCAATTCCTTCCACCAAGTCAATGTTTTCTAAAGTGTTAAAAGACTTTTCCTGCCTGCCTGCCCATTAAATCCTGCTCTTCTGTCCGTGTCCTTGGATCAGCCTAATCACTGAAGTGGATCAGTTTCAAGTCTTAATGATGCAAGCTGTGGTCCTGACAATGCAGAAGATGGCAGGCAGCACAGCTGAGGCAGGCTCTGCTCTGGGGGTAACCCTGATGTGCTGCTTTTGTAATGCATTGCCAGCTGGGATATGGAGTGTTTCCTGCCTTTAGCTTATTTTTCTGAGATTTACAATTTATAATGTTTCTAGACACTTAAAAAAAAACAAAAAAAAGAAACCTTGTGTTTTCCTGGATTGTCCGTTTGCCATTGTCCATTGGCATTGCTTTTTGGGTTCAAGTAATAATTTTCTTCTATGACATTTTAATCTTCTCACTTTCCTAGATGGGGAATTTGGCCTTGCAGAAAGAACTATGCAGAGATTCATCACTGTGTTCTAATGTATCTTTATTATTAAAGTCCTACACCTTAAAAATACAGAGAAATGTGTTTCAAGAGAGTGTGTACAGAAAACCACCTTAGAATCTGCAATAGCCTCATCCACATACACCTAGCAGGAAACAGCTTCCATTTGCTTAATTTTAGATTGAATACAGAGCTTTTTACAAGTCTGTAAACTTGTAAAAATATGTCTCCTCTTCCAGCAAAGCTTCTTCATAATTCATATAGACTTACAAGAGTGGACATACACCATGCTCCACGTACATGCTTTTTTCTCCACATATATATACATATATATATATAAAAATTTGGAAAGTTATTCTCAGATACTTCAGTTACTTACCCCTGGTAACAGTTTTCTTAATATTTACTCTGGTATAATGGGCATGGCTGTGTTTTTATGAGGCATGTTTTTCTTCTTGCAAAGTAGGAATGCTTCCCACCACTGCTTATGTGCACACAGGCACTCGAATACAAATTTCCCTCACCGATTTTTTCTTAAAACAAAAATTATTCATGGAGAGCAATTCTGCCTTTGACTGCATATAATAGACCAGGCTGCAGATGAAAGAGTGTGAATCCCCAAGGTTCTGCACTTGCTCTTCTGGAAGGAGCTCTGTATCCGTTGAGTGATACTAAGCACATTTTACTTACTTACTTTTGATCAGTGGATCAGGATACTCTAATTCTAGGCTATCTCATTAGGAATCTTCCCAAAATAGTTAATTAATCTCCAGAATTACAGGGGGTTGCTCCTTTCCAGTACTGGTGATGTCAATTAATGCTCTGTTACCGTTTGAAACCAAGTTCTTAATGTGGAGCTTGACATGAAGGCCTGTGTCTAGTAAAGACACAGAAGCAGAATCTGACAGTGCCCTTCCTCTTGCTAGCACTTTGTTTATGTGAATTGTTTCCCAAGTTAACTTCTGTGGCCTAACCCCAAAGAAGAGAAGATCTAATCTCTAATTGTCCTCTGGGACCATCCCTACAAGATCCTTGAAGAATATATCCTGTTTCCCAGTCAAAGAGTCAATCCAAGGATGTGTCCTGGCTTCTCTTCTCATTTGAAGATTGTTTACCTGTTATTTATGAACTGTGTTTTGTCTATGGACTATTCCTAGTGTGGTGGCATTGTGATGCTTGTTAGAGGAGGAGGAAGGATTAAAGTGGCACAGCCTTTACATTCAACATCGCATATTCCATGCAGAAGGATTTACAGTCATTTTACAGTTGCACCAGGGTCCAGTCAACCCTTGGAGGCTGCAGGAATTCTGCCCCTGGTGGAAGACAGATTGAGTCTGTAATAACGAAATATTGAGAGAATTCCTAATTACCTGCTCTGATGATGTTTTAGCATGGTATATGTTAGTGGGTATCAGATGTGGAACAAAATATTGAACATTTCAGGATGGTGCTAAAATGAAAGCAATTCAAGGATCAGATTGTGTATGAATGTCAATATTCAAACCCAGCTATAGCAAACAGAATGCTCTCTTTTATGCCAGCTGGGATTACAGTTTGGACATTTTATTGGAGTATGAAGTGGTCACTTATTGTTCAAAGAGATTTTTCCTGAAAGGAAGGCAACCAGTGCTGAAGAGCTGAAAGCACTGAGTTGTGTTCATTTGGATTAAAAATAGGTGTTTTGGGCCAGCGGAGCTTCAAAATAAGCTTCAAAATTCTCAAACCAAACAGTTTTCCTTTTGGTAGCTGAAAAGGAAACCGCACATCCAGGAGGAATGTAGATCAAAGCAAACTCTGCAAATGATGCAGAAACACATAAAATAACAAACAAGGCTGGTGGGAAGAGGGGACCTTTTGAAAGTAGATAGGTCTGTTCATATTACACTGAAACCAAAGGCAAGATTGCTAAAGAAGATACTGGAGAGGGATATATAAGGGTATAGATTTTTCTCCTCAGAGGAGTTTTCCAGCCTGCTTTTGCATCTCCATTGTATTTGCAAAGTAACAAATAAGGGGCATACTCAGCAGCAGATCTCACTGATACCAACTTTTGCCTTTCACCACCATATCTTATCTCTCACTTTCCTTCCCTCCCTAGTTTTCCCTGAGCCTCTCTCTGCCAAAGTCTGTGGCAAAACATATTTGTTTCACTGCTCACCATAATGGTCTTAAAGCACATCATCGGGCCATCCTCTGTAACTAAACTTTCAATATTTAGGTAGTTTAGCTTTCATACTTGCAGAACAGAACAATTCTGAATGTATCTACTATTAGCTGTTTAAATTGGAATACATTTGCTCAAGATTTTATGTATGAGAGTACAAATCTACCTCAGAGCTGTTTTTAATAGAAAATATAATATTGCTAAATATTTTTAAACTAGTTGTTTCACTTATGTATGAGTGACTATGTTGCTGCAATAATCAATTTAAAAATAGAATTGATAGGGATTTGGTAATTGTTGCAGTGAAGTCATTCTTCAGCTGAATGACTTGTCTAGTCCTTTCTTGGATGCATTTTCATGAAGCGATGGGCATATAATTCCTGAACCCCTCAGGGTTTTGATTCACAAAATTTCCATGCAAGAGGAGGGACCTTGCAGAAGGGAGAAGGCTCTTTTGTCCAACAGCCGAGAGGAGTTGGGATTTTGGCGATAGCTGTGTTCCCTCCTGTGGATCCTGCAGACATCTCCATTTCCCTTTTGTGTTGCCAGCTCTTCCATGTGCCTCTCCAGCTGAAGAAGCTGCAAGTTTGACCTCACCTTTGGTAGGAAACAGCTCTTTCCTTGTGCAGGGGGTCATTTATTTCATCTAGGCCAGCAAGTGGAAAGACAACACTTCTTCATGAGCCGCATTTCTTTACACTGAGCTGAACGTGTCTCTTACTTCATTCCTTTTCTCTTACTTCTGCAGCCACACACATTTTGAAAGCACCCTGGTCCATATTGCTGGAGTAGAGTTGGTTCCCAAGGCTCTGTAGATTCAAGGACAGGACACAAGCTGGATTGACACTGCCTGGTAATTGGAAAGGTTTGATTTCCTTCTTCTTTTCCTTTCTTTTTTTTTTTTTTTTTTAGGTACACGGCCCCTTTTCTCTCTGCTTTGCAGAGCAGTCGTTCATCAGGAAGGGCAGGCCCCACTGCACCCATCCTGTGCAGGTCACGGGATACACATTTACGATGCCACCTCCTTGTGGAGAGGGCAGGGGACTGGTGGAATGCTGCTCTTCTGAAGACTCTCATTGGGATAGCTCGGGGGTGGGTGGAAAACAATGTTTTCCCACTGTACCAATTGAGGCTTGTTTGCACCAGAGAGTTCCTCTAGCAATTTTTTATTTCTCCAGGGCTCCGGAATTGTTTGCCCATTCTTTGAACTTTTTCTAAAGTGGCCACTTTTAGCCTGAATGGAGACCAGTGAAAGTTTGAGCTCTGTATCTGGGCAAGCTCCTCTCTGCGTGAGCACTGGACCAGTCAGTAGGCTCCAAGTCTAGGACTGCCAGACAAAAGGACAGCCTGCAGCAAAAGGGATGTTTGTACTGTGGCCAGATAGGCTTCCTTAAAAATAATAGCCGAGGGTAAACACTACCAATTCACAAGTTAGATGCTTGTAGAAAACCACCGGCCCGTTTGCTAACCCATTAAGAAGGGAAATAAGACTTGACAGTTGACTGTGCTGTGATTCTAAGCATGATGTTTCCCTGAGAAAGAGTGCCTGTGGTGCTGTGAGTGCTCTGCAGTCATTGATGGCAAGGGATTTGTTGCTGTCCAGAAGTTTGTACATGGGTTGGTTTCAGGTTGTTTAAACCTATCCACATCAAGTGACAAAATGCAAAGCTGTCAGACCTGACCTGGCAAAATGGAGCTGGCATTCCAAAAAGAATATGTCCATGCAGTGACTTCTGTTATTCTACTCAAATGTGGTCTTTATATTTGTGACTTCAGGTAACAAAAAACGTGGGATGTTTTGTTGAAAGAGGATTATCCCAAGCCCAAGTTAGCTTTGCAAAATTTATTCCCAAGGTGATGCCTTCCAAATGCAGAATAAATTCCCATGTGTGACCTGCTTCATTCTTGGTAGATATATGGACAGCAGATCTGAAATTTGGTCAGAACTCTGCATCCAGTGGCTAACTGCGTGATCCTGGTCAGCAGAGGAGAAAATGCTGGGGTTGCCCAGTTTTGGGAGGAAGTTAATTGGTGGGAGAAACTTGAAGAGACATTGATGAAAGGCATGGAGTAGACCGGCTCTAAAGCAGACTGGACAGTTTCTCAGTAATTTTATACAGAGTATTTCAAAGTTGCTAGGAAATCTCCCATTGAGTCCAAGAGGTTTTATACTGTACCAGCGTTTAGCTGGCCCCAGATACATGGGAAGTCACCTTGGAATTTTTTAACAAACAGCTTCCAGTAAGATTGTGATGGTTGTGTTCTGCACTGATAACTGAGATCAGAAATCAACTACATTAATCAGGAGATAATCCTTAGTCCATAAAACTGAATTTAAGTAGTTGAGGCCGAAAAGTGGCATAGAGAGATAAAGTAAATCAAAGTGAGTAAGAAAATCTGCTTAGGAATAAGCACTTAGCCTGGACCTTACACAGAAACAATCCAGGCAGGAAATGAAATATATACTTCAACATGAAACTGAAGACATCAATTGTCTGAGGTTCTTTTGCTGAAATACCTTGCTGTGTGCAAGGCTTTCAAGGCTGGTCTTTCATTCTGGTGACTCAAACAGTGTTGATAAACACAGCTTGAAAACTGATCCAAAAGGACCTGTGGGGTCTTTATTTTGCACACTTTTCGTCAGGACCCAGATTTCTAAAACAAGTGATTAAATATTTGATAACTTTGACCACAATTAATACTGATTAGTCTTTAATTCAAGGTTTTTATAAAGTAAATAAACAGTTTCCCCCAAACTTCCAGAAACTCAGAAGTCCATAAAGATCCCTAAGAATTAGGAACAGCTGCTTTTACATAAGTGTTAATATAGCTATTGCTTTTATTACAGTGTGGTTCCTTCACAGTATCTCTTATGCTTACATACGTTAGCACAAGAATCATATTCTCACTCAAAATAGTCATTGGCTTTTTGGCAACAAAAAGCTATAATCATAAAAAAATTCGTATTAAGCAGCGTTTTCACAATTCAAGCCCTGCATTAAAGAGATTTCTGACAACTCTGAGCTTGAAAGGGACAGTTTTTAAACAAGGAAAATGCTGTTAATATCACTATGCTATAGAGAAGTCAGTGACATAAGGAGGAAAGCAATAGGGAAACACAAACACTGCCCTACCAGATAAGATATCCAGTGTGATAACATTTGTTGATATTGGTCAGTACAAGGAGAAAAGAAATTAGAAAGCAATTAATTTTTTTCCTAAATCAAAAAGGGATCTCAAGCCTTTTGTTAGCCATTTGGATCAGAATCACAGGGCTTGATAACCCTGTGTTTGTACCTTGTCATAAATAACACTAATTAGTTTTGAAGTGCAGTGTTTGTGGTTTCCTGGTTGCTTTTCTGGCAGAGAGTTCCATAGATTAATTATTCATATTTAGACTTTTCTTAAATAACTTTAAAATATTATCTTTCTACTCCATTGACAGAACCTTTGTCTTTTGTTAGGAGAGAGGCTGAAGAGGACACAGCTCACTTTCTGTGTGTTTGATCTGTTGTGTAACTCTCACATTGTTTTCTTTGATAATGATAATCCCGGTGTTTTCAGCCTTTTTTCCCCAGACGTTTCTTTAAAGCTTCCTAGGCACTTCACTTGCCAGTCTCTGGACCCCTCTCATTTCTGCTCTTCTCCTCTTCCTGTGGATTCAGGATTTCAGAAGAGGAACTTATGTATGGACACCACTGTCCTAGGAGAGTAATAAAATGTGTACTAAATGCCCACATATTATAAACGACAGTCTAGACAAGACTTTACAATGCTTATGTCATCCATGGCTCTTATTTTTTAAGTTTTAGGCTATCAAAGTACGTAGTGAATTCTTTTACTGAGAACGCGATAGCTTGGCTGAGCCAGGTAGGTGTTTTATGCTGCTGCTACTACTTAATAATTATGTCTGAGTGAAAAATAAAGGTACTGAAATGACAGAAGAGCTGCAGCACTGAGCGTGACTTTTCAGCCTGAGCACGATCTTTCATATGGCTGCTGGAGGTAAATTCACAGTGAGTCATAGCATGGTGGTACTGCAGATCTGTTGGTTCAGGGCCTGTGGTCTTCTACAGGATGATCACATTACAATTTGAAAGTTTCCTGTACATTTGGGTATCTTTAATTCTGGGGTGCGTGTTTTAGGAAGGCTTTCACTCTTCATATTTCAGAGTGTCTTGCTGCTGACACCGAGCACTGAGCAGTGTGAATGGCTCGTGTCAAGGGATCTTGGTCTGTGGTTAAAGAACAGGAACAAGTCCAGTACACGCAGAACAACTGGCTTTTGTTTACTGAGTCAAAGCTGTAAAACCATAAAGGGAGAAAAAGCTGAAATCAAGGGACATCAAAATAATGGAGTGGGAATGGGAAAGGAGAATCAGCATTTGAGGGTTCATCTGTACGAAGCAGGGATCTGGGTTCCAGAGGTGGGCGAAAGACACAAATCATTCTTCCAAAACTTTTTGATGCGAGGATCCCTCATTTTAAGTTTGGATTTGAGGCTCTTGGAGGGGAAAAGGGTATTCATCAGCAAGTATTCCCCAACACCTTCCCTCTCAATTTTTGGCCTGGTTCATCAAAGCCAAAAAGTAGCTTTAAATGATGATAAATATTCTCTCAGACTGCCAGCCGAAGCCAGGTTTCTCCGCTGTAAGAGCAAAAAGCTCCATTGCAGGAAAAGCTTTCTTAAATTTTATTCTTAAAAAAAAATGCACTCAACATTCCTGGTGAAGAATGCTTCCCACTTATTGGAAGCTACTGCTTTCTTGAAAAACCTTTGGTCTTTTAGAGCATATTAAAACATACTCTTAGGAAATGCTGTATTGCTGTGGGGCATCTGGCTTGTAATCAGTCAATCCTTTCAGTCTAACTCTTCCGTCATGACACCGACCCAGAGCATGCCTGGTGTGGTCCTGGGGAGCCATGTGCCTTATATGTCCTTTGCAACTTGCAGGAGGTCAAGTAGGGGGAAGCCAAAGGATTTGTGCAAATGGTGGAGCCAAGCAGAAGGTCAGGGATGGCATTTTGTGGCCATGGGAAAGAGACAGCTCTTTCTCCTAGGTCGGGATGAGTCTCCGTCAGTGCCGACTCTCAGAGAATCATGGGGCTTCCATGGCTGGCACCCAGTGTTCTTAATTTTGTGGTGAATAAGAGCCCTGAAAGCACATAATTTAATCCTCCTGAAGATAATTGTTGAAATAAATCTTTCTCCCGTTTAAAGAATAAATCTTCAGCAAGTTTCAGGAGAGCCTACAGCACTGCTGATTTTAATCATTACTCTGCAAAGGAAAGTGTCTATACTGCTTAGTGTTTCCAAACCAGCAGTGCTGCTATTAAAAAGTCAGGCCTGGATTTAGAAGCTGTCACAACTCAAACCAAGCTTTTTTTGGGATTCTTGGATTCTCAGCTGAAAGAGAAGAGACCTGATGAACAGAGACCCCACTTCCCTCTCTGGGAGGTTTAACTCACCCGTGAGCAGCTGTGCCGCTTGGTGCCTCAGTTACCGTGTCCAAGCGCTGGGTCCTGTGGCCAGCACTCTGTAATGCACTGGCGTTGTGGAAGGGAGAAGTGCTCCAGGAAAGATGGGTATTTGGGGTTTTCTGGTGTTGCTGGGATGTTGCCGGAATACGGGTTGCGTATGACAGGAAATGTGCTGTGGTGTGTCAGGCTGTACCACAGAGAGCGATTCCAGTCAGTGGTGGGTGATTTTTATCAGACTGCCCTGCGGTCACCCCGTGGGCTGCCCAGGACTCTGCTGGGCAGTTGCTCCTCTATAGCGTGTCCTGCTTTGGTTGAAATTTTTCAGGGTTTGGCTGGTCCACAGGGGAATTTTTTTTGAGGGTGTGAAAAGGGTCAGTTTGGGTGAGACGCATTCTAGCAAAGTAGGAATTACACCGGTCAGCTGAGGTCTGCAGGGTCGTGCTTCACTAAACCTCCCTGTCCTTCATCTGGGAGCTGTGCTCGGGCAGAGGTGGCTCACTGCAGAGGCAGGATGTGGGCTGGAATGACCAGCCAAGGTGTTCCAACCACGGGTGAGGTAGGATTTGGATACGCTACAGCTTCTTTGGAGGCTTGAGGGTTCAATTAGCTCTTGGCAATTCAGTTGCTCCTATGACTGCACTCCCGATTCCCTGGCTGGCTCGTTAAAAGGTGTCCTGCTAATTTATGATACTTAAGTTAAATAGCAGAGAATTTGGGCCATTTGTGCATGAATCCATTATGGACTGCAGGCAGGTTCCTGCTACTTAACCTTTTTTTTTCTGTCCAGTAGCTGAATGCCAGAGAAAGTTGGTGATCCCGATATTCTCCCATATTTTTGTTTTTTTTCTTTTTTCCTTTTCTTGGAATTCACTTGAAGATTTTGTGTCTGGGAGAAAATCTAAGAGGAATGGACACTTCTCTGGTCTTTTCCATTGCAAGTAATCCCATTTCTCCATGTCTTCTAAACGGGGAAATACTTACTGCTCTTTTGAAGTTGATTGTAGTGCTAAAAAATAAATCCATACAGCATTTGGCACAGCAGCATTTGAATAGTTTTAAGTGGTTGGAAATGAATTCACTGTACCATTTAAGCTCCTTTGAAGAAGAAGAGATCTAGCTATGTTTTATTTTGGTTGTATTTTGTATGAAATGTGTGGAGTTATTGGAACCAGATATAATAATTTTGTGCTAGGCTGATGTACACCCGTTAAAAATGTGCCCCCTGGCACATGGAACTGAAAGCTGGGGGTTTTCTCAGGCACAGATTTCACCAAGCCTCCTCAATTCAAGGTATTCCAGCCCCTGGGTTTGTTACTGTGTGCAATAGATATGGAAGCACTGGGTCCCAGTGGCATTTCCATCAAGTCATCAAGCCTTAGAACTTGCTTGTGTCTGAAGCAAAGTATTTGTTACACGTTATTAGACAGGACCTCACTGTGGAGTAAATCAGGGTTTGTTAAATTGTTAAATATCATAGAACAGTTTGGGTTGGGAGGGACCTTAGAGGTCACATAGTCCAACCCCCTTTCAATGAGCAGGGACATCTTCAACCAGGTCAGGCTGCTCAGAGCCCCATCCAGCCTCACCTTGAATGTTTCCCGGGATGGGGCAAGCCCAGCTTCTCTGGACGAACTCTGCTGGTGTTTCACAACCCTCGTTGTAAAAAAAGTCTTCTTTTTATCCAGTCTAAATCTACCCTCTTTTTCTTTTTATGTGAGCGTGGGATATGTTTAACTCCAAAAGTGGTGAGGTTGTAGACAGTATGTCATGAATTGTTTTATTGTGCCTGCATCACCAGAATATACATAAATCTTACAAATATCGTGTGTCATGAGCACAAGGTTCCATAGGCAAAAACATTCTTACAAACTTTCATTTGCAGAAAATTGTGGGAGCCGTTGTCTTTGTTCAAAGTTAAAAAAAAAAAAGTAATCAACTTAGAACATTTATAAATCAGCCTCCAAAGAATAAATTGTAAAAGAGACAGTGTGACATTCCCAGCTATCTTTAGAGGGAGGTCTGTTCAACAATACATTTCAGGTGACAAAACACAAATATGATGCACGGTGCCAAATGGAAAGAAAGAATAGACCCTCTGCTGCTGGGAATAGAAGAAGACTGTAGTAATGTGATTATGGTAATGGTCAACAAGTCATAGTCTTGTGCTTTTGTTCACTGTAATTAACTTCTTGGAATGGCACAGTCTCTTTCTCTGTGCTCATCAGATGGCCCTGCCTTTGTGTCCGCAGTCTGTTATTTCTCCTGCAGGGACTGCAAGCCTCCAAGTGCATTACTAAATGAATTCATTGCTGGAACAAAGATTCAGTAGTAGAATAGAGATTGATATCTTTTGTTGTCAGACATTCAATACCATATAGCAATCCAATTACTTAAGCTGTTTCTATCAGTCTTATTACGGCTCACTATTGAGGCATGCTTTAAAGCTGGATAATTCTGTCTTGCAAGAATGTAGTGGAACAGATTAGAGCTTTAATGAGAAGGCTTTCTGTGGGCTAGGGCACTTCCATTGTATGTGTTGGGATTGAGGAATCATACCTAGGCAAAGGCTTGGAGTCATTGTTGCAAAGAGTGATCAAAGGGAAGCCTGAAATCTGTACAATTGCTTTAAGAAATTTTACGGGTTATAAAAAATTAAATAAAAACTGGCAAAGTTTCTGTCTGCTATTCCCTATCTGTTGAGAATCTGTGCTGCACTGGGGAAAGGAAATTACTTATTGGAATCCAGATTGTGGAATGGATATGTCATTTTGTATTTGAACTTTTCCTCCACTGTGCAATAGGTCAAATTCTGTGCTTAGCTGTAGCATTTTAGGAATGCTGGCAGCATGGATTCAACACAAGGCTTATTTGCATACAACTGCCCAGGGTGGATGTTTGGAGAGGAGGGGTTTCTAGTGCACAAACACACAGAAGGCTTTGACAACTGCAGGTAGAGGAGGAAGAATTAGACCAGCAAGTCAGCCTTGTCACGTTTGCATGCTCACTCCTGCTCTCTGTAGCACAAAGCAGGCATGGATTGAACCCCAAGACCACAGAAAGCTGGAACTGCAGTGTCAGTCAGACCTCAAAACTGAGCCTGGAAAGTGGAAGTGGAGAAAAGTTATTTTACCATGAGAAAAAACCCCAACAAATAAACCTACCTACTTAGCAATTTCTTTTTTGAGACTGTATGTGTAAATCACACCTAAGTTTATTGTGTGAAACACAAGCAGTAGAAACTTGGGAGATGCCAGACTGAATTTGTATGTCCAGCAAGTCAATTTGGCTGCTTCTTAAATGCAGGATTTTTGATGGACTTTTAAAATGTGATAAAACTCTTCAGCTCTCTTTCAGGCCTCAGCAGAAACATCTGTGCTTTAAGTCAACACAGTGTGACCAGAAGCACCTCAGAATTGCTGAAGTTGAAGTAAACTGGAAGCACAGATTAGAGTGCTTTTGTATGGAATACACACAGCTTGGGGACATTGATGAACACAAGTATTTCTAAACTTGACTGAAATTCCGCCTGTCTAGGTCACTCTCCCTAAATAACTGAGGTATAGTTTATTTCTTGGTGGGATAAATGCACCAAAGCAAACACTCCCTTGGTGTGAATGGCAAAGCCGTGTAATTTCCACAGGACAGCACCGATGTCCAACAATCTGAGGATATAGCCTATTTTTCCTGGATGCAAAAAATTTGTATGATTTATAATTTCATTATAACAAGGCTGATTTTCCATTTCTTAGGGTGGTTTTACACTATCAACAGCTAAATATTTCCTCCTCGGGGACGAAGTTACAAAGTGTTGCCAATGCACACATGTTGTCTGGCTGTAACATTTCCAAAGTATTTTTTAGAAGAACAGCAATTATAAAGACATTTTCCAAAGGAAATTGTATTTGAGTTAGGATAAGGATGTGAGGGTGTGAACATAAGTCTGAGGAACACCTGAAAGTTTAATTGTGCATTTAGATTTGTTTTCAGAAAGTGTTTGCGTTCCTGTCTATAGAACACAGACACTGATTTTCTTCTGCAATAAAGGTATGACCCAGTTCTGGACTGAGTCTAAACTTTATTTTGTAGCCTCACTTGCCTGATGGGGATTGAAGTTAATGTTTTATGAGGCAAAGGAGAGCACCTGTTCATTCCAGGAACAGTTACTGCTAAGATATTTATTTTGGGTTGGAGTTAAGGTGATTTTGTGCTGAATTATCAGTTTCTCTCTCACTCAGGGGTGTAAGGAGCAATTAAAGATTTAGACCTTTATTCTGCTCATTGTTGACTTGTAACGAGTGATGTCTACAGCAACTGCTTTCTTGTCATTTATTTACTCTATTTAGGATTGAGCGGTTTGGACTTGGGATCTACCAAGGGGAGCTTTTAATGTGCATTTTTATTTATTTTGTCTAAATGCATGGAAACCTCCAGGACAGATACTCAGCTGGTGTAAATCAGCTTAGTTCCATTGACGTCAGTGGAGCAGCGCCAGCAGCAGATCTGACCCACTTCTTTAATCTGATCCCTTGTCCATCCCATTTATTTCAGATTACATCAGAGTGAGCAGGGCCTTACCTCATCCACCATGAACTTGAGATAGATGCAACCTTGCAAGTTTTGGCAGAGGACTGTCATCCCTGAGAAACATGTAAAAATAAAGAGTAGCATCCAGTCCTCTGCCGTGTAGAAAATGCTTGGAGCCAGTGCGTTGACAGACCCAGTATGAGACTGTGTGACATGAAATTCCAACTTGTTTATAAGAAATTATGTTAATTTACCACAAAACATCAACCTAACGCAGCAACTTTTGTGTGTGTTTGTCTAAATATCTATTAACTTATCATTAATATTCATTCAGTATTCAGGATATTCTGTGCCCCTACAGCGTACTGTGAGTCTTCAGAAACCTCAGCATCCCAGCTGTCAAGGCCATGCAAGTACCCACCTTAGACATTTCCAAGGGAAATCAGATTTAAGTTTTCAGCCACACCTTGGATCTGGCACCTCTAACTTGTCCCTTCAGTTTTTCCTGTCTGTTCCCTGCCATTGTCCTCTCGGATCAGTGTTGGATGGTTTGACTGAGCATTATCCTCACAGCACACACTACTCTCCCAATGGATCTCATCTCTTCCACTGCTTGAGTGAGCACATTTGAAGGTTGGGTTTTTGGTTATTTTTTGTTGGAGGAGAATGGACGTACCCATACACAGCTGAAAAACAATTTCCCCCCTCAATCTGAACTGGTGGTTGAACTGACTCTTGGCTCTTCTGCTTATTCTCAAACAATAATATTCAGATATTCTGGTAGCTTCCAGGGAATGTACAGTATCACGTGTTTAGGCCCTCTGAGTTTTGTGTACTCAGAGTAGCTGCTTGTCCTGAAAAGTTTACATCAAAACCTTTATTTGTTCCTGTCCTGTAACCTTGCAGTGAGTTTACACTCTTGAGAAGAACTGTGAACATTTTTTTTACTGCAGCAGTTACTTTCTCTTGGTACTACAATATATCTTTCTACTTTGTCTACCTCAGTGCATAATTTACATTTCCTTAGTAAAAGGGAGAGTTTTGCCTTTTTATCAGCAGTTTTCTATGTACATTTCTAATATCGAGTAGCAATATTAGTAGAACAAATATTGCTTTTTCTGGTGTTGAACTGTCTCGCACATTTCTGTCCGACTTGAATGGAATGATCAATTTTCTCAGCCACCAGCGGATCCTCTGCAGCATTATCTCGTGTCCTACGACCTCTCCAGGCTTGTCATGCAGTGGCCATTGACTTTGTACTGGACTTTCTCCAGCACTTCCCTTCAAGAGCTTGCAAATGCCAAAATGATGTGAGCCATTGCAGTTTTGGTATCTTTTCCCAAATACCAGATGTTGTCTTGGCTTCTCTTGTTCCCAAACTACGTCTTATTTTTGCAGACTCTGATGTTTTTGCTGCAGGTCTCTCTTTATCGGTGTGCTGTCTCTTGTATCTGTCAGAACTGTCCCCGCACCCGAAGTTTCACTTTGGATAAAGTGGCTTCCTTTTCTTGGCAATTCCTAGTTGGGTTATTCCTAAATCTTCTAACAATTTTTTTCTGTCTCTTCCTCCACCCCTACACTACAGTATCATACTACAGACCCTCATACCAGGTTGTGTTTTCAGCTATCAATTAATAACAGAATATTTCTTTTTTTTTTCTCTGTCCTGGTTCAGTATAGTAGTCCTGCACATTAAATAGCCTGCCTCCCCTGCCTCAGTTAACCAAACTATATAAATCATCTTTGGCTTCAGAATCAGACATTCCCTGGAAGAAGAACATGACCCTGTTAGCTGGGAAG
The DNA here is from genome assembly GCA_013397845.1 of Melanocharis versteri. Lineage (NCBI taxonomy): Eukaryota > Metazoa > Chordata > Aves > Passeriformes > Melanocharitidae > Melanocharis > Melanocharis versteri. Next base: position 106,179 of record VZTG01007661.1, read on the forward strand.
GAAAGTTGCTGCTTAAGCTTCTCTTATCTCTACTCTGTCTCTCTGGAGGGCTTTGACTTTGGTGAGATTTTTAACTTCTTCTTTCTTCCACACAGAATATTGTCTTTCTTATTGTTGTGGTTGCCCCATCCCTGGATGTGTTCAAGGCCAGGTTGGATGAGGCTTTGAGCAACCTGGTCAAATGGAAAGTGTCCCTACTCATGGCGAGGGGGTTGGAACTGGGTCGTCTTTAAGGTCCCTCCAACCCAAATTGTTCTATGATTCTGTCATTCTATTACTCTTCTCATTGAAGAAGAAACATGAAGCTCTGTTCATCTCCCTTACATCTCTCCCAACAAGCTTTTCTCTTCCCTGCGTTCATCGGTGCAGCTTCCACTCTACCCAGAGAAGCCAAACTGAAGGGCAGGCTTGCTCTTGGAGGTGGTTTCATTGCAAGCGTAAAAGAGGACATCCATTTTACCAAAAACCCCTAAATGTACTGGGAAACCTTAGGGAGTGCACAGAAAGCAAGACAAAAAATCATAGTTGTGCAGGTCAGGTTCAAAGTGTTCTGTTCTTACAGAAGGCTGTGCTGGTGTTTGTGGAATATATGCTTAGGAACTTTGCTGGATGAGGGCCTTATTAAATTTGAGTAAACTAAATAAACAGAACAAGCACAGAATAACCAGTTTTTACAATATGCTTGGGAGAAAAGCAAGCAAACAGCTTTTTTCCTACTGCTAAGAAGAAAAATGAGGGAGAAAAATGAAGTATCTCAGCTCCTGGGAGCAAGTAGCAAAGCAGACCCAAAATTCAGAAGATTTTTGTTCTGGGCTTTGTCTAGTGCCCTGACATTTTACTTTTTAAATGTTTTTTATAAGATGTAGTACTTATTTTATTAACTTTTGCGATTGCTTTCATAAATGGAAAGAAGTAAATCACAGTGAAGTTAGTCCAAAGCTGGGACAATATTGAGTTCAAGAGGTACAGGAGAAATTTAGTGAAGATGCAAATAGATCTGGGTCCTGTCAAAAGTTACTCCTTCATTTACTGAGGAAACTTCACTAAATTAATGGATTTTTGAGGAGAAGGAAACTTAAGACTATCTAGTATGACCATATGTATTTTGCATGCCATAGAATTCCACTCAGTTATCTCTGCAAAACTATTTCCTGCCAGATAGTGGGCCAGATCTCACCTCTGCTAACTTTAACCACTTCAGTCTCAAAGCACTCTCCAGAGATGTTCTCTGACTGGGCTGCTGCAGCTTTGCTGTAGAAAAGCCTAATGGTTCTGAAGTCCATGAAACACGAAATGAGAGCTGTATGTATGTGCTCCTTTTGTAATCCCACAATCCGAGGGATTGCTCAAGACAGGAATGAAACGAAGCAAAGAAAATCAATGTTTAACTTGGCAATATTTGTCAGTTAACAAGTCACAAGGAAATGAGTGCCTCTAGCACCTAGTAGGAATTTATTTTATACTTAATTTATACTCTTCTTTTTGAGTGGGGAGTGTATTTTAAAAAGTGGACACAGACAAAAAAAAATCTTCCTTTTGAGCTTTGTTGCCATTGGAGTTCCTAAATTCAGGACTATTATCTAAATGTACTTGAACACATTTATTTTGTAGAAGGCTGACTATGACTGACCACACTTAAACACGTACTGAAATCCATCCTGTTTATGGACAACATGTAATTGTGTGCATAAACCCCTGCTCTGTTTAGGGATGCTTTCCTGAACTGGAAATACAGCTTGTATGCTTCAGTTGTTTTAAGGGATCTATTTTCTGGCATCTTGGTTTTTTTTCTCCTCTTTTCCCTTCAAAAACCCATCTGTTGAGTTTAAAAGTATATTCCTTTACAGTCTCACAAGCTCTCAGTTTCTGAGACCTGGAATTCCTTATCCAAGAAAATCTGCTGGAAATCCATAGAAATGCTGCGTACAATAAATAGGAGACCTACTTCACCCTCAAGTTCTGGATCTCAGGTCTTTATCATCTTGAAGAACGACTTAATCCCTCCGAGGGAGGAGTCTCCCAGGTATTTCCTTGTGGATCAGTCCTGTAAAGCGTTGATCTCTGTCTCGGAGCCGCATCGATCTGTCTTGTCTGCAGTGCCTGAAAGGACTTTATGCATTGGATTTGCTCAGAAGTGCTATAAAATAACGCGTCTTGGCGAGTGAAGCCAGCCTGTTAATGTATGGATTTTCTGCCTTGAGTGATTTTCTAAAATCAATAACTCATTAAAAAGAAAAAAGCTCAATTCTCACAATTCATAACCATGCAAATAAACAGGCTGACTTCAGCAGCAGCGCCCAGCTGAGTTAGAATAGTGCGTTTGGAGGATGTTGTGTTGTTTGTTCAGTTGCCCTGACTGTAGTTTCATTTTTGCTGGATCCTTCTTGAAAAAAATATTTTAACAACAGTATTCATTCATTAGTTCTAAAGAATAATGCTCTGTTGGCAGAATGGTTAACTAGTTGCTAAAAATAAGGTCTGCTGGTGAATCCTTTAAAAATACGACCGCATCCCCAGGAAGTAACTCTCTTTCAGCAAAGAATAAAAGTGTAAATCTTTTTCAAAATCACAATCTCTAGAAATGCTTTATGCACATAATAATTCCTAAAAGAAGTGTCAGATAACTTGGCGGGGGAGGAAGCTTTCCATCCCAAGTGTGTAAAGCATTGCAGTCATTAATTTATTGACTGAATTGATCTGACTTTTAAAAGACTCCCTGGCTTGGCATCAGTATTCTGTTTATCTCACAAGCAATGAATCTCCTCTTCCTCCCTGTGTGTAAATACTTAATAGCTGTTAACTTAAAAGGTCAGACCTTGGTGGATCCATAAGTATTGTACTTCAAGGTACATATGGATTGAAGTTTTCTTTTTCTTCTGCTCAGATCTCAAGTTGCTGCATTACTTGCTGTACTTGACATTCTCAGTGGCTTGGCAACCGTGTCAAATGTTTTTCAGAGAGTTAGCCCTTTTTCAGGGTGATTTTTCTTGCACTCAGATGTATTAATTTAAAATATTTAGGGTTTGTTTTTTTTCCCAAAGTACAACGACAGGATTTCGAATGCTCCACAGGATGCCGAAGTCAGCCGCTTTCACAAAGCTTTTCCATATGATGCATGTCAGCAGCACAGCTTCAAGGAGTGTCTTGTCATTTTGCTCTCCACTTAGCATGACTTTAACAGGTGTCTCAGAATGCCTCTGAGCAGGGCAGGATTAGTGCTTGTGATCTGGGAATAAAAAGAAAAGGTGGTGGGATGTGGGGGGAAGGAAGGGAACTGTGGAAGATGAGCTGGTTCCAAAGGACACCCTCAAGCAAAGAATCAAATTAGGCAGATTCAACTTTAGTGTGAGAAAGAGCATGTCAGCAGGGATCCTATGGTTTAATAAATTACTGGAAGGTTAGGACAGTGAGACATGGCCTCCCTAGAAGAGTCTCTGAAAGGTCTGAGGGAATCCTAAACCCAGTAAAAAATGTCTTGATCTCAGATGAAAAATGCAGCCACTAGTATGACCAAGCATTCTTGGATGCCTGTGAGCTGGATTCCTGGACCTTTGAGGCCACTGGAAGAACGAACAGAGCAGAAATTGTCCAGCCGAGGAATTAAAATCCAAAACTATCCTGTTAATTTTGTGAGAAAATTATAAGGGGCTGTTCCAGGAGCAATCAAAACTCAGTGTCCTATGGAACCATATCCTCAGTCTCCCATGCACCTTGTAAGGACTTTCATGAGACTTCCAGATCCCAGGACCACTCGTGAGCAGAGGGGCAAAAGGCAGCTCCTGCTGCATCTGCTGTGGAGCCCCGCATGGGCTGATTGGAAGGCTGGAAATAAGCTGTTTGTACTGGCTGGACAAGGAACCATTGATCCCACTCCTTCAAGGAGATTTTCCTCAGCTGGGGGCACTAATTTAGGCCTCTTTCCTCTGAGCAATGACAAGAGCTGTAGGAACATAATTATCTCCAAATCTTTTGCTTCTCCCCTGACAACTTGCATTGAAATGTGGCAGTGGGTTTGAATGTTATTAGGGGCAGACATGAACAGACAGAAGGCATGACTGCATAAGCCTCATTTCCTTAGGAAATCAAGTGGAAATGTTTGTATAGTTTATATACAACACAATATGGTTTGTGTCTGTCATATTGCCTTGAAAGTTGTTGGTGTAATCATATGCTCCATTGTTGTGCTTCATCTAATCTAGAGTTTGTAAAAATACTGCTTTGGACCTTTGTGATTTGTTTTCCTGCATCTCATAGGAAGCCAGGGCTGGAAGGGGCGTCCTGGGTCAGTGTGTCCAGGCTCCTGCCAAGGTATATGGACTGTAAAAGTTAAAAGAGAAAAATACTCTATAATAAACTTCTGATTGGTACAGTGGGAAAGTTAATGAGACAAATGAAACCTTCCGTGTGGCCTTTGCAAAGCTGAAAGTCACAGCATGGGGCAGTCCCCTAGCAAATCCTGAGTCATTAGCTTATCTTCTGCAGTAGCTGCTATGGATGAATGTCAGAGGATGAAGGAATTTTCCCCTTTACAGCACTGGAGTATGAAGTATTCACATGTTCCTCAGAAAATCCTGGGGAAAAGATTGCCAGATTTTTTCTTGTGTAACAGGAATATTAAAATGTTAAACATGTTTACACGGGAGTAATTATTTGATCCAGAGAGAGGAGAGACATCCCTTAGCTTTAAAATGTGCTTGAATGACAGTAAGGCATGTCCAGCATTCTGTAGGATTTTCCTAAAGGAAACAAGAGCCCAGAAGACCCTCTATGAAATAAGACAATAGGTAAGAGAAGGACGGCAGTCTCTTATATACAGGTCACAAGGGAACAGTAGTGTCAGATTATTTCTGAAGCTGTATTGTAATGCTCAAAAGAGAACCTGATGATGTAAGAGTAAAAACCAGAAGTGCCCATGTTTCAGAATTTGTGGTGCTTGCCTTTAGCTGTGCACTGATTGTCGGTATTAAATGTGCTTCTCTACTGCGTATAAGTACTTGCAGACTGCTAAGGACACTTCTAGAATATTTATGTTCCAGAATATCTCAGTGATAAAATTCCCTCTACATAGAGTTAAGTATCTGTGCAGCTGTTCAGAGAAACGTGCAGCCTGAGAGAAGGAGAAGGACAATATTTTATTTGACAGTTCCCAGAAAATGAACAGAAAATAAAACAGTACTTTGAAAATCTCAGTTTTGTACTCTTTAAACTTGTTCAAAATCAGAAAGATATTTTTCAAATTGTTTTGGACCATTTCCCTTTGTGAAAGTAGAGTCTGTACATAATAAAAGCGTCGACATTTTTAATGTTTTGTATGGAATATCTTTAGGATGACCTGGGAAGTCCACTGACTGCCTTCAGTGCTGCCTTTGGCTTGATTTTGTAATTTTACATCTTTGTCCTTACACCAGAGTCTGATCCAGGAAACCAGGGAGGACTTTAGGCTCTTCCATCGAAATGCTTGAGGCTGTGAGTATTTTTAAGCATCCAAACAGCCTCTTTGGCTTTGGTTTCACTGTTTCAATCTTAGAGCATGAAGTGTACATTTAAATACTTCATTGGGCTGTCCTGTACTCCACACCTGAGCTCTGAGCACAGGTAGGACTGACAGTGATAAACTGAGCTGCATTAGCCCCATGCCTGTCCACAGACACCCAGAACTGAAATGTGCAGTGAACTGTGTTCCCTGATCAGTTCATGAGATCATGATAAGAAAGATGAAATTTGCAGCTTTATTTCTGAAAAGTCCATTCACCATAAAAAATTACATGCTTTAGAAGAATTAGGCAGTTTAAAAGAGTCATTCTAGAGTCTGCATCATTAAACTTTGGACCTTTAAAGGTATTTAACTGTTAAACTCCTGACTCAATGGAGACCTGTTTCTGGAATGCTGTAGTTACTTTTGTTTTAAGGCGTTCAGAATGAGCTAGTCTTTTAAACATTATGTTAATGCTTGCAGCAGGTTAATTTTTAACAAAGAGGTTTTCTTCACGAAAAGCACATTTTCTGCCCAGCAGAATTTCATAGTGTTTTCCATCAAAATTTTGAAGACTGCTTAATTTGACGTTGCTCCTAGGTTTGCTCAGTCAGGCTCAGCCTTTAGAAAAAAGGCTATTAAAAATCTGTGGCCCAAAGGAGGGATCCTGACTGCTTTCCATTACAGGGTTGCCCCTCATGGCTCTGTTGCAATGGCTTTAAGCAGGTGTGACTCATTTGTATGACTTTGGCTCTCACGCTGCTTTGGGGAACCAGCTGTCTTTGGGCTGAGTGCTCAGCTCTGAGCCTCACCAGGACCCGTTTCTAAGCCCACCTCATGCTTTACTCATCTCATCTTAAATTGCATCCATTACACCATGGTCATCATGCAGTGACTGATGATCCCATCCTGTCACTGCTCCTCTTTGTCCAGCCACCAGCAGCTAAATCCCTTTTCCCCGGAGCCTCTGCAGTGCCAGGGCTTTGTCATCGTTGCTGGGCAGGTGTGTTGACATTTTTCTCCCAGTTTTTCTTTGGGTAAGTACATAGTCTCCCGTACTTCTGTTGCATCAAGCTCAACGTCTTTGCAAAAAATAAGGCCCAGTCTTGCCTCCTTCAATCACCTCAGTGTAGAATTGAGTTGTATTAGTAGAACAAGTAAAAATACTGAAGCCAGTTGGCCAAGTCCTGTTTTCAGTCACCATTACATAAACTACACTGAAGTCAACAGAGAAAAGCCAGAATGAATCGTTTATATTGACTTCGGGGATAAGTGCAAAAGCAATTAAAAATTCTTTTTACCGTTAGTTTTTATAATGCCATATAAAAGCACTTACATTAGGCATCATCAGCTTTTGAAGAAACCAAATGCCCAAAGTACATCCATGCTCCCATAACCTGTCAAAGCTACAGTTGAAAATTCCTCTTTCCCTAAAGGTGCATTTACCTACTGGATTCTATTGCTTTTTGAGGGAAATACTTGCATAAAGAAGGCAAAATTAGTTATCTATGTCCATCGCAGAGCGGGAGAAATTCCTATTGAAGTTTTGCCACCTATGTTTAAGAAACTTCAAAGTTATTTCAATTAGCAAGAGAGCGTCACCTTTAAGTTTTATCCTAATGTTAATAATTGACAGCACTATCCCCCCCACAGTGTTTAATATAGGCAATGTATTGAAGGGAAAAAGTATATTCACTTGAAATTCATTACTGTATTTACAATGCTGCTTTCCCATGCTTATTTTAGGGTCATTTGGGAAAAAAGCTTTAACTCCAAAAAAAAAGAGAATGCATTGCTATTCTGGGAGCTAGACTGTCACTTAATAAATATATTTCTGATAATAAAAATTGGTGTCATTTTCCTTGCAGGGACTTATTCGGAAGAAAGTTAATAAAAACTGCATGGAAAAACCAGCATCACAGCTATTTTTTTTTTTTTTGTTCAAAGTTCCTACAGGAAAGTTAGCTGAATGCAAAAAGTATCAAGAAACAGAGAAACATTTCATGGTCCTTAAAACCCAAAGGTAAGATTCTCTTCCTAAATATACTATTAAGTGAGGTAGCTCTGATGAACCTTTTAAATACCTTTTAAGGACAAAGACTTAACTGGCCCTGCTGATGGGAAAGTCATAATGTGGCTTTTTTCCTGATGGCTTTCTATTCTTTGTATGTGTGACAGATGTCAATGAAGTTGAAAAGTGTCCGTTTCCCAGCAGGATGCTGGCTGTTCCCCAAAATGCCTGGGCAGTTTATAGAGGCCCTAATATCTCCTGATGGTGACGGAAGGATTTGTAGGGAAAGCTTCCTGCCGGGCAGAGGCCTGCTGCCTTTGAATAGAAGGCAGCCAGCAGCTCTACGGGCCTCAGCAAGAGATGCCACTGCACCATCAGGAAACGTTGATTTATTATCTGAGAAATTCACCATCCATCTGCATGAAGAGGTCACAGAAGCAACTTTGCTAATGTGAATCTGAGACCCCCATTATTTCCCACTTATTGCTACAAGCATGAAAAATTGCTCCAACTGCGAGAGCTGGGCTTTCAGGACTTGTTGCCATGGGTGAATTTATAGGAATATTTAGGAGCAATGCTTAGTGGGGTTTTTTTGAACCTATAAACTCCAACCATTTTCACAGGTTTTTGCTAATTAATACCACCACAGTGGAAATGGAAGCAGTTCTGCAAACAAGCTGCGACAAATGGGATTTTTATTGCCAGTGGAAAAGCCCAGGGAGTAATTAGTGGGTCCATAGAGATCTCTTGATTACAGACATCTGCATTGGTAATGTCCAGACGCAAAGATCGCCCAGGGAAATGTTTTGGGATTTTCACCTTAGGGCACATTTATGTTGTCAGCTACACCCTTCAAAATGCAGTTGGACATATGTGGGAAAATATTTTGTGAAATGTTAGACCAAGGAACCTGATGTTGACTAATCTGGACTAGGGAAACAGGCTTTGCTTTCCAAAGTACTGTCCGGCCGCCAAGACTTGCAGATGTAATATTTTGATGTCTCATTAAACCTGATTTCACAGAGATCTTTCTCAGTGCTGCATCTGAGTTGCTGTGAGTTGCCTGAGATGCTTTTGCAGTTACCACTGCTTTGTTGAGTAGGATGAAGAGGAAACAACGAGACTGATTATTAAAAAACCACATGACTCCTTGAAAATAAAGCACTGAAAAAAGAATTCATGTCAAGGCAGGATTTATTAGTTCAGGTTGAAGAGTAACTTGATTTGGGATTTTCCTCTTGTCAAAGGGATTCACAATATAAATTATGGATCTACTTATACAAGTGGTAGAGGTTCTGCCTTTTTTAAAACAGCATGCTTTTAAACTGGCCAATAAAATAATTATTTCAGGCCAATGAAGCAGAACTTTAAGCTAAGGACTTTTTAAAAACCACAATTATTTTCATTCATATAGCATTAGAGCGCAGTTGCCCCAGTTCTAGACTTGTTCATGTTGTATTAAATGCCAATAAATCCCAAACAAAAGTCATCCTTTCCCTGAAAAATTTATAGCATACAGATTTGCTTGTGTTTACCAATTGTGCTTGGATATAGGATTTAAAATAAATTAAATTAATAAGCCTGTGATTTTAAAACATTGGTAACACAGTGTAGGTCCTCCTTGCTTAGAATCTCTCTTTGACGGGATCTTCAATCCCGCAACCCCTGAAGCAGAAAATGCCCTTAAATTTGTATTTAAACCCATCCTTCTCCAGGACAACCATTAAGCAAATGATTCATTTTAAGATACATTTCGGTCCCTGTGGCATCATTTATCCTACTCACTGGTCAGACAATCACTTACAACAAAGTTAAGTACTGAGCAGACCTAATTCTGAATCCAGGCTGTCCTTCAAGATGTCATGAGAAGCAAGAATAACTAATTCTTCTGGCTTTTAAGCCACTACGTACACCACATACAGCTGCATCCACTAATGCATCAACGTATGAGATATTTCCAGAGATCTGTCTTGGCTTAGCTTTTCTGGTCTCTCTGTGGTGAGGGGCAAGGGTAGAAGGAGTGAAGGTTTGGGAAAGAAGGAGAATTCAGAGTTGCTGAGGATACTTTTGCTCTCAGACAACTGGAACTTGTACGACAAGTACATGTATATTCGTGGGCACTGAATACTAGAAGCCACGCTTGTTGCTGTCTGACCCAGGATATTTACAGAGATGTGAAGCCACTTCAGGATGAGGTTTGTAATAACCTCATTCTGAGTCCTTATGAAGTCTTTGCAGAAGTCCCCAGAGATGCCTGTGATCACGTGTCTTATTGTCACCGCCTTGGTCAGATGGGAAAGTCCCCAGAGAAATTGCTTCGGAGTGGTGTTTACTGATCAGCATGTGGGCTGCAGTGACACTGGTTTTGTGGAACACTTGCACTGGTTTTGGGGTGCAGGTGAAAGGACACTCTAGCTTACAGTGTCCTGCAGACAGGGTTTTCATTAATTCTGGGTAGTCTTTCAAAGTACAGGCTATTTACAATCCAGATGACTTTGAGCTTCAGCTTGGTGCATTTTTCAGCTGCATTTAAGGAAATAGTTTGCAGTGGTGAAAGGTATGAGTGTGTGGCACGTATATCTGCCGTTCAGAAATATTATATGAATTCCTGTAAATAAGGTATTTAAGCACGTGTTTGACTGTTTTCTAATGAGCCTTGTTCACAGGCCCTGCAGGGTTAATTAGGCTTCTAGATCTTATCTTTACTCTATTACACTAAAGGCAAAAACCTCTACAGGAACTGAATCCACTCAGAAAGAGCAAATAAACTAGCTCTAAATGATCACAAACTGACCAAGCTTTTCTGCTTCAGCTCCCTGTATGCCTTCAGGCAACCGGGATTTAAAAGCCTTGAGATTACAGGACCATAAAAATACACATTTACATTTACGTGTGGTCACATGCAAAATTTAAGATTTAGAGAAAGCCACAAAGGGAATGTTTAACATAAGTAGCCAGGCACAAGCTGAATTAATGACACAGCAGCCCCAGCAGAAACACAAGAAAAACATGTAAACCTTCATCTATTATTAGTTGCTGTAGCCCACACTCCAGAGCACAAGGACGCATGGTCATTAAAGGCTGTTCTTTTCCACGAGATCTTTTAGCTGCCTCATGAATGGGAGCTGGGCAAGTCCTGAAATGTAGGGAATTCATGTATGAAAGTCCTTGTTCTGAATTTTACTTCTTTGTTGGATGATTAAATCACTGATAATATGGAAAGAGTAGCCAGAACCCTCCCCTGACCCCTGTCCAGGTGGGGACACTCTGCAGGAGGGCTCTCCAGCCTGTCCCTGTCAGACACCCTGGGCTGGGAGGAGGCTGCAGATGGTGCTCCCAGGATGTGCATCAGCTCCTCTAGCACTGGAAGGGTGTGCATTCCTGCAGGCCCTGGCAGGCAGGCACAGCTTTTGTACCTTGCACATCTGCTACAGGCAATTCAGGAGCCTGTAGCAAATACAAGAGCTTGTGGTGACAGGATACGGGGCAGTGGCTTCAGACTGACAGAGTAGGTTTGGATTAGATATTAGAATGGAATTCTTCCCTGTGAGGGTGCTGAGGCCCTGGCACAGAGGAGCTGTGGATGTCCCATCCCTGGAAGCATCCAAGGCCAGTCTGGATGGAGCTCTGAGCAACCTGGGATAGTGGGAGGTGTCCCTGCCTATGGCAGTGGGGTTGGAACCAGATGATCTTTAGTGTCCCTTCCAAGCCACTCAGTGACTCTACAATTCTGTGAATTCCTTTGCTTAAAAGTCCTGTGTTGAGATGTAATGCAGTCACATCCTGATGAAAAGCTCCAGGAGTAGATTCTGTTTGGTTTTCCATGTGTTGGTATCACACCTACCAGACTGGCTTTCAGGCCTGACATGTTAAACTTCCTGATGCAACTGCAGCACAAGTAAATAAGAGATATTAAGAGAACCACATTTTCTTTTTAATTTTTCTTGCCTTGACACTGTTGTCTTTGCAGGAAATAAATTTGTTTTGTTTTGTTTTGTTTTTTTCACAAGAGTGTCCTGTCGGGAATAAAAACTAGACTGGTTCATTTTAAGCAAATCTGAGTTCTGGTTGTGTAATTATGGATCTGCTTACATGAACATGCACCAAAAAAAAAAAAGTGGAGGAGTTCCCAGGGGAAAAGTAATGAAGTCTGTTTGTCTTGCAAAAGCTGTGTTGTATTATAATATAGCAAATGATAGCACGAGAACTTTCATGTAGGACATTCTTCAGGAATAAAATTCAACCAACAGATGAGTTTCAGAAACCAGTTTTCCTGTTGCAGATTTCCCCCCATTCCCCGCAGAAGTTTATTTAGTTCCTTTGCTAATTGCAAACAACTCAGCACCTTAGGCAGGGTCTGCTCCTCAGCTGGCCTGGCTCAGCACAGTAATGGGATCGATGGTGGGGCTACTCAATAGCAGCCCTGAATTTAGAATGCTGAGTGTTTAACCTTGCCAAGTGGAACAATTGCATTTTTGATACCACAGTGGTAGGGAGCCCAAGTTATAGAGAGGGCTCCTGCCACATCATAAGCAAAGGGGAAAAGGACATTCTCTTATGCATGCGCTTTTTTTTTCTTGCACCTAATTAGGCTAATTAAATCTGTGGGCCTAATGATGTACTGAAAATTAAGCTTTGCAAAACTCCGTACAGGTTGGGAGAATAAAGACATGTCTTGTAAGACTGAGAAAAGAAGAAAAATCAGAGGGTCATGTTTTATCTCTCACTGGAGTTTTCTCCTAGGATTTGTTATGATTTACTGTCATTACATATTATGTAAACAGTCACTGTTTCCATGAAGTGGGAGGTCCTGTTAATCTTCTGTAGCTATTCAGCATTGTTTCTGAGTTTAACTGGAAACGTACCTCCTTACTGTACGGGAATGATCAGGGATCTGCATACCCTATAGCCTCGGGTTATGGCTCTGACCCCATTAAATGTGTAGGTGGGGTCTCCCTGGTAAGTCAGTAAAGCCAAGGAAAGTCTGAGATGATTTCCATGCTTCCTGCTGTTGTTTCCTCCTTAGTGGATGCTCTTGTCTCATCCTCATTAGCAACTGCCTGGCCCCAGGACTCACGAAAATACTTGGGAAGGATACTTTCTTTTTGAGCTTTAGGGAATGACTGCATGGCAGGTGGTTAGAAAAAAAAAAGGTAAATAGAGAATGAAGCCTCTCTTTTTTTCCTGCTTCCTTCTAAATCCTTTACTAAACTACATCTTTACTTCATCCTCTACCAGCAGAACCCCTATTACTTGGTCATACAGGCTGTCCACACTTTCTTCAACAGCAAGGGAAAATCAGTTCTAGCAAATACATTGCTTATAGTCTTGTGCTCCTTTGGTTGAAAAGCCCTGCCTTTTGGTGTTATTTGTCCCCCAATCTATACCCAAAATTTCACTGACACCAGTGGGAGCCTTCCTAGGGTGTCTGAGAGTAATTTATTAATTCCTCTTTCCAGGAGTGATTCCTTCAGTGCTGCCACACCAGTGGAGATTGTGGCAGGTTCTCCTTCCATACCAGTTGCTACACTGGAGCAGATCCTCTGGCCCTGGTTCCTGTCCCTGGGAGTTGTCCCGGCTAGAGGGCTGTGAGGAGGTGGGAAGAAATGCACAGCAGTCCTGTGCTCACTCACTTGGCTGCCAAACATGCACATTTCACTGCTTCCTTGAGAGCACTTTCCTGCTGTGGAAATGTGATACGCCTGACGAGGTAGGCCAACAGCTGTGTGATTGTCCATCTGCTGCTTCTCCAGATTAAATATTAGCCCTCGTGTCTCCTCCAAAGCAATGAATTCTCTCCAAGTGTGGTTCTCAAAGAAGAGCTTTTCTTCCTTCTTCTGCACCAGATATTCCGTGAGATAGGTGATACAGATGGGCAGCAGGGGAATTTAGGCACACAACTGCCAAAAAGTAGAGTCTATTATTTGTGTTGATTTTTAAATGAAATTGCACTTCAGTGGCAAGTGAAACAAAGCACACAGCCGCAGCAAGATGACTCCACAGTGTTAGTGAGGGAATCCTGTCACATCTGCAGGGTGAAGGCATCTTGGCTGTTGGCTGGTGACATCTCCCCAGGAGACAGACACTTCACATAGAACTTCTTCCATGAGAAACATTTCAGCTTCTTGTGGCCTTTATTGTTGCTTCTGCTCTAGCCTGACCGTGTACATTTGTTTATCAGTCTTGCTAGAATTTTTAGTTTCTATAGAAGGGGACGTTTGAGCTGACTGTTTGTTGTTTTTTTTCCAGCTGACATAGAGGGAAATATTTGAGATGGGTTTCAGAAGTAGACAGAGTCATTCTTAATTTGTTTCTTTAGAGCTTCATTTTCCTCATGCAAGTTATTCATAGCTCCCACTGAAGCCAATAAATTGCTAGTCCTTCACTGCAGGAAAGGCACTAAAGTCAATGGGAATTGTTTGTATCCTGCAGTGTGGGGGGAATAAGCTTCCTGGGAAACTGTGGATCTCCTATTTGCCATAAGCCATCCATTACTTCTCTGTCAGTAGCAAGTCACTCCAGGACTTGTAGGAATCTCTATTATTATTTAGGTGTACCTATTCTTTCATTCTCACTTCTCATATAAAAGTAACTGATGCGAGTTATGAAATTGCATTAATGTACGGATTTCTGCTGACTCTTCGTTTATGACTTATCTTTCATTGCCTCTATTGTAGCACTTGTTGCCCTGGGATTCAGAGTTATGTCCAGGCTTGCTGCAGATCTCCTCTCCTCGGAATTTCACCCATTGCTCGTGAGAATTTCAACTTCTGGATAAATAAATATTTTGGGTCAGGTCTTAAAAACACAGAAGTCCTTCTTCGAATGTTATTTTTGGAACATGCCCATGTCTTAGTGGAACTCTCATACCACAATGGCTGATGGAAGAAATAGAGAAATGTAACTTCATGTCTTGGCTTTGAGGGTCAGAGGGGAGGGAAGGAGATGGGAGAAGGAGTAGACAGATCCAGTGACTGAGCTTCCCCTGCAGAGGAATAAAAAGGGTTTAGTAGTGACAGTAAGTAGAACAAGCACAGCGTCAAATGCATCTTCCAAAGAGAGCTAAAAATCATATCAGGCTAAAACAAACTTATGTGGCAGCTCAGGGGGAGCTGCAGCAACAAGCTGAACTTGCCCCATCCTGTCCCTCTTGGCCTTTTGTTCTAGGAACAGATGTCCCTTCTCCCCCAACTGTCTTCTAGTTTCAGGATTAAGAACTTGGGCTCTGAACTTTTAATTCATGATTGCCTTCATAAGCTTCTGTATCCCTGTGCTGTGAGAGTAATTTCATTGTTTTCCTTCTAATTATCAGTCTCTTCCTGTACTGCCTTGGTAAACTTAAAAGAAAAAAAAAAAGACTGGGCTTTGCTGACTTGTTGGGCCTATGCTGGACAATCCTTCCTACCCAGATATTTAACCCTTTTCAATTTCCAACAGCACATAAGCAGAAGAAGTTTTTGGAGTGGAATACTTCCTATCTTTGGGAAGAAAAATTAGGTGGTACTTTACAGACAGAAACAGTTTGAAACCGTCTTTAAGTAGTAGAATGAAAATTGATCTAGAAAAAAGAAAAGAAAACAGAGAAAACCTTTGGGATAAAATGCTTAGTGTTTCATGCCATCAAGAGAGATAAAATTTTGTTAAGTATATTCGTTTTAACAGGTGGTTTTGACAGTGCCAAAGATATTTTCCACACTCATGTTAGTGAATGATGACTTTGTTATTCTTAATTCTCTTCCAGACCTCCTAAACTAACAGAGTACAGAGTAACTGATCAGACGCCCAGAACGGGCTTGTGGGGTTTGGAAGATGAATGGGGAGAATCAGATGTGATTGGTGGGCAAGCAGAGGGTGTCTGTGCAGATCTGTGGCCACTGTGGGCTCGGGTTTGGCACTTTCAGCCTTTGAGGAGGTGCCTCAGTGAAGCCCCAGTGGAGAGAGCAACACAAGTTTGTAATCACAGATGGGACAGGCTCTTCAAGGTGGAGGCCTGTCTGGCTTATCAGCAGAGCATCACAGAATTCCAAGGAAGGCAGGCAGAAAGGTTTAAGTCAGAGAAATCCTTGAAACCTGCCAGTTGCAAAGGCAGACAATTAGGCCAGCATTGCCAGTTGATTTTCCTGGCAACTGAATAAGAATTATTATAAAACAGTCAGATTTAGGTCACACAATAAACTTACAATTTATAAAGAGAACCTACAACTATCAAACACCCTGCAATGACTTTAATAATGGGATTTATACACCATTGCATCTTTTAAAAATACCAAATGAGGGTCAGACATATTGTGATCATGTCCTAATGTGATATAAACACCCGTAAAATGATTGAAGAGATTCATTGGGGTTCTTTACTTCTCTCGTCTTCCAAACAGAAACACCCCATGTGATCAGATGCTCCATTTCATAGAGCAATAGGATTCTTGAGCCTATATTTTGTGCAATTATTTTATTTTATTTTTCTTCAGACAGCCTTCCAAATGCTTGCAGGAGGGGATTGTAGCAGCATGAAACCCGGCAGTGACCTAGAGATTCCACCCCAGTTGCTCCCACTGTGTTGTCTTCTGTGAAACACTAACTTGTTCATGGGGATGCTGTAGAATATTGATCAGAGCACAGAATCATTAACACAAGGTAGTTTTCCACATCCTGCCTCATAGCTGTTCATGCAGTTGATGTTCAACTTCGGCAGTGCAGTGTTCGGGATGTGGAAGTCTCTTTTAATCAAATATTACAAAACACGGGCCAAATCTCCAGCTCCTGCAAATGCCCTGGCACTTGCCAATTTCCGCTGGGCTGCATTGATTTTTCACTCTCTGAAGAACCTTGTCCCTGAAGCTTCTAAATTGAGATAAATGCTGTCTTACTGCAGAGCTTTCCAGTGATCAGCTGGAAGCCTGAGGTCCCCTGGCTCCATCTGGGTAATAAAGTGCAGATGCTGGATGCCTCTCTCCACCTGATGAGCTGTCAATGTGCTGGATAGATGAGCTGTCGGGAAACGAAAGAGGTTTCAAGCTGAAACATTGCTTAGTTCTTTCCTTCATAAAGAAATAAGAAGTAAAAATGATTCTGTGGAATGTCTTGATTTCACCAAATCAGCATTTTTTCCAACGAGTATTGGTTCTAGGAGAAGCCAGAGGCCCTGCGGGTTCAGCTGAATTTTAGAACTCTGCTACTGTACTGCTTTGGAGTGAGGGGGGTTTGGGGACCCGACAGCTAGAGATTGGTTCCTTGCATTGCACAGGCAGCGTGGCTCAGCGGTGAGTCATGGGGCAGCAGGGAAACGGGGGAGAGTTCAGTGGGTAGGGGAAAGGCCTGCAGGATGGAAAAGTCAGTGCTAGCAGGGACTGACTTCAGGATCCCCGAAACACTTGGCTCTGCAGGGCTTTAATGCGTGTGGCTACGAGGCGGGTGTTACGTGGGAATCAGCGAGGGCGGTGGTTGGTGTGAGTGCAGAATGCCAGTGGAACACACAGTGGGTACGGTTTTTGGAGTTTCCGTGGAGGGACTGACAGTGGAAAATGTGACACAGACTAATTGCTGTGCTAGAGGTAATGATTTCAAACACTTTGCTCTGCTTTGATTTCTATCTGCTGCTGTCTTGTTCAGCTAGGAGCGTTCCTGTGAAGATCCCTAAGCAGATGGACCTGGGTCCTGCCCCTCTAGCACACAATGAGAGCTGTGCTGTTGGTTTCATTAACACACTGGACCTTTAGGAAGAGAGAGTTTAATTACTGCTCGAACAGAATGGGTTCAACCCACAGATTCTTTCCTCAGCTTTGAAAATATCTCCAGTAAAGGCAAAAATGTTTTTAAACAGAACAAAGCATCCACAAAGAGCTTAAAAAACTTTGTCTCTAAACCACTCCTTCAAGCACGAAGGTGGCCCGAGCAGATATGTTTAATATTGAGCAGCCAGGACATGGTCAGTCTCACAGCCCTGCTTTTGGGCCACTTGACAGCAGAGGAGAGTTCCCGTGTGAATGCTGAGTGCTCCAGCTCACTCTGCTCAGCCAATCCATTTCTTCAAAGACTAGACACTGCTGAACTTAGTAACATGAAAAATGTGACTTTTTAAATTTCTATTTTAAGTCCACAGCTGGATTTTCAGTCAATTAGGATGTTTCTTTTCTTGTGGTTTCTGGTTAAAATATTACCTTAAGTCAACCAACTAATGTTTTAGTCTGCTCTTAAAATATGCAAAGTCAAGATTGCACTTTTTAAAATTTTCAAGACCACATTTTTCTGTGTGATTTTTGTAATAATTTCTGCAAATGGGTAATGATCAGGATCTGAGGTTTCTCTTCTAAATATTTGCTGTTTCCTAAGAGGATGGAATACTCAGCCGAAGTACCCATTTTAATGTCAGTGAGATATTGCAAGTCCTCTGAATAACTGCAAATTGCAGGTCAGGTTGTAGGTCCATCTAAAATGGTTCTGGCCTAGAAAAAAATATTAGCATTATGAGAGAGCTCAAAAAAGCTTTTGGGGTCAGAATTAGCCTCTAGAAGTATATTTTTATTTTCTATTACAGGGCACAGAGTGTTGGTCTGGTTTTCCCAGGGTTTCAGTCAGACCGTTTGCCAGCAGACAGTTTGAGTGAGACTGCACTGCAAATCAGCGCATTACCTTATAAAGCACTGAGTAAAATTTTGTATCTCCTACTGCAAACTATTATGTCCTGTTATGTCCCACTTTCTATCAGAATTTCCTTTTCCTCTGAGTGAAAATTAAGGGTAAAAAAGGAAGATAACACTGGTTTTATGTTTTAGTGAGATAGTCAAACATCCTTAGGCAGCTCGTTCTCCTCGCACGCCTCACCTGCACAGCTGCAGGACTAAGCTTAAGAATCCACCTCCTGACACTTGTGAAGCACTCACTGCTCTGCCACTGCCTACCTTCTCCACTGTTGGCTGGGATTTTATTTGATATATCTGTGGTGTCCTCTCCAGGTCTAGGACTCCCTGGTTTGACTGACACCAGTTTTCCCTTTCACCAGTCAGAGACTTTAGTGCTACAGATGACTGTACTTCGACAATTTGTTTACACATCATGCCTGTAGCAGTTCTGTGACTGATAGCTGAGTGGGAGATGGAAGGGTTGCACAGCCTTGAACTTGAACTATTTGGGGTCTGGTCTACAGAGATCTGACACAGATTTTATTGCAGGGTTACAGAAAGGGAACTATGTTCTGTGGCACTCTGAACTGAGAGTTTGGTGTTTTGAGAATGATGCTTGCTGGATAGCTTTGCTTTGTTTCCTCTTTCTCTGCACATGCCTAGAAATCACACAGTACCATGTTTTGCCAGAGGCATGAAAACTAATAGGTATAATAGGCGTTTCTATATCCAGTTACTCTCACGTCCGTTCGTGTTCCACAGTCAAAAAAGCAAGACGCAAAGAGATAAAGGGAAACAAAAAAAGAATGTGCCAAAGAGTGGTGGGGGAGAGGAGGAGAGGTAGAGAAGCCAAACTGTTCCATGTCAATTTAGGCACTGGAGTATTTGATTTCTAGTAATGTTCATTGTCTCAGACACGCATCATCTTTGGAAAGACAAAAGTCTTTGAAGATAAATCCAACTCAGAGGTTTGTGTGTGCTTGTGTGTAGCAGGAGGATTCTAAATGACTTTTATTTCGAGGGTAATGGCTACCTGTACTTTGTCATTTCCTCAGCTATGCAGTGGAGAAATTTTAGAGTATGAAGAGAATATTATCCCAGATATTTGATGGAGATAGAAAAGGTGACTAGGGATCTTATATCCTCTAGCATCACTGTAGGCAGGTTGCAACACGGTAGAAAGCAGCAGGAATAGCTGAGTACATAGCATTTCCTGTTATGTTTCAGAGAAATAATACCAAAATCTACTGTATTTTCCACACTCTGAAACACTGAGCAGATTTGCAACAAGGCCGTAGCTGTCAGCACAAGTCCAGAGAAAAGAATGAGCCACAGGGCCTGTTTCTCTCAGGGCATGTTATTCTGCAATGCCAGTTAGAGTCTCTCTTTCTGGCCGTGGGAACCATAACCACTGGCTGACTCCATGACATCTCTGAGGCATCATCCAGCCTGTTTGGTTACCCCTCCTGGAACAGAGCAGGGAAATGCCCAGCCCTTGTCTGGGCAGTGAGGTTGAGGGAAACAGCCCAGTACCTGCACGTTACATGGCAACAAGTGAAGCAGCATCGAGCATGGACCTTTCTACCAGTGCTTCTCAGCGCTTTCCATACTCCTCCTGTCTCTTTTCTATATTTATAAGACTGATCTCAAGTGTGGAAAGATTCATAGGGACAGACACGGATTTCTGCTCTGCAATGACCAGTGACAGGACCTGTGGGGATGGACTGAAGGTGTGTCAGGGCAGGTTGAGGCTCAATATCAGGGAAAGATTCTTCACCTGGAGGGTGGTTGGGCACTGGAACAGGCTCCCCAGGGAAGTAGTCACAGCACCAACCTGTGGGAATTCAAGAAGCATTTGAAAAATGCTCTTAGGCATATGGTGTGACTCTTGGGGTGTCCTGCACAGGGCTGAGAGTTGGACTTAATGATCCTTGTGGGTCTCTTCTAACACAGCATTTTCTGTGATTCTGTAATAACAGTGCTCAGTGTCAACATGTTTCACACTTCATTCTTGTAAAAGCAAGGAGCAGGTAGAGAGGTAATTTCGTATTGAAAAGCGGTGAAATTTTTAAGGAAGGAATTGCATTAGTGGGCCTTATTGGCCCTGCTTGCCTTTCCTGAGGCTCCCACTAGCATTCCTGTACATGGCTCAGGGCTGCAGTTCAGCCCAGCTGGGGCTGTCACTTGTTGCCCCCATGATGCCATAGGATGCTGCTCTTCACTTTTGTCACAGCCGTGCCCTTTCTGGCCACGGGCATTGCTGTGCCAGGCCTTACCTGCAGTCTGCTGGCCTGGGCTGGCCTCAGCTCTCCGTGTGTCTGTTGACCATACTGGGCTCAGGGCTGACCCTGGGCTGTCACCCTGGATGTGCCCTGCTCAGCCCTCTGGCCCGTCCCTGGCTGTGTCATCACGCTCGGTCCCTTAGGGAGCAACTGGCCCTTGCTGCACTCTGACATTATGCCTTCCTTCCCTTCTTCTCAGGGCTGGGCTGAGT
This sequence comes from Melanocharis versteri, assembly GCA_013397845.1. NCBI lineage: Eukaryota > Metazoa > Chordata > Aves > Passeriformes > Melanocharitidae > Melanocharis > Melanocharis versteri. The sequence goes on from VZTG01007661.1 coordinate 126,776, forward strand.
TGTTCACTCAATTCAAGGCCAGTGTTCCAAAATATTTAAGCTGTTAAGTGCCTCCTCTCTGGGTAAGAGACATTTCTTCTTTTGCTGAAGGTGGTGAGGTGTCTTCATAGTCTGTGTATGCAATTCATGACAAGTATCTAACCTCCCCCTTTGTGAGTCAGCTTCCAGGAAAACTGCATGAAGAATTCCAGGTGTCGTGTGGATACAATTCAAGGGAAGGTGTATTTGTTACCTCTTCAGTGTGTTCATCGGAAAACCTCTCAGAAAATGCTTTTGCTGTTCCAGCTTTGTTAATTTTCCCCGATTATTAAACCATCAGTGTTTGTAATGCTGCGAGCTGCCAAACAGTGAACAAGCTCTTGGCCTGGCCTCACGTCGTTTTTTACTTTACACTGGCAAGTATTTAATTGTTCGGGAGTTAGTCCAACGTACACTGCCCTTCCCATTATTGATTGCTGCAGCAGCCAGCATGTTTTGTAACTGCCTGTTTTAAAGACTGACAACTGCATTTGAAGTGTATAGTCTGTATTTTGTCAGCTGCGGCAGAGAAACATCTTTGGAACTGGATCACATAATGCACAGACCTGATAGATGGACTCAATTAAATCAACAATAATATAGTAGTTGGCACACTCAGTGTAGCTACTCTGATCCTGCTCTAACATTTTTCCAAATCCTTTTTATTCTCCAAGCCTCTGATCAAAACTTTAGGCCCTTTATAACCCTAATTCAAACATCACTTCAGAGGTTAACACATTTGAACTCCCGAAGCAATGCTTTTAACTTCTATCTTGTGGTCAATAAGAGGCTAAGTCTATCTATAAACAGTGTCAGATGGTGTCTCACACGTTGCACTTAAGAAACCTTACTCCTGATAGTTCCTTGACCTTGGTGGCCTTGCAGATTGGCCAGTTTAAATGACACTGAGCAGGGTACCCACGGAGAGATCACACTCCTGATACTGTAAAGCTGACAGCAAACTGACAGCGCTCAGGGTGTGAGGAAGGAGGCAGGAGAACATCTGAGGGAGGTGAACAGTGAAGCCTGTCCCAAAGCAGAAGGTTAAGATAATTATAGGATATATTTATGGCCATATCCCTGTATTCCTTTTTTTTTTTTCTGTTGACCATATATTAGCTACATGCACATGTTCTAGAGAATCACAAAAGAAGATTTGCTCCTGGTTGTTACTCTCTCCCTTTTGTGCCTGGTAGTGTGGTAAATGACCATAATGTTGGGAATTACTTGGACCAGAAATAGTGTTACTGTAGAGCAACACCCGCATTGGCAAACAAATCCTGGATCATCAGCTGGCACAAGTGTGGGAATATTTTGTGACATGGGTGTTAAGTTAGTTTGTGTTAGCTGGGGATCTGGTCCAAAGAAGCATGAAGAGGAATTCAGCAATCAGTTCCTACTGCAAATCCTCTAAAGGGCAAGCGACTACCGGTGTGATAAAGGTGAAATTGTATGAGAGGAAGCAAGTTTGTTATTTCAAGGGACTTGTTTACTAAACAAAGCTGTTCTCAAAGTAGTGTGAAACCTATCAGTATCCAAGACTGAAGGGAGAAGGTTTTTCATTGTGCTTGCTTTGATGAGGATGACAGCAGAAAATTTGGGGCAAGGTAGAGTCAAGCCCTTTTCATTCTTCACTGAGTACTGCCTTCGAGAGTACTGGAAGTAATCCCTGCACATCCAGCCTCTATCCCTAGATCTCATGCCAGATTTGTGCTGGGTGATTTCTCTCAGTTGCAAATATCATATGCTGTACAGCTGATGTGCTCCTGCTGTAGCTGAGGCCCCGTTAGCAGAGATGGTCATATATCCTTTTGTCAGGAGCTGAACCAGAACACCAACGGGTTGGCTGCTATAAATAAGGCCGCAGAGGCAGCTCCTGAAAGCCATCTGTGTCCATCAGGATCATTTCTCCTCGTGCACCTGATGGATCCAGCCATGCTGTCATGAGTCTGTAATACACATGCAGCCTGCAATCCATTTCTAAGCTCCTGAGCACATAAAATATTTATTCCACATGCCTCTGTTCTACAGCAGCATACATTTTTCAGTTCTATATTGTGGGAACAACTTGAACATGCCCTACCTAAAACTTTACATGTGCTGAGCTGGTGGGAAGGATGAGAATAGGGGGAGATAGATTTCTGCCATGCTGACATATTTCAAAGGCTCCCATTTCTTCCTGTTCACAACTGCAAATTGTTTGATCATGGAGTTGTTAGAGCTCAACTTTGCAGAGAATGATACAGTGAATAGGATTGATTAATTTTTTTTTATCTTCTTCACTTGCTTGGTTTATGTGAGGCCTGTGAGCTTTTCAGATTTAGTTTACGGAAATTAATCAAAAAATCCAGGGGGACTACATGACAGAAACAGGGGTTTGTTTCCAAGCCGCAAATTTTTTTCAGACTGCTTGTAACATCTGTCTTTTTGTGGGTGAAGGGAACGAATGTGGAAAATCAGACACCCATGTTTCAGAAATGAATGAACTGAGATTAGCTGGCTAAAGACAGTCAAATTTTGAATCATAGGCTTATGATGGCAACTATTGGACAAGTTTAAAGTGACAAGCAGGAGAAGAGTGTGGCAATTATCATCATTTTCAAGTGTTAAATGAGAAGATCAGTCAAGATGATGAATTTTTAAAGTATTTTCCCCTCGTACTCACTGCATCATATTCGTTATACATTGCGATACAATGATTACCATGACTTGGGCTATTCCTCCTTTGAATATAGTTGCCCAGAAATTCTTTCTATAGTTGATGCTGTCAGAGGCAGGTAAACTGTTTATACAGCTGATTCCTGTTTAGTAGGTATAATGTTACTGTTATTTATTTTGTAGAAAAACAGCAAAGTTTTTGTTTAACTCCAAGTTTATTTTCTTAGGGAGCAGCTAAAAAGCTTAAATAATAGTAAATCTTTGGTTTTGTTTTTTTTCCAGTTATTTTACCTTCAGAAAATCTCATTTCCGAATAACTTTAGAGATGTTTGTTTTTGAGAAATTTTCAGAGCTGTAACATTTGGCTTTGCTGATGCACAAAGTTTTGTCAAAACCTTTTTGAAGTATCTCCATTTTATTCCTCAAATGGAGAACTAGCAATATTTCATCACCTGATTACTTTTTTCCATGTTACTCATGACCAAATGACACGTTCATTGATCAGTTCTTTTGTCTATAAACACAGTTTAAACATCACTTTTAAATGGAGAAGATAGACCAAACAATCTGATAAGGATTCCTGACTGTGTACACTGCATGTCTCCTTGTAATTGCATAGCTCTGGGCACACTGGTTGCGGTACCTTTATTATTAATAACATAAATACACTCTCCATTCTGTGTTTCTGTAATTTCTCTGCTTGACTGACTTCAGCATGCTATTTTGTTGGTCTTTGACTATAACCTGTACCAAGATCATCTTGTCTCCACCTCCAGATCCAGTCCTTTTTGCTGGAAAGTTGCACGGAGCCTGGAGGTGCATTACATTCCTTGTCATCTGGGTGTGTTTGCAGTGCTCAAATAAAAGGGGTATCACAGCACAGTGACCTCTCAGAAGATGAGAGGGCTGTCCTGCAAACTACTTGCTGATCGAATAAAAAACACCTGCCTCTAAACACAGACAATCAAAGCAAAGAATGGGAGAAATGTCTTATCAACTCTCATTTATTCTTAAAAAGGCACAGTAAAGAGAGCTCATAGCTCCACCTGCCCACACATACAAAGCAGTCCTATGTCTGTCAGTGTTTGAAATTAAACCCTGGTCAGGCTAATCACTTAATTACAGGACCACCTTTTCCCTTTTGAATATATTTTTCTCACTTGTTCCATTTTGAGATTACCTTGTTCAGGACTGAAATCAGGACTCTCTCAGTCAGGAACTGGAGAGATGCACAACTTCATACTTTTCTTGGAGCTGAGCTTATGAGTTTTGAGCTCATCTCTAATGAGCACTGTGGCCTAGGGAGAGAAAAGAGTGATTTTACCTTACCCTTGTGGAAGTTAGAGCCCGGCCTGGGATAACTGACTTCAGTTGTGTGTTCACTGGGGATGGGCCAAGTCGAGTATCAGCAGCTGCACGAGTGGCAGAGATAGCCTGAGCTCCCCAGGAGGGGAGGGAGGCTTCAACCGTACAGGACAAGTGTAAAATGTTTTTCTCACCAGAGAACTCAAAATAAACACTGTGACAGTCCTAGTCCCACATTACCTTGCTGCCTGAGAAAATGTAAAGTAAGTACCATCTCTAAGCTGGCCTGGAATTCCCCACTTGATGCTTTAAGCATTTCCTTGATGAGTGGAGGAGAGATTTGGTCGTCTCTATCTCTGAAAGGTGATAGAAATACTCCAGAAAAGCATGTGCCAATTATGTGCATTAATGTCTCCAGCAAAACCCAATTCTCAGCTGAGGATATTGTGCAGACGACGCCTCCCGTCAAAGCACGGAGCATAAAACAGGATTGCGGGGTCTGACACGGACGGGTGATAACTGAAGGGACAGAGATTCCTGCAGTGTCTTGTGAACTTCCCAGGGCTGTCACCGAGAGGCAAAGGCTGGTTAGTGGATGAAGCTGGTGACTCTGAATCCCTGACCTCAACAGATTTTGCCTTTGTTACATAAGAGTGAGAGTGCTGCCTCTAAAATAAGAAAGGGGAAGTTTTTGTGTTTACTTCTACCAGCTACATGCAGGAGTTACACAGGGACATTTGACCTCCAGTTGTTTTGAGGAGTGAGGGCTCCATCTTACATATTGGGCCTTTGGAGAGTACCCAAAATTTGCATTTGGTTGTGAAAATTGGTGAAAATTTCTTGGTAAAACATAGGGAGAGTATAATTATGTTATGTATAGACATCTAAAGTGACTAGCATTTCTTATCTTACCTGGCCTTCTACATAATAGCAAGAATGAGCACAAATACCTAGGAAAGATGTGGCTATCCTACTCCTTTTTCTCTAGTCTATTAGACAGTCACACATTAACCAAAAGGAAACGTCCTGGGATCTGGCCCTTTGTTGACATAATTCCTTACAGACATGAACGCACATCTGTTGTCTTCCGATCTGATCTGTTCTGTCCATCAGATCTCTTCTGCCAGGAGAAGGGGTTCATGTCCCCCAAGGGTCTCTAAAATACTGGCAAAAACCAACAAATTGCTGTTGAGGCAAGAAAATTGTTGTAAACTGTGAACAGCAGAAGCGGCTCTAAGTGCGTGCAGCTTCAGAGTTCAAACTCTTCCCTCTTTTCACATCTCTTGGTCAGTGTCAGAAGAGAGCAGCTTGTTCCAAGATGCCCTGCTGTTATCCCGTGTAATATTCCAGAGGGGTGGGTGTTTAGGCCAGGAACTTGGCATGGCTTGCTGGGACAGGCTTGCCACTTCTGGTATTTACCCCTGCCTTTCCCCATGGGGATTTCTGGAGAAGAGGGATGGCTGTGGGAGGCATCCAGCCAACTCGTTCTACCTGTTCCACCCCCGGGTATAGCTCCACTTGTGGGGAGTGCTCCATCCTCCCTTCGAGATGCTGAGGTTGGATCAGTCTCAGAGGAAGATTCAGTGGGCAGTGAAACACAAACACCTCTGCCCTCAGCTCGTGTGACTTGGCAAAGCCAAACTGCCTCCAGTGAAGCTCTGTGGGTTTGTAGCAGCCGAAGAACTGGCCCAAGAGGACACGAAGAGCTTCCTACTGCAGATGAAGCAATTCACTTCTATTATTAGCAGTTGGAGGCTTTTTGAATCAGGAAGAATGGCAAAATTGACTTCCTTTTTGTTGGGCTCCGAAGTAAAAAATGGGGTGTTGTCACCAGCAATGTTGAAAAATACCTCCTGATTTTGAGAAAATATCCTGCTGTTGAATTGTATTAATTATTTACCAGCATATTAAGCAGTCGTTACAGATGTTGAGGGTATGTGGAATGTTAATATACATTAGGATGAGAGATTAATTTAGGGAAATTGCAACATGTTTCTGAAAATTACATTAAATTTTGGAGTGCCCTGAACTACAACATGACACGAACTGGGACCGAGAGGCTGAGAATCTGAATTCAATTTGTGACTCTGTCACTGACACCCTGTGTGACCTCAGGGAACTTATATAAGCTCTGTGTGCCCTATTTGCCTTTTGTTAAAGGAGAAGAAAAGAAAAACTTTCTGTTTCTCATGTTTGTCTGCTTAGAGTTGGGGCCACTGGTTCTTTCTCTAGAGCACTGAAAAGAATGAGACCCAAGTCTCTTTGTGAGGGGCCCTGGGCTTTACCACAGAAGTAATTTCAAAAGGAACAAATTCAGTAATATCTGGAATGCTGAATCCCAAAGCAAAATTAGAACAAGGCAGCTCTGGGCTTGTACACACAATGCTGTTTTTTAATTACTACTTCAACCATTCTTTATTTTTAAAACTAAATACACTGATGTTTACAAAATAAATAACTACATATTTTATTGTCACCAGCGAAGTGCTAAAAGGAGAAGAAAGGAAATACTGTAGAGACCTTCTCCAGTGGGAGATCTCTTCGAGAGGGAGCTGCAAAATTAAGTCCAGCATTTATTTACCCAGTCCTGATCAGTTTAAAGCACAAACGCTCCAAGTTCTCACAGTTGTAGGACCCAGTGCTGCCTTGCTCTGAAAGCACGAGGGTGCAGTTCTTCATCTTCTGCACTTCCATAAAGTGTTGGAAGTTCTCTCTGATGGTTTCCTTGGTCTGTGCCCCACAGGCCTGACATCCCTGCTGGGCTTGGGAGTCACAGCTCTGTGTCACTTGAAACTGCATTGCCTGTGATCCAGCAAGTTGTATGTGTTCCTCTGGGGCCTGGGTGTTTAAGAAACACGTCTTCTTTCCCCGCAGAGATGCAAAGCAGCTGAATGGGGCGACCTAAGACAGTATATCATGAGATTCCCTTGGATTCACAATCAGCCGTCTGCCCTGGATACAGATGGTGAGGGATGAGGGTAAATCCCTGAGGGTAAAGACCCATATGCCCGTGTGTGTTTGCCAGTTGTACAGAGGGTCACCCGCTGCAGCACCTCTTTAAAAACTTATCATTAAGCCCGTCTCCTTTGTGAACTATCTCATTACCATTTCATTGTGCTGCGCAGTTCTGGCCGGGCGCAATGAATATTGACTTCATGCTTGCTTTTCTAATTGAATTACAGGGGAGCAGGCTGAGCCACTGAAGTTTCCTGCCTGCAGTCCTGCTTCCCTGGCAGCCAACTGAATAGAGGCTGAAAGAAAAGCTGTTTGCTTGGGCATTATGGATAACAGAGACCTGTCACAAAGCTGCTACAATGATTTATTAAAAGACAGAAGAAAATGAGAGAGAAAGAGTCTTGCTCACTTTCAGCACCAGCTGCTTGCTTTGCTTGTGTTCTTTCCTTTTTCTTTCTTCCTTTTTTTGTCTTTCTTTTTCTCTTTAGCACTTGCGTGCTTTCTCTTTCATTCTCCTTCTTTCTTCCCCTCCTCCTTTTCTCTTTCTCTCTCTCCCTCTCTCTCTTCTCTTCCTGATCTTGCCTTATCAAAAATAGAAAGAAAAAGTCAAAGAAAAACACATCATTTGAGCAAATGCTTCAAGCAAAAAGCATCATTCTCCAATCCTTAAATAACAATCCCTGCCTAAGACAGATACGTTTATCATTATGGTCAAATCATAAAAAAGGTCATCACTGTAACAGCTCCAGCAAACAACATCCCAAACATGTCCCTACAGTGTTAGCCAGTCTTATTTAGGAAATCCTACTGAAAAAAACCACGAGACTCTGTAGTTTACCTTTTCTACTATTGAATTTAATTGTCAAACTCGTACTGATGTAATAGGAGTAGTGGAGTAAAGCCAAGTCTCGGTGGCTTTGCAAACACCACGTTGTATTATGCAGTTCACCAGCAATTCAATTTACAGAGGTGCAGCACAGTGGGAAAGATCCCAGGATTGCTCACAGAACTGCTTTTACCAGAAAGACCCAGAGCTCAGCTCATGGTGCTTGATCATCATAGGAGCCACTTGTGTTGTGTTATTATTCCCTCCCTCTTTATTTTGTGTTTGCTTTTTTTTTAACTTTAAAAAAAATTATTCTGAACAAATGATAAGATCAAGAAGCATAATTCTATTGAGTTACTTATGTAGAATGTTTGGCTCAAGGCTGTTGGACTAGGGCGACAGTTGTTTTGGTTTTTCTTTCAAATCCGTGCTGGTTTATGTTCCTTATAGTTTATTAAAGGCGGCATTTCTGAAGTTTGGGTGCAGAGAGAAGAGAACTTCATACCCAGCTCTGGTCAGGGCTAGCCCAGGTCAAAAACATCCAGGCTGTTGCCTGCTAAGGAGCTGGGCTTTCCCATGAGAATTTGGAAAGAAGGTCTTTCAACGTCTGCTTCCTTGGATCCATTTTCACTCCCCGAAACCAGAAGATTTTAGCCCAGAGAAAGCTGTGTGCTCCCAAATCTCCAACTGGACCTTGGCAGTTTGATACACTGTTGATTAAAAAAAACCCCATAGGATAGTAGTGTTCATCTCTATTCAAAGGACTTATTCAGACCTGACCTTTTTTCCCATCCCCAGGTTATCACCTATATAATATAATTTGTTTGATTAATTCATTATTGTTATCTTTCCTGGTTCCCTGTCTATCCTGTTGTTCTTTATTATTTTCTTTCTCCAACTTTATAGCCTTTCACTTTATTTTTTACAAATTTTTAAATCTTCTTTTGTTCAATTCTAGTTAGTCCCAGAGTGGAAGTTTGCAATAAATTACTACAGAATAATCTCACTTTCCAGTGGCTGGCACTTTCCTTAGATTTAACCCTTCTCAGTGATTAATCAGGATTTAATTTTCGATTGGAAAAAGTTTATTGGTGAGTGCTCTTTTGGTAGCCACTAAGCTGTTTGCAAATAGAAGGGAGGTTTTTTGGTGGCCTCACTGAAGATAGAATGACAGGTCGATTTATTCTCAGGTTTACATCACTTGAAAAGGTAAACGTGAAGCTGCAGCCAATGCTTCGCATCGTAAAGAACACTTCCATGGGGTATATGTGTGCTTCGTAGGTACACCCCATGCTGAAATGGAATGGCTGTTGACTGAATCTGAAGGGCCTTGTAACTTAATTAATGACCTCCTGACATTTTAATGATTAAGACTTTATATCTTGTATGAAATATCAGTGTGAGGAGATGTGTTATTAGACACAGGCATGTGTGTACACAGCAACAGCCACATCCTGGGGCTGTATGGGGGTGCAGACTTATGTAGCCTCTCCTAAGTAAAACTGAAACATTTCAGAGATTGTAGCTGACAGGGATTTACAGTCATGAAACAGAAAACGTCCTCATGCTAGTAAAAGGATTAATTTTCTCTCCTCAGTCAGTGCTGGAATTGGTACCTGTGCTGGTACTGGAATGGGTATTGTTCCCACAGGGGATTGGCTGCCCTGCTGGATACAGACTGGAAAAATCCTGGTAACTTCACTGGGACCAGGATATCCTCCACCTGATTTGTAACTCCTGTAAAGAAAATCTATTACCCATGTATGTATCTGGCAGCAAAATTAGCACCTGGGATTTAAAAACTGTGGCATGGGAACCATAAGTAATCAATGCACTGAAAAGCAGTTTTACAGTATCTCTCAGCAGAGGAAGAATTTGAGTAAACAATTACAATCTTACACCATGTTTATCTTAGCTATGTCAGAGATTGAAGAACTGAATATAGCTTTTTCCATAGCTAACTAGCTGGCCTGGGTAACAATTGAGCCTTTGAAGCAGCACAAGGGATTCTGACCATTTTCTTAGATTTGGGGTCACTGTGGAAAGGAAGTTTTATAAGCCACCTACGCACTATTTCCGCCTGGAATCGGAGGGAGAATCTGGATTACAGGCATTTCAGACCCATGAACCAGTTTTAACTCTACAATTCATTCCACGAAGCTCAAGACAGGAACTGCTTTGTGTGGCACTCTCCCATCAGGACTGGTGGCCATAAATCAAGATGAATGTCTTTCTGAATGACTTGCTACAGCTCAGCCGCGGGATCTGGGCTGGAGGCAGCGACCACGAAAGTGAAGTGCTTTGGCCTATGGTATTCGGAAGGTCAGGGCTGGAGATCACGATGCTTCCTCAAAAGGCTGTGAATCTTCACATTGTATATTATTCTGTGTTATGGAAGTGTGCAAGAAGCAGAAGATTTTTAATTGCTAGTAATTTCTTTTCAGCAACAGAGAGCACTGTGACTGCCCAGAGTTTGGAATGTTTTCAGAAGGAGACAGAAGGAAAGAAAACCCTTCCACTTAGAAAAGCACAATGCTTTGGCCAGCTCTTTATGTTGGCAGGGATCCTGTGTTAGAGTGAGTTCCCTGAAAGAGCGACCAAATTGCCCACCACAGACAACTACGATGAATAACACTGCCTGTCTTTGCAAAAACACTGCTTACAGTTCCCCATCCAGTCCCAGCACCCTGCAACACGTGGTGCATTGGGGTTTATTTGGCTTTTACCAGCTATTATTGCCATTCAGCAAAATTAATCCTTGAGAGCAAGGGGTGTTTTGTCAAGTGAAGACTTCAGCTGCCTGAGTATGAGTCTGTTTTGCTCATTCTGGCAGCAGTCATGAACAACACCTTGGACAAACCACTCCTGTGAACAGAGCAGGGAACCAACCAGGCTGTCACGTGCTGCTCCAAGCTCTGGGACCAGCCTGCTGGCTGATCTCAGATGTGTAACCTCATTAATTAGTTTCTTCCTTCCCTTCCTTCCTTTGGTCCTGTTTGCCCATGCTGTCCTGTCCCTCAAGCACAGTTTTTTTCTATATATTTTTACTGTACTTCATGTCGCAGACTCAGAGCAGCTTCAGAGACAATGCTCAAGAGGTGCTGGCCAAAGCAGTGGCCTCCAGAGTGTGCCCAGCCCTGGATGCAGGTGCCTGCTCTGTCGGTGCACGTGGCCCCACAGCCTGGGTCTCTCTGCCCAGCAGGAGGGAGAACCACCAGAGATGGGGCTCCCTCTGCCCACTGCTGCACCAATGAGCTCTGTGCTACTACAGCATGGAAAACAGCCCTTCCTGGGTGTCAGGGCTCTTACCTCTGCCGGCAGCCAAGCTGGTGCAGCACTTCCAGAGTCGTTTGCTGCTTCTTTCTAAAATACAGTGGCAGGTAAATCTTTGTGTTGCTTCTTGAAGACAGGATGCCCAACTTTGTCAGACCTCTGGCATGCAGGACTGCCTGGAGGTTTATTAGTCTGACATCATCCAGCAGGAAACAACCTAAGAGGCTCTGCATAACTACAGCAACCTCTCCGTTTCTAAAAATTAAAATTATGTACAGTGGCTTCTGAATACAAGTATAGGAGTCTTTATCAATCCATTTAATTAAATTAGTCTTTCTTAATTAAACAAGCATTGCTCAGCAGGGTAGTGATAAATGCACACAATTTCACACTCCTGACAGGCGTGTTTAAAAAGAAAGAAGGGAGGGAAGGGGAAAAAAAAAATAATGCAACAGACCTCCCTAAATGGTAATTCAACTTAATTTTTTAACAAGACTGTTTTGGCTTCAGAGCGATTCCATGACCTACAGCAATGATCAAAGTGGTGCCGCAGTGGTGAGTCCCCTACAGCCAGAGCACTACTGAGTGTGCTGCAGCAGGCTCTGCCATGCTTAAACGTTTCATCTCTCAACCAGGTGCTTCATTCTCCTGTATCAGAGCTGCCGGGCTGACTGGATGCTCAGGTACCTCAGCACAGCAGCCCACAGCTTAATCAGGACCAGGACAGGTCCAGAGAAGGGATAGCAGAACAGAAAGGTAAGGCTCGTAGGTGTTCGAAGGATTGCCTGGATGTACCGTTCTGGGCCGTCAGTTGAATATTTGTAGCTGTTCTGGGTGCCTCCGTATTATTTTTCAGCCCAACGAATATTTTTCAGTCTAATGGAGAATTTTAGAGAACCTAGTGCATTTCTCAGTGTACATGAGAACAGTTCGATACTGGCATAGAATTGCTCTGTGCTTAGACCATTTATTAAAGTCTAGACGCAACATAAAAGCATGTAAATTGGTTCCAGTCGTTGCTAGTAAAAACTTCAGCTTGAGCTGGGAATTGATTGGTGAATCTCTTAGCGTAATTAAAATTGACTGTTAAAGTTTCTCCTGCTTAATTGGTAACACTTTCTTTGGAAGTCAGTGAGTTAAGATTCTTGCTGGATCATTTAAAGGAGTTCCTGTGTATATGATCAGAACTCAAATGCAGTTTTATGGAGAGGTTTACAGTTATGTTCCACCCTGGTGGTCTTTCATCCTGTATCTTTCCTATTTAAGATTTATGCTGTCATTCACCACAGCCTAATTGTGTTTTGATAAAAATGAAACGATTGCTGACGCATTTCAGGCTGAAAGCTGATGACATTTTGAAGCTTTCAGTAAGATGATCTGAAATACTGTGCTGCTCAAAGCCCCTGTCTCCCTGCAAGCCTGTGTTTTTAATTCCAGCATTTGTTAGTTGGTTTTGTAGGGATTCTAATAGGCACCTATAACTCCTCTCTGAGCGTCCTGCCAGCAGTGTGTTATTCAATGTGCCTAAGAGCTCATGTGGACTTTTTCATTCTTTCTTTAGGAGGAGAAATGTGTGCAGTGTAGTCTTTTTATTTAGATTTAAAAAAAAAAAGATATAAATTTAAAATTACACAGGTTGGTACCTTTTGTGATAAAGCACATCTTGTCCTTTGAGTACAAGACAGCTGGGTTTTTGGTGGCTTTTAGCTCCTTAAGGATATCCTTCCACAGTCTTGGTACAGACCCAGTTCTGGAAATTGGTGTTACAGGATGGTACTACCGGACATACTTAGCTCTCTTTAACATAAGCTGTCCTGTCCTGACTAGCCATGGACTTAATCACAGCATTAACTGCTCTCCTGAATCAGGCACTAGAGATACACTTAATTCTCTCCACAGTCACGGTATTTTTAGCACATGGCAGCCAGAGCTTATCATCAGTAAAATGTAAATGTGTCAGGGGATCGTGGATGGGCACTACAGAAGCATTGTCACCCGCTAGACTCAAGATGAGGAGCTTTCATAACTGTGATTAATGTCCTACAGAAAAGGCAGGAAGACACTCAGGTTACTTGGCTGGAAGCGAGGCACTTACACAGTTGGAAATTGTTTTGGAAGACACAGTTAGGTACTTGCCAACATTTGGTGTTGCATGAAGAATCCACAGAGCACAGAAAGAGTTCATTGAACCTTGTTAACTTGCCATTAGAGCTGTGAAAATCGAGGCCAGTTGGACCCTTACATGCCTTGGTATCTCTGCTAACGGTGCACATGGATAGAAATACATATCTTAAACACTTCCCGTGCCACCATGGTGGGCTCAGCAGTGTTGGGAACAGGAGATCGAGGTCAGTGCTCCATGCAGCTCTTTGAAAGGAAGTACAGTGTCACCTGGACTGCTGCCAGGGCACCCCGAGGTCAAGCCCTGAAAGTTTAAGGGCTGTTCAGGAATAACGTGTGGGTCTGATCCCAAGCCACTAAAATCACTGGGGATATTTTGTTAGTACCAGTGGCCTTTGTTTTATCTGGTTCTAACAAAAGCATTTCAGAGGGATGTAGGGTGTACTTTGGTGGTAAATGAATGCTTAAATACTCTTGCAGGTCATTCTGCCACCCTGACTATGGGCCTCTGGTAGCAGAATTACAGAGCTGCTCAAATTATATCTGGACTTCAGAAGTGATTTTTTCATGCTAAGGTTAAGCTGCCTAAATAGTCCTTGCTAGAGCAGCTGTGTGCTGCAAATGCTTGTATTCGATAACAGTTATGTTTTGTACCATACTATGTTTCTTTCAAAGCCACAGAGCCAAATCCCAGCCTCAGCTTCAAGCCACTGAACTGCAAACAAGTGAGGACTCAAAAAGATAGGTAAGTATTATATGTTGTGGTGCATGTGCCGTTTATACAGACACAGTTGTCTTTCATTATTTCATCGACTTTAAAAAAACCAGATTTCTCTAGTAAGTTTCAATGCCATCTTTATACCTCTCTGTTAAAGCGATGGTAAGAAAGACAACCCAGGAATTACCATGAATAGAATCTAGAGCTGTGATTTTGACAGTCCTGTAAAATGCATCAAGAGGGATTTCTGCATGACATTTGTGTCTTCTCTTGCTCTTGCACTGGTCATTCCCAGTGGCTGCTTCATGGCTGTCCCTTTTTTGTATGCACATTTATAGATATTATCTATAGAATGAGTGGGCTTGGAAGGTACCTTTAAAGATTGTCTAGTTGAGTCATGAAGATCACAGAGTCCAACCCATGCATACAGATTCACATAAACACCCCTAAAGGTCTTCTTGTACACTCATATATCCACAGCACTGAGCTGATAGATTGTACTCAGAATGAAGAGTTATTTCAGCTCTGCAGAGGTTGTAACACAAAGGTTGTCTCACAATATGTGGGCCCTGCCATCCTTGGCAATGACTCTTTGGTTACTCAGTGTGTGAGCAAAATCTTTTTGGCTTTAAAATCTGTCCCTAGTATATGAAAAGATGAGTTCTCCTTGATTTGGCCATTTTCTCTGCTTTTGACAGAGGATCAGTGGGAGAAAGTAGTGATGAGCATGCCCAAAGAGATTGCTTTAAGCATATTTGATTTTCTTTTCATGTATGCAACACGTTCCAATTCCTTTTAAGTAGCAAGGTCATTTAAGAGTGCCATGCCAGAGGTTTTTCCTTTTCCCCTCATTCAGTTCCTCAAATCTTATTGTCAGCCATGTTCCTTTTGAGTAGCAGAGCAGCTGCTTGGGGTCTGCTTGTGTGGTTATAATCCCATTAAAAAGCCCTCCATTATGTTGCTAATATATTTATAAAGGAACTAGTCACCTGGGATTAGTGGTTGATTCTTCTCCCTGGACATACTGTACTGAAACAGAATTATTCCCGATCCCCCGGCTTGTTAGATACAACCAGTTGCATTTGTCATGGTGCCAAATTGGCTGAAATAGATTAGCAATTAATGCAGAACGTGCTTTCCTGTGTTTGTAAAGTCCTTGTAATCGTCCCTGACAATCATCTTCTCATCAGCTCTTTCCTGATAGTGCTGAGATGGCAGATATGCTGGGGCTTTGGGAACTTATGGTCTTTCATGGGAAATATGAAAGGCATTGAAAGAACATCCTGACAGAGCAGGTGAGGAGTCTGACAAAAAGGAGCCCTTAAAAGCGTTTCTGAAGGCATTATTCTGCAGGTTTTTCTCAGCCATTTCCAAGCCTGCAAAGCTAAGGAAGACAAAGTAACTGTTGGGGGGGATTTGCAAAGTCACTGGTGCATCTGTGCTGTGACTTATAGATGTGACTGCAACCATGGGGACACTTCTGAGGTCACTTAGACTGGTCAGACTGGGGTACTGATCACAACAAAGCAGAGGCCACACAGATTCAGCCAAGGCTGCAAAACCCACTTGAGATGGCTGAGTAAGTGCCCAGGCACTGATCCTTCAGGAGGGTTTGTGCTGTTCCTGTCTTTTTGTGTCCGTCACTACTTTACCAGGAAACTTCCAAGAGGGCTTAAAGGCAGGGTCTTTCTCGCTTTCAACACCATCTAAGGGCTCACCTGCAGCCTGCTCACCTCTCCACGAGTGGAATCTCTGATCTGCTGCAAAGACCTTTTTTCTGAGTCCTTGTGAAGCGCGATCATCATCTCAAACCTTTTTGCTCTTTATCCACTATGACCAGCTTCAGAGCAAGAATCTTCTTACAGCATCAGCCACCTGTGAAGTCTTTATTTACACATCAATTCTCCATCTCAGTTGAAATCATCTCTCTCTTTCCTTGTCTCCATTTCATGGGTTCATTCTGCTCCTGCTCTTGGATTGTATCTGTATTCTGTGCTGTAAAAGGTTTCCAAATCCAGGCCTGGGGGATTTTATTTGAAGTGATGTTGGAGGGCATGCACAACGGCATGAGCTCCTGACCTAACTAATACTGAGTTGTTTCTGCCTACTCCTCTCAAGGAAAGAGGGACCATGGAGTGGCTAGCTCTGCTCTGGGAAGCAGAGCAGCCCAAAGAAGGACCAGCCTGAGATGGAGTACCTCAGGTGGCCAGGATCTGTGCCCACACAAGCAACTCCACTCTAAGAGTATCTGAGCTGTGTAGAGGCCAATACAGCTCTGTCATGTGGAAGTCCATCTCTCTTGAATCTCTGGTTCTGATTCCTGCCAACCATGATTTTCTCCATTCACATTCCCATATTGTTCTTATAACTGGGCTGTGTCCTTCTGAAATGCACTGTCTGAGCCAGCTAGACTAGAGAAGAGCATCACTTAAACACCTCTTCTGTATTTTAAGTACTATTGTGGTGTGGAAATTTCTGATAGAAAAGCACAATTTGGAGGATTAAACTAAAAGCACTGTCTATAGCTGGAGCAATGAATAATGGGGATACAATGAGTGCAGGAGGAGAACACAGCTCTCTTCAAGAAGTAGCTGTTCCAAAGTGCAGTCTAGCTGCTTTAACCAAACTGTCTAATGTATGGCTTGCCAGTGCCTTCAGCGTCTCTCTTCATTTCCTCTTAGGGGAAACGGTTCCTTGGAACTGTTGTGGTCTCCTTGCATTGCTATGCTGGCAGTGAATCCCATGGAGCCAGATTCGGGAGCCTCCTGCCAAAGGTGTCAGGAAAGAGCTGCTCATGGCACTGAGGCACTGAGTGCAGCACAGCATGCAGGGCTTCAGCTCTCTCCAGCTCTCAGGGAGTCCCCAGGAGCTCCTCAGTCAGGGACACAATTCTGAGTGGATTTGAGACGGTTCTTAATTGCACTGGGAGGTCAAACCATGCCTGCTGGCCACCAGGACTCGAGGCTGAAAGTTGTCTTTTACCCAAGCCAGACACTCTTCAGTCATGGGTTGAATACAGCTTGGTGGAAGCAAGGGATCCAGCCCAAAGGTCTGTTCAAATGTTTCCATTTCATGTGGCTTGGTATTGTAACATTCTCCCCTGGTTCTAACAAGTTGTGCAAAATTGTGAAGCCAAAGCAGCATTCTTCCTTTAAAGTTTCAAAATTAAGAAAAATGGTTGTGGGGTTGGAAACTTGGGAGAGATGTGCTGTGGTTATCTACTGGTCCAAGAATAAAATTCCTATGGCTTTGTACAAAAGCACAGAGTAGTTGTCTATTAAAAAATAAAATTAAAAAAAAAAAAATTCAAGTCAGGGTACCTTTTTAGTGGCAGCTGGACAATGTTTAGAGGATTTGAGAGGCCACACATTTCCTTCTCATGTGCCTCTGCGATTCCCGTAAGTGCAAGGAGTGCAAGTCAGAATCCCTGCCAGGGGAACTGGACTGACAAGAGGAGCAGCATGCACAGCCTGGGGCTGGGCTTTGAAAGGAAGTACACCTTGGACATGGGAAGAGCCAGAATGCAGCTGTCCTGGCTGGAATGTCGACCACACGGGGCCTTCTGGGCCAGGACAAATCAGATGGTTACCTCTGCAGCCAGAACACATTGCAGCATCCTTGGGGGCACCCGAACTGCCTCGAAAGCCCGGAGCTGGGCTGGTTGTAAGCTCAGTGGTGGGTCTGGCAGGACATACCCTAGAAATGGTCATGTTTTGAGCAGGAAGGATTCAGTGGCCTCTAGTTTCTGTACCCAGAAGGAAGAGGCCAGACTCTTGTCTTTGTGGAATAAAGGAGGTCACACATTAGCTACACATGGAGAGGGTGATGCATTTATATAGGGGGAATCTAGGCTCTCTATGGGATTGATAAATGACTCTGAGAATGAGTAAAAATAGTTGGAAAAAGCTTTTAAGTTTTGTTTAAATTTAACCATCAAAAATCAAAACATTAGAGGGTGTTTAGAGAAGTGCCTGAAACTTGGAGACCCTGAGAAGAACCAGAGAGGGAATTAAAGAGCCTGGAAAAAAAAAAAAAAAAAGAAAAAAGAAATAAGGCGAGAGAAAGGGAGAGAGAGATTAAGATTAAACAAACCCATCTGGATAAGGCTAATCAGCTGAGATCCTGCTCCGTCGACATCAACTGGATGAATATTAGGGCCTCAAGATGTTACTGGGAGGGAGCCTAAAAAATCTGTATGTTTTGGGTTGGCTGGAGAAGTCTTGGCCAAGCCAGATTGGGTGATGTGGCAGAGCCTGCTCTGGATGAAGAGGTAAAGTGGTGCTGCCTGTGGAGGAAGGGAGAAATTATAAAGGCCCCAACCATCTACGTGTGGTAAAACTGAATAATGGAGTGGCCAAAGGGAAAGGAGTTCCTGGCAGAGTCTGGAGTATTTATAAGAATCCAAGTAGGAGTTTGGAGCATTAATATTTATTGCAGTGCTGTCAGTTGTCAGTGCTGTGAAATCTTCAGTTATGCCATGACAACCTGTTTTTGTTCCAGTGGCCGTAACTCAACCTGCTGTGAGGTTCCCCTGCCTCCCTGGTTCCCAAGTCACACATGGTGGCTGGTTAACTTGTTCAGCACTGGCTGCTCGGCTTCAGTCTTGCAGCTGATCTGGGTGAAGAACAGATTTTGGCTGCTACAGAGCCTCTTGCTGAGACAGAGTTTCTCCTTCCTCATAGCTCCCGCTAAGAGATTCCCAGAGGTGCCAAAGAATATAGTGATAATGTTAAGGCACAAGGACTGTTTGGCTGTTAGGAGATTTATTGCACTCGTTTTCTTTTTTGTGCAAAATTATAAAAAATGAACACAAGTTTGTTTTGTTTAGCTTTTTTTCCTTTTTTTTCTAATTTTGGTGGGATTCCTTCTGTTATCACCGCTAACACTGACCACTGGAACCTCTGGGCAGGCACTGCTTCTTTCATGCAAGGTCCTGAGCTAGATTTCCTTGACTCCAAGATCAAACCCTCAGGCTGAGCAGTAAGGAATTCCTGCGAAGATTTGCATGTGCTTCATCTTACATGCTGGGCCCAGCTGTTGAGCCTGGTGATGGCAAGGAGCCCTCTTTCTCCCCTGCATGGGATTTGCAGGCTGCCAGACACTGCACAAGGGAAGAGCAGATGTGGCCGGCCTGTTTCTCCTCTTCCCTTGCAGAGCGGGGAGGGAATGGTGCTGCAGCTCCACCCTCCACAGCATGCCAGCACTGCCGAGCCAGTGAAGGGAGCGGGAAGTTCTCTGCTAAGAAATCAGCACCGACCCAACACACATCATTTCACAAAGGACTTGTCCCTTTCCACCTTTTCCTGCTTGCCTGGCTTGTGCCTTGGTGCAGTGCCCTGCGCGTGGGCTTGGTTGCGGAGTGCCTGTTCCATCCTCTGCCGGATCGGAAAAGACTCCTTGTGGTGTGTGATGTTCCAGATGTGTGTCCATCTTCCCAGGGCCAGCAGCTGGGTCTGTGCAGGGCTGTTACACACCACAGGTCTCCGCTGTGCTCTGTTCTACAAGCACAATTTATCCTGGAGAACCGGAGAGGCGGTGGCGCCAAGAAGACATCAGATAATCTGAAATGTATCTACCTTTATGAGAAGACCAGCGTAGGATCTGCAGAGGAAAGAACTCCAAAAGTAATTCCTCATTTCTCATCTAATGGCTTTAATTAACCTGAACAGTTATGCTCTGGAGCCGTGCGTACTTCAGGGACCAGCTCGATGGCACTCTTCCTGCTGCTAGGAGAGTGGGAGCATGACAGTTCAGTCATTGCTGTGCATTGTTAATATGGTTGATCTTGGTCCTGCTCCAAGAGAACCACTAAGCAATCATGGAAAATGAAGGGTAACACATTTTTAGAAGGATTCTGGATAATTTTGGCTATAAAACAGGCTGCATAATCTTGGCAAAAAGTGGATGAATTCATTATCTGCAAATAGTGGAAAATATTATAAATGGCAGTAAATGAAATAAATGGGTGTTTCCACTGTAATATGCTATTCTCTGAGCCACCCAGAAAGAATACAGCTTGGTTTACTGGGTGGGTAGTCCTAGATGAAGTGAAAGATCATGTTCGTATGCTCAAATACTTGTTTGGGAGTGAAATATTTTATGCCTTTGTTGCAGAGGGAAATCTATACATTTTACATTTAAGAGGCCGTATTTTATGGCCACATATGGATGCTGGAGTGAAGTTAAAGTTCTATATGTGCTGTATATCTGTTTGCATTCCTCAGCTAACCACATTTTTATTTGCTCTACTACACCTTAAGGGTTTTGAGAACCCAGTGACTCACTCTAATGGAAAGTCACCGACCCTCCTTATACGAAGAAATTGATCTTCTGTATATTTTGAATTTGTTTATGGGCCAACACTCTTGCTGTGAACACATGGAATTAAAGTCCTGGCAACTTTTAGTAGAAAAACAATTGCTGTCCACTAATGAATAGGATCTGGCTGGATGCTCTTCGTTCCCACTTGTTTGGTCTCAGGATATATCCTCCTTTTTGAGACTCCCTTCATTAGAAAGGGCCTAAGCCCGTGTGTATCTTTGAGCTTGTGAGTAGTCCCAGCATCATTTGTAGGCCTAAGGTTACTCCTGCCTGAGGGTGTTTTGCTGGATAAGAAGCTCAGCTGTCTCCTTTAGGCCAAATGGACTTTCCCTTTGGCAGCAACAGCAATGGCAGCAGCTTTGGAGGGAGGCTGCAGTCATGGGATGAAAGCCCAGGGCTGTGTTCAGGAAAAGCAATCCCACACTGTGTCATTCTCCCCAGCAAGGTCAAGGTCTACCTGCTCGCCTCAAAATGCCACTGGTTAGCTCCAATGGCTTTAGTGGGAGCCAGCGCCAAGGGCGTATTGGTTGGCTGTGCCACATTTTGGTTATTAACACCCTGAGCCTTTATCAAACAGCCCTTGGTTTTGTCTTTTGGCCTTGCAGTCAGGTACAACGACAGGGTGACCGCTTCTGTTGATTAAAGGGTTGTTTTGTTATAGCATTTGTAGGTTGTTATTTTTACTTCTCAATCAGATGGTTACTCTTCCAGTTGATACTCCTGCTTCCTCCTGTGTTGCTTAAAGAAGAGTTGCCTCCATGGTGCCTGTGTTACACCTGTTAAGAAAGGCGTTTCCTCATATACTTGGATAAGATCATGGACATGGCCGCAGCAGATGAGCCACTCCTTTTCCCAGGAGCAAATACTATTACAATTTACTGTTTTGCAAAGAAAAAAACTGCACACAGAAACAAACAACTGTCTGCACCCATGTTCACATCTGGCTCTTTTTAGACATGCATATATTTCACATGTGCATATGTATATGTACATATATATATTATAAGTTTGTGCCCATGTATATTTGAGTGTGTATATCTAGGTGATTTTAATTAGGTAAGCTTAAGAAGCTCTCACTGGCTTCAGAGTCATTACTAGCTCTGCTGGTGTTTTCACTTTAAGGATGGTTTAAATGTATGGCCACTGCTTGTATACGTTTATGTACTGTGCTATGCATGGACAGATCTCTGTTCTCATGCCGTGTCTGCTTTTGCAGCCTCGGTTCTGCATTTATAAACAGCTGCACTCATAATCCTGCAAGTACAAATAATTGCAACTAAAGAGGTGAACATTTATAGCTGGTCTTTTCAAAGGAGTCTAAGGGAGTTAAGTACCCAAATCTCTTTGAATTTGGTTACCTAATTCCTGTGGCTTCTTTGAAAATTCCAGCCTTAATTAACTAATTCAATCAACTATCTGTGAACCAAGTGGAGGCATAACATGCTAAATCCAGCCAGTTTGGGTTGCACAGGAGCTACCTGAACACTTTTCAACTGAAACTTTAAAGGTTTCATTATTGGCAAACATCCAGTAATTTCAGTGAAGCAAACTGCGATGTGTAACTTCAGCATTTCTATCCATCCTCTTTTTTTAGTGTGGCTCTTAGGGTCTTTAAGTTGGCTGCTTTGTGTTTAGACTTGCTAACAAGGGTGGACGGTAACTTCACAGGCTTTCTTCAGGCATCATCTCCACCTTTGGATGCTCCTGGCAATTCTTGTTGAGACTGCAGGAGGGATAGCTCCTGTGAAAGTTCCCACGCTGGACAAACACTGAGCCGTATCAGTGGCACTTTGTGGTTTGTACCTTAGTGGCACCTTAATCCATGGGGAGACGTTTGTGTTTAAGTAGATTGGTGTTCAAGGAAAAAGCAAACAGCAAACAAAGAAAAAACATGGAATGAAAAGCTTCTGAGTCTGCACATTACCCTGCCCAATACTTACATCTATTCTATAATAGCTTTGCCTTCTTGCATCTTTTTTTTTTTTTAAATCCATGTTTCAAAAATCTTTGATGTGGTTTGTTTTTTTTTTTAATTTTCTTCTTTGAAAGCCTATTCTGCTAAGTATGGAAAGCCACAGTTTTAACAGTTCCCCTGTTTGTTCAGAAATAGTATCATTCATATTTGGCATCAGAAGGAAGACTACACTGAAGCCCAAATTTACTCCTATTAAATTAAACCTAATTGAAAAAAGGCAAAGACATTCATTAACTAGTTAAACAAACGGTATTAAATTTACTTTTTTATTTAAAAGAAGAAAGAAGACATCTTTAACTGAAGAAACGTTAAGTGGAAGAGTAGCTATTAAAACATGTGATGGAAGAAGTACACGTTGTTGAAAACTTAAGAAGAAACCACAGATATGTATAACAATAAAAGAAATGTACCTTCTTGGCCATTTCTCCTCTCTGTTATTGTGTCAGATGTTTCTGATTTGAATAAGAGCTCTCCTTCATGTCCCTGAGCTTCTCCTTCCATTTGACTTTACATTGAAGTCATAAACCCGTTGTCATGGGAACAACTGTGACATCACGGATGGAGCGTTAACTTCACCACAGGGCAAAATAAATGAGTGTGATGGCCTGTGAGGAGAGAGAACCTTTGTTTGAACCAAAAGCCAAGCTTAACCGAATCTTGGCCTGGAGCCCAGTACCCCCAGAGCCTTCAGCGGGATCCCAGCCCTGCGCTGTAGGCACAGAACAAACACTGCCTTGTAGCAGAGACCCTCTCTCGGAGCTGATGGTCTCCGTGGACAGGACACGACACAGAAGAAAGGAAGCATTATCAGCTGGGCTTCAAGATCGGAAAACTAAGGGAGAGAGAGAATAAGCAACTTTACCCCAGGTCACGGGGAAGATTTGAGGCAGAGCCCAGAAATGTGCTCCGATAACTCAGCAGGAGCTGCTGGAGATGCTGAAATGCAGGAGTCAGAGCCTGTTTTTACATATCAGTTCCTGGAAGTCTTTCCCAAGCTCTCTTCAAAACTGAGAAAATATGCAAAAGGCAATAGAGCTTGGGACAAGTTGAAGCATTGCTGCAAGCCTTTTAAACAGTTCAAAATGTATTTGCCCTCTAGGAAAGTTTGTTTTAGGAATCTTCACCACCACATGTGGGGTGAAGTCTTCCATGGCAGCGTTCCCATGTTCTTCCATGGGCCCAGGATTCCATCTGTGGCTTTTAAGGAGCAACAACCAACACCTTGAGTTGCATTCAAATGTAAAGAAGGAGCAGATCTTTTACAGAGCGTAAACATAGCAGCTGTTATGGCCAAGCTGGCCAACTAAATGGTCTCAGCAATTCCTGTGTTTCGCTGGCACTATGTTAATGACCCCAAGAATTTCATCTGAGTCTTTGATTGCTGCTGCTGTAAAGGGGTGACACTGATCTCTCACAGGTTTCATTTGTCACAGGTGGCCTGTTATTGAGGAGAGGCACAAGCAGTGGAATACTCTGAAGCAGCATAAACTCCTCTTGCTCCGTATTTTCAGTCGGAACTCACCGTTTGGATATTGGCCCACCAGCTCGTCCAGCTTCTGGGCTGTAGCTGGCCGAGGTATTTGGTCAGATGCTCCACTGAAGTCAGCATAAGGAGGGAGCAGAGACCCCACTAGATAAGGTATCTTTGCCCACCATCCTGCCCCCGCAGACACACAAAACCTGCAGCTTTACAGGAGTTAGGTGGAAGGGTGCCACGCCACACCCGTGGAACTGAACTTCTGTTGACTTCAATGAGAGCTGTGTGGCTAAATCCCACACAGCTCTCAAACTGGAGGGGTTAAATCCATTTTGCTTTTGCCTGTTAGTCTGTGGTTGAGAAAAACAAAACTCCCATGTGTTTTAAATTGTTTTAACTGATAAGTCTGGCCAGCAATTGAGAGTAAATCACAGTATCAGTGCACACCCACAACCTAGTTTGATATACATCTACATTTTAAAGTGACTTCAATGACTCATGAGAACAGTTTTAATTAGAAGGATTGGAAGTGTCAGAAATTTCTTAAATCTTCTACAAAAAAAAAGATCCCTTCACTACACTTCTGTGGGTAATAAGCAACTATGATTTGTGTAATGGAATTTGAAGGAGAGTTTATCTTCTGCAGTGTAATTTTCTGCTTTAAATGCTCAAGTTTTATTAAGATACACAAAATATAAAGCTGGTATTCTTATCCCAGTAATTGTTTTATCATCTTAAGTTATCAATCCTTGTGACTGCAAGAGCCTTTATATTAGAAGAGGCTTGTGCAACACATGACAGAAAACTAAAGGCACGTCAAAAAACACAATCAGAGTATCACAGTACTTCAGGCCAAACCACATGTTCATTAATCTAGCAAAAGTCTTTAGGAAGGTGTGTACAGCACTGAACTGGTGAAAGCTGGAAAGTCATGTTAATTCTTGATTAAACAAAATGGTGGCTGGAATAAAATCCTATTGTTTAAGCTCTAAATTCTCAGTGGAGCCACCTCGTCAAAATACAGTGGTCAGATTTGCCATGAAGTGTCAAACACTGAAAGGTGTCAGTCAAAAAGCCCAATAAATACAATAAAAACATGGTGTTATTAGACAATCAGTAGGAAAGGGAAAGACATTTATTAAAAAGTAGTTTACATGTGCAAAACTGGGTTTGAATTGAGTAGTATCCACAATTCATTTGTATTTGGGCTCTGACAATATTTAGCTCCCAGCGTTTGCCAGGGAAAATATTTATCAGAAGGAAATAAACTGAAAAAATTTAGTTTTTAAATTAAAAATTTTAAACTTAAAGATTTGAATCGAAATACAACCAGCACATCTATTTGATTTTAATATTCCACATGTGGAGTTTTCAGCTTAAATGCAGATTGCTTGTCTCTATGGACAAAGAGGATCTCTAGAATTGGAATGGATCATGACAACATTAAAGAAGGAATACTGAGCTTCCTGACTTAGTAGGAAATATCTGACTGTAAAGACAAGGATGAGTCCTCTGTGGGAATTAAACTGCTTCATGTTGCAGTGATTGAGGCCTTATCAGTTCCTCAGGAAGATCTGATGCTGACCCCTCTAAGAAACAAAATATGATGCCAAGAAGATTGGGTCAAATCATATGGGGCAGACGAACTGTTCTTAAATAATTCACTCTGGAAGAAAACACTGTCCCAGGTAATTCTGGTCATTGCCAGCTACTGATGAAGTAAGGTGAGGTACTGCAAAGAAGTGTTTTTCAGAGAAACTAAGAAATTTCTACATCCTAATGAGGAAGAAGCGTTAAAATTGGAAACAAACACTATGTGAAAGTTTAAAGGGAGAGACGCTATTATGAATTTATTTGCTTGTCTCTAATTAAGACTTACTTTTTCCTGCAGCGATGATTCTTTCTTTAACATGCATAATCATTGTACTGTGTAATGCATTTTCTAGGGTGTGGTGATATTCCTTGTCAGCCAGAAGAACAGTGCCAGCATGAGCAGCCACCTAACAGTGTTGGAACTAGTGAAGAGTTGTGTTTTCTCCACTCCTTATATGACCTGCAAAACTGTGTGAAAGATCAGCATAGAGAAGTACTGAACCAGTTCAAAGGGAAAATCTGTTTTGGTTGTGTTGGCTTTTGGGAAATGTAGCTTTCTTTTTCCTGGAAAGCTGGACTGATTATACACCCACAGCTCCGTAGCCAGCCCTTCAGACCAAACATTTTCTCTATGTGCCTGTCCCCAAAGTATGTTAATTTTATTACTAAAGTTAAACAGATATGTCTCAACTTAAGGGATTTTGCAATCAGTTCCTATAGAAGCATCTGTGGACTGGACATAAATGAGAACATTGCCAGTTGGACAGAGGAAAGGAGAGTGGGGAAATATTTCTGCTGTGTTGAGAGCAGTTCTCCTCTGCTCAATTTCCTTTCCTAGTCTTTACAGAGGAACTAGAGGAGTCTCTGTATTTCATCATTAGTGTGTACTAGGGAAAAGGATTCTCTGGAAATTGAACATTTTTGCTGAAAATCTATCTAATGGCAGCATTCATGAGAGCCAAACCATGGTGAAAGACAAAAGAGAGACCTGTCAAAAGCAGGAAACTCATCTCTTGTATGCAAGTGATTGTACCAACATCTATGATGTCCATGATGTCCAACCTAAAGGTTATGATTTTTGTAGGAAAAGCAGTGTAATTCTATTTTAGCCATTATTGTGCTGTCTAAAGACCTTGTCGTGTAGGACTGTGCAGTAACAGCAGCTGAGACCAGGCAGTTATCAGGTACAGCTTCAGATCTTGGGTTTGCATGTAGCCACAAGAAAGCCATTTTTATTTTTGTTAGCCATTTTCTGAAATGGAAGCAAGTATTGAATTTCCAGCTTCTTGCTAGTGCCACGGATTTATCTTGGTTCATCCTGGGGTTATAAGGCCCCACCTAAGAAGTCTGACCTATAGCCAGTGCTAGAGGGGAGCTGTAGAGCAAACCTCAAGGGCCTTCTCGAAGTGTCTATTTCTCTTTGCAGGCAGAGGGTCGAAGAAATAAATACCTGGGAACCCTAAAGAATGTGTTGAAGGCTGGTTTGGGGCACCGAAAATTACCTGATGTCTCAAAGGCAGCAGTTTTCAAAATACAGATCCTGAGAGGAAATCTTGGGGTTTTAGTCCCATGCAGAAAGGTGATCTGGTAGAAGGCACTTGCAGGGAAGACTGAAGAGAAGAAAATTTTAAAAAGCCATAATGGAAGTCTTGGCTTTCCAGAAGAAGCTTTAGGTCCTGTGAATAAGCCTGGCTGACTTTAACTGTTTTGCTAAATAAGAGAACTAAACAGAGGGACTAAAATTCTTTGGCTTTCAGATTGGCGTATAATTTTAAAGAGTAATTTGGCTTTGTCTTGTTTTACAAGCAAAAGAATGGCTGTTATCACATTCAAATGCCATTTTTAAAAAACATGGAATAACTCAATTTATCTCCTTTTCATTGCTTTTTTAGCAAAACTCGTTTCATATGGCTTCTGAAGTGAGTCAGTAAAGATTGATTGTTTTGACTACTACAAGCAGTATTGACACACTGCAGTGTGGAGAGCTTGGCTAGTTTGGGTTTAAAGACTCTTGGAATTTTCAAGGTAAGAAAGGATGTAATTTGGAAGATGTGTTACTGCTTTTGACTGACATCCAGTTTGGACATTTTTAATACAAAATCAGAGTATCTGTATATGATTTTGTTCACCAATATGTATTTAAAATTCACTCTGCCTTTTCTGTGAAATAGTTTTTATGTGTAGAAAGTCCCTAAAAGGTTGTGGATCAAAAAAACCCAAGCAAACACCCTAAAAGATTTGTTTCCTCGTTTGATACTGCATAGAAGCAAGGTATTAGCTAAACACATAATGAAAAACTTAGAAATAAACCCCACAACACTCAAGCCTTATGCCCCGAATGGCAACAAGAACAGTGAAGTCCACGTAAGGACTGATTATAATCTCTTTTTTATTGTTTTGACAAATGCTCAGAGGTGGATGCCTGTTGCTCCTGGAACAATTACCTGTGCAGGCATGGGAAACCCTTCTTCTTGGAAGTCAGATTATCATTTCAGTCTTCCCATGAAGAGGAAGCCTTCGCTGCATATTCTCAGAGCTGAGATGGGGAGGATCAGGTGACAGTTCCCTCTGTTGACACAGATCCTTGGGCATGTCATTTAAGGGCTGTCTGGAAGCTGCTTTACATGAATGTAAATCAGGAATTGCCTCCAATGAAACACAGGAAGCAAGCGCTGTATAAACAGCCTGTCTTTTTCTCCTACATCGATTTTCTGTCTGTAAAGTGGTGGGTATTCATTATTCTTTTCTTCAATGGGTTCTTGATTGCTTGTGCAGAAGGGAAATACTATGGTGATAATCTTCCAAACAAAACCTACAGCCATTTCCACTTTTTTTGTTATCATGCTAATGGACTTATTTCATTACTTTGTGTAATGAGAAGTTTCCCCTGGCTGTTTTATCCATAATTAATCACAGCATTTCTGGCTTATAAACCACTTCCTTCATATGTTTAGCTGTTCATTATTGCCCTTTAGTCAGTTCCATACAATGTTTTAAATTCTGGGTAAGTCAAGGATTTTTTGTTTAGCTAAAGGTATGCTTAGACCAACGCCCTGAACTCCACAGAGACACCATCCCAAATTAATTCTCCAGGTTGCAGCTGCATGATCTTGCTAAAGAAGTGAGTAATATTTTGACATTTAATATTAAATGAGT
This sequence comes from Melanocharis versteri, assembly GCA_013397845.1. NCBI lineage: Eukaryota > Metazoa > Chordata > Aves > Passeriformes > Melanocharitidae > Melanocharis > Melanocharis versteri. Next base: position 155,172 of record VZTG01007661.1, read on the forward strand.
TATCTTTGAAAAATGCTTCCCTGCCCCTGGTGTACCTCAGGCAAATGGAAACATGCTTAACGTGCATAATGAAACCTTGGTAATGGAAAAAATGGGGAGCTGAGATGATCTATCAGCATCTAGAATCTGCAGGACATAAAAACTGATGGTAAAATGATGGTGAGGTTAAAACATAAACTAATCAAATTGATTGCACTTAAGTGGAGCCCCCTTAACAATACAGCTGTAATTATTCTTAATCCCCTGCAAGTCTATTAAAAAAAAAAATTGGCAAGTGTTTGGTTTTTCAGCATTGGAAATTAGTTCGTGATCATTTCAGTGGCATTGAGCTTGTTAGATTTTCCAGCAACTGAGTTAGGACAGAATTCTGCACTCTTCAATTTCTTTTCTTCCAAAGAGCACTTCCTATTCCTGGAATGATCTCTTCCTACTTTGGCCACCAAATTTTAATTTATTTAATTTAATTAATTTATTTGATTTAATTAATTCCAAAATTTACTTTTAATTAAAAAACCATAAAAATAAGCAATTTGCTGATGTTGCTTGTGGAGTTTTCTGGAGCTGCAAGCCCTGAGATATACGGTAGGAAGAATTTGAACCTCATTGCTTATGTGCCAAGTCTGTGTTTGGCTTAAAAAGCAGAGGTGACGGGAAGAGTAGAGGTCTGAAGCAAGCGTATAAACAATTTTTCTGAAACACAAAGCATCATCACTCCTTGAGGACATTTCGCATAACTCACTAATTGTGAGCAATTCAGCTTTCCCAAACCCTTGCCAATGAAGCCTTTGTGCCATCCCGTGCCATCATTTGTCTGCATCTGTATCTGGCTCTATCTGCGCCCATCGGTGCCGCGCTTCCGGTGAAGAGCGTTATTGCGTGTGCGTGTGCCTGACTCAGAAACCTGTGATCCCGCTGTCATTAGCAACTCTCCCAACAGAACAACTGACTCACTTTTTCAAAAATGCCTCTATCAGAATATCTGAGGTTGTCGCAGGCATTTTAAAGCCCAGATCTTTAAGAGGTGCCAAACTGGCTTTAACAGAGCGAGCAGGTCTAATTCCCACTGCTTTCCTGAGTGGTTGTGATTGCTGGCTACTAAACCACTTGGGGCCATTAGGGAGTTCAGCTCTTCCTCTTCAGCTGCTCTGTGCTAGATAGTTTTCCCTCAGGTAAATCGATTGCCAATCAATTTGCAGCAATTCAGACAGTTGTAGTGACTACTCCCCAGATGCTTGTTCAAAGCTGCAAATATTTACTGTTTGCCCTGACTGTCCAACAGGCAAGCAGCTAGTGTGAGATGGGAAAAGCACCACGTTGGAAGTCTTCCAAGCAAAAGGATGTTTTCATCAGGCAGGAGGAATAGATGGTGTAAAATACCACAGATCATGAAAAGGATAGTCACCACCAAATGGGAATCTGCTTAGTCTATTACATTTTTGAAGTTTAATGATTAAGGTCACAGAAGAAAGAAAAATAAAAGTTTCTCAGATTCTTCCTATTAACAAAAAACTGCCTTGCTGAGACACACTTTTAACCAGAATATTGGAAGTAAAGCACTATTTGATATGTCAAATTTATGATGTCTTCAATATTAGTCTAAACAAGGAAAAAAGGCTGTCTGAGTGCAAAATTAACATATTGGGGGACTCATGGATTATATTAGTCAAGAAACGAGAGAATTACATAGAATAGTGTGCAAACTGCTTGGCCTATGGGCCTGGAACTCTTCATTTTAATAACAACAACAAAATTTGAAACGTTCTAGGAGGGTCAGACCGTTGGTCCTCATGGAGGACAACCTAGAGCACTTCATTGCCCATGTTTTGGCCCAGTGGGATGAACGTAGCATTGTCAGGGAGAGCTGGAGCCCCTCAAAGAGCAGAGGGGACACCACAGCATGGGGAAAAGGGCTTGCACTGCCCCTGACTGCCCTGTCCCTCAGGGCAAACAGCCAGGCATCCACTGCTGCCAGTGCCTCCAACTTTGAGAGCCATTTTGGAATTTCAGGCGGATATGAGAGAGTGGAAACATTCTGGCAGACTCATTGAGAGCACGGAAAGCAAACTGGGTCACTCAGGCTCTCAGTTTAAAGCGTAATTGATTAGAGAATGGGAACATGTGCCCAGGTCCAGACTCCACAGCTGCTGAACCCTGCTCCAGTACCACTTCTTTGGTGACCTCTGTGAGAAAGGAATGAGCTAACAGAAACCAAGTGGACGCTAGATCAGCAGTGGGGAATGCATATTCTGTGTTACACAGTGCCCAATACACTGCTGGCACATTGCAAAAGCACTAGCACATCTCCAGGTTACTCCATTCAAAATAAAAACAAAACAGCAGAGGATGTTTTTTGCTTCAATACTGGTCAATATGAAAATGATTTCTGTTTCCACTTCTAACTGTATCTCTGAGCTCAAGGATTAAGTTGGCCTTAGGGATTTAATTTCGTGATAGCTCAAGCCTGTTTTATGTTTGTCTTAGAACAAGTTTGTCACAGTATCTCTTTTTTTACTTATTATGATGGAAGATGGAGTTGGTAGGACAGCAGCAGTGCGCAGGGAAGGAAGGAGTCTTTTCTCTCCAGAATTCACTGCCTAATGGGAAAGCAGTTCTTAGCAGGCCTAAGGACAGGACACTGCATCATTCAGAAGCAAAGAGACCATTAGACTCCCAAAGCCACCTTTGAAGCAATGCAGTAATACTGGGAAATGCATCTTGAAACAAAAAATCTGGACTGATCCAGTAGATGAAAATCAAACATCAGACCTGAGTCGATGGATGCAGTCTATAACTCTCCCACAGATTATTTTCATCCCATTATTCATTTTGATTTGCTTTGAAAAGTCTGATAGAAACGGTAGGGATACCCACAGTGGGTCCTGTGTTTGGCCTGTAGGTTCATGCTTCATAATAATTTCAGTAGTAATAATTGGATGCCAAACCTTGGATCTAGAAAAATGCATAATCCTTTTTTTTTGGTGAAAACAGCCTAAACTGACCTCTGGGCCTGCTTCATAATTATCCTGCCGGTTAAAATTTTGCATTGCAATAAACTTCCCCCTGCTGCAGCAGCACAGTCCAAGGGTCATTTTCAAGGAACCCCAGCATTTTCATGGTTAAAACACAGCTGTATTAGGACGATGTGTTTCTTTCCCACCCCAGCTGGAAAAATTCTGCCCCTCCACCCCAAGAACACCTCAAACACCAGTGTGCTGATGGTGCTCAGTGCTGGCTATTAACGGCTTCACGTCCATCTCACGTCTTGCACTGCCAGGGTCTCCAGGCCCTGTGCTGAGCGAAGCCTAAATCCCTGATGGATGTGAGCAATCTGCATTCTCACGGGTGACGCAGGGCCCAGGGTCCCGTGGTGCCGACTGGATGTCTGTGTTCCACAGAAAGCCATCCGCGGCGTGGTCAAGACATGTCGTGGTGTGTTCTGTATCATTAACTCGAGAAAACTCAGAGGGGGCTGGCAGCGTTTCAGACTCACCTTTTCAATGCTGAATTCCTTCCTCTTGTCTTCACTAAGCCTCTGCTGCAAAGGTATTGTTGGGTGAGTGAGTAATGGCAGCGGTTGCTTCAAAATAATACCAAATCAGGAGCACAAGGTTTTCATTCACCAATTACCTCATATGTTACTGGTACAGCTAAGCACGGTTATCCCTTGCTTTTCATCATGTGAAGAGTGATGTGTGTCTGGAAGGAGAAGGACTCAAATGCTGAGGTATAAAAGAACATCTTCACTAAGGTAAATTTCATTAGGACAAATTTCACCTAGAAATTGTTGCAGAGAGTCCTGAAGTTGCAAACACGCAAGAAATATTATCAAAAAATATTTTACGGATGTTTTATTTTTTTTTCCTAATGAAAACTTTCATGAGTTTTGCACTCCTGGAGATTCATCAAGGAAATACAACAACTGAGGCTTTGGCATTCTGAGGGAAATGTTTTTTTCTGATTTTTAGCACTTCAATTTGAGAAGTGTGGAGGGTTTTCGTAAGTATTTTGATATTAATACATGGGTATATTATTATGTGGGCTTAGTCACTTTTTTTTAGTCCAACAGAGAGAAAATTCTCTACCCCTCAGTGTATCTTCGTTTAACAAATGGGCGTATGGTCAATGATTTAGGTGGCGTCGGTGACACGGAAAAAGCATTGACTGTCATAGATATAAATAAGTACTGATTTACTTATTTCAGCTCCACGTAAAAAAGAGCACGCTTCCAGTGTGTGCTGTCGGAACACGTCTGTCGTGTGCAACTCCCTCACTGCTACAGCAACCATAAGGCTGCTACTTTCAGATCATCACTTCAGGGACATAAATATCTTTTTTAGAGGTGAAGGAATGGACACCTCTCTGCTTTGTATTTTGCTAACTGAACCAAACTATTAGAAAATAATTTGACTGAGCAGGAACTGAAGCAGACATTTTCCATGTCTTTCAGGAATATGCGAACCTCCCAAATTACATCCATATTTTGGCATGAAGTGGAATATATATTTTGGATTAAAGTATGACTTTACCCTGCATTTTCTTTTTGTTTTAAGAATGTTTTGAAACAAAAGGTAGTGTTTTGAAATGAAAATACATTGAAATTTCCTTACTTTGTTTCTTCATAAGTATGGCTAAATGAAATATTTTGGCGTTTCTGGATTGGGTCTTCTAATTTTGAAAATATTTTCCTGAGGTGAATCCAATAAATATTCTGAAAAAAATATTTTGGATAGTTATATTCCTTCTATTAATCTCTATTCAAAATCATGCAGCCAAAATTTTAAACATTTGCAAATTATTCTGAGTCATTGAGCTATGACAATGGAATAGTAGATTAATACTCAATTGTTTGAGAAGAAAATAATGTGTAAGGTCATTAAAAAAATATGTAATAGGAAAAATGGAAAATTAGAAGTATCTGAGAAAAAAGGGCATTTTCAGTGAGAATTTATCCAGCTTTCAGGAGGAAAATTGTACCAAGTGTAATCACTCGAGATGGCTTTAATTTCAGGTGTGGAGAGCAGTGAGGGGCAGAGATCCAAGCTGGACGTTGCTTGCCCCCTGCTTTAGGTTCCATTATCCCGAGAGCTGTTTGTGCTGCTCACTAGCTGCTGTTAGTTCAGGATACATCCAGGCAAGGTTTGCCTCTGGAGGTGGCCTCTCAGCTCCCAGTAACTGAGGGCCCTGACCCACTGCCACAAGGGAAGAGTCGGATCGACAGCACTGAATCTTCAGGTCTGTTGCAAAGCCATCTGTTCAGCAACAATTGTACCCCATGGCTTAGAGGCTCTGGGTAGATCCTGTCTGAAATCCATAGCTTCCCCCTGGCCTCCACATTTATCCTGACGCATCAGATGGATGGAACCTGGCCCATCTTCTTTTGGAGGACTTATTTCAAACTCCTGGCCAAGGGCTGACATAATTTCAGAAAGTTGTTGGTTATGCTCTTTTGTATTTTAGCTGTGTTTTGGGGCTTGTGTAGACCTGAGCATTGGTTGTCACGTATCTCTGGTGCATTTGCTCCCATATTTGTTCTGCAGGGTAAAGTTCTATCGTTAATTCCCATTCTGCAAAAGCTGGGGGACAAAGAGGTGGTGGGAGATGGTGCAGGAGCTGGGGTTTGCATGCAAACTTTGACAGTTCCCAGGTCTTTGTAGCTGAGGCTCCGTGTGGGAGTCACTCCTTGGATCAAGCACTGGGATTTGTTAGTAGTCACAGAATCATGGAATGGTTTGGGATGGAGGGGACCCTAAAGATCATCTTGTTCCAACGGCCCTGCCATGTACAGGGACACCTTCCTACTAGACCAGGTTGCTCAAAGCTCCATCCAATCTGGCCTTGAAAATTTCCAGGGATGTGGCATCCACAGCCTCTCTGGAAACCTGTGCCAGTGCCTCAGCACCCTCACAGGGAAGCATCTCTCCCTAACATCTACTCTAAATCTCTCCACTTTTAGTTTAATACTGTCTCTCCTTGTCCTATCACTATCTGAAAATGTAAAATGTTGCTCTTCCTCTTTTTCTTAAGTCCTCCTTTAGTCCTGGAAGGTGCTGTAGGGTCTCCCCAGAGCCTTCCTTTCTCCACGCTGAGCCACCCCAGGTCTCTCTGCCTGTCTCCACAGGAGTTATTAACAGTGGTGAGGGAGCTTGGCCTGGGACAGGACTCGAGGAACTGGCACAGCAGCACTAAATCTTGCCTGAGCAAACTAAGAAATGTCATTGTGGGAAAAATGTTAGGAAAGCAATTGCTGTACCTGCTCGTTAAGTGCGTGTGTGTGGGAGGCCAGGGCAGGCACGGGGCTGGGTGTGACAGGAGGCTGCCAGGGGAGACAGGCAAGGCCAATGGCAGCAGAGAGGGGAAAGCAGGTGCAGCCCTAAAGGCTGAGAGATGTGACTTTGGCACTCCTGAGAGGTAGGCAGCCTTGAAAGGAGCGAGAGGGAAGAGTTAAGATCAAGCAACATTGGCAGGAAATTCACCCCAAGGGCCAAACACGCAGCAATGGAGGTGGGGGTGGCACAGACATGTTTTTCTCCACCTTCCACTCCCACCCCATACACTCACTGCATGTTACAAGGTATAAACAAATCTATTTAGACTGAAATAGATTTTTTCTTCCATCCTGAGATGGGGATGGGTTTTGTTAATTTTTTAAAAATTGTAACAAGGAAGAAAAAGTCACGTACAGGGACATTTGGCCCACTCTGATTTTTTTTTTTTAAAACCCATTTTGCTTGTGGAAAGCTCCTCCAAACTAATAAAGGCCATGACTTCCTCAAGGGACTTTCATTAACACCCTTTTACCTTTACTGCACTGCTTTATAATATCTCTCCCCAGAATTTTCAGTATGATTTAGGGTCCTGACCCAAAGCCAGTGGGAAGAGTCATATCAGCTTCAGTGAATTAGGTCCTTAGAGTCCTTTGCACAGCTGCCAACTCACTAAAAAGGGCGGAATATGCAGGCTAATAAGCTACTTAAAAAACATAATGTGAGCATAATTCTCCACTTCATTACATTGGTTTTACACGCCACTAAAGCCAATAGAGTTCCACTGGTGGAAAACCAGGGTCCTGGAATGGAGGCTCACCCCCTGTATAAGCTTTTTAAAACTGGTTTCAAAGATCAGAGGCAGTCAGTCTGTATCATATACTTGTGCTGGGCCTGATCCAAAGCTCACTGTGCTGCACTGGAGCTGTTCCATCAGGCCCTAGGGATATGTATGTCTATGTGCACAGATGTGTGTATGCCTCTGTGTCAATCTATCTGTGCAATTTATCTATTTTTACCGTGCTCCTCGCTGCGGTGACTAAGAGCCTCGGTGACTGAGGTGAAGCAATATGTAAAGTCCCCAAAGCCTTGATCTAACATATGCTTGCTGATCCTGTAATATAAAAATAAATGTAGGTTAGCCTATGATCCGTGGGACATACACATTCAAGCATGCAGCACACACGCAGAAAGAGCAGGGCTGTTTTCCATCCAGTTGGACAGGTTGTGCCATTGGCAGGACACAGGAAACTGCTGCCAAACAGGCATCACCCATTTTTTAATTCTCGGGCTCTGTTTTTATATGCTGCTGATGGATATCGGATGAATTGCTCGTTGTAAATCAATAATACTTCATCTTCAGATTAATGAGGAACTAAAACTGTTTCCAATAAATGTTTAAATGCTTAGCATTTTTTAGAAACCAAGCCTTTTATGAGGAATCCATTTTTTTCTTTTAAGGCCAGAATGGTATAAAAACATTTGGGATAACCTTGTGAATTGATGAAAAGGGAGAGAGCAAATGGACAAGCATGTATCTTAGCTCTTTGCTTTATAATTTCAGCTGTACAGAACAATGTTGTGCAAAGAGAATCATAACAGTATATAAGATGCACTGTCTGGATGAAAATTAATGCTCTTCAGAAGAGCAGCCTTACTATTAAATAATAGTGCTGTACTACAGCTGTGGTTTTATTCCTCTGCTACAGATTGTGTACTGGAAAAGATCTGTGGAAAGTGCAAGGAGGAGAAAAGTTTTCATAGTTTGCCTCTTGGTAGTTTCTGAGCCTGAGGTTTTGCTCACATTAAAAAAAAAAGTTACCTTATGGGGTTTTTTTCCTCTCTAGTTTTGTATTCAGGAATTCTCTCTATGAAGTAATGAAAGATGAGGGTGAGAGATGGGCTTAAAGTGAATGGGGCAGAAACAATTGATTTCTATAAAGAACAAATGTTTTATCCTCTCGAGGATCTATGTGAAGTGAAATTGTGTGTCAAAAGTAGCAAAGCAATACAGCGGTCAGCAAACTGCAAACCTTTGCTGTTCATCAAACAAAGAAAAGTAATGAAACGTTCTTAGAATTTCCTCTTTACTGTGTGAGGAATGAAAATAGCCCAAAATAATGTGGTGGGTGAACTGTATACACCAGGCAATAAACTAAACTTCCTGTCTCTAACAAAAGGCTTCTCTTTATAAAGTGCCAGCACTTTTAACTGCAAAACATTGGTATCCAATTCTCCTTTAGCTCTTTAAGAATGTCTTCTGAGAAGTTTGTCATTTGGCATTTAAATTTTTGGATATTTTTTTTTAGAAACATAAGCTGCTGATAGATGAAGAGCATAAGCTGTACTGCTTGGAGCCCTGGATTCCAAACGTTTTGGAGAGCAAACCACTGTCAACCTTTGATCCATCTTGCAGACCCCCTGCACGACTGCACAGAAATGAATTTATAGATTTTGTTCTTTCATGCGTTTTTGTGGGCTGATTATGGACCTACTCAAGCACTCGCATTCCATAGTTTGAGCTATGTGAGCTTGGAAGTTCTTTTTCCCCTTCCCAATGGCACAAACAATTAATGTCTTTCTGTCAATCATGCAGACAAATCATGTTAAGCTGCTAGTGGGTTCTAATGTCTCTAGTCAAAATGCCCCCCACGTGATCTCTTCCATCAATTGCCTATCAGTGTTGCTTTACTTTAACGTAGACTGACCTTCTTTCCCCATAGAAAATTAGAATTTATTCTCATTTAGTAGTGTTCAGCCTGGTATTTTCTTGCACAATTAAGTTTTTTTAAGATGAATCTATATGAGGGTACAGTTTCCATGGCTGGAGTAGATGGGAGATGTCTTGTAGTTTCACTGACCTGTGGGGGAGAGAAGCTGAAAGCCTGCTTGTATTGTGTCTGGAATCGCTGAGGATCAATTATTTTGTGGTTTTGTGTGTTGTTTGTTTGTTTGTTTGTTTTTCCTTGTGTGGTTTGCACTGAAGCTGTGAGTCCTGTGCTGGCTGGAGGGCTGAGCTGCAAGGAGGCAGACTAGGGTAGACCTGGCTGTCGGCAGGCTGGGATCAGCTTGGTCTGGAACAGCAAGGAGTTGGTCTCCAAAACCTTCTCCAAGGCTTGGGATGCTGGCAGGAAAGGTGCTGGGCTTGGACTGACCCCCTGAGGGGCGTCCCTGACTCCTTAGTGGCATCTGTATGCTCTTCAGAGTGGTCTGGTGAGCATCAGGAGCGGATCTGCAAAGACTCTACACACAGGCTGGGGGTGTCACAGTGCTGCTGCCTGGCTCTGCTGGTGCAGTGTGCAAGGTGACTCCAGGTAAGCAGCCTTGATAGAAATGCTCAATAACTAACAAGGTTTTTGCTTTCTTTAAAGGGAATGTTGGGGTCTTGTTGCAAAATGATGCAACAGGTGCCTCCTGAGTGCTTAATTCCCAGGTGCTCTGGGATAGAAGCTGCATTAAGAGGAGCATGCTGCTCTGCTGTGTTTATCTACCTTGCTCATCTTTGCTTCTTTTCCATCATTCTTCCTTTCTATTATTCCTCTGTAGCTGTTGTGAGGAGGAGAAATTCCTCCCCCATCTGCATCTGTGATGGACTTAGAGGTGTTTGAACAAGGGATTATCATCGTTTTGAGGGGGTCAGGGAAGCCTCAGAGTTTTCCTTCCCATGTTAGCGACTAAGCATGAGGGAAGAAACACAGTGGGAGCTGCCACCCCTCCCAGAGGTAAGAACATGCCAGCATGTTATTTCTGCTAGATGCAGGAGATCCCACTGAGTCTGGAGCTGGTGGGAAGGTGAGCATTCTCCTGACCCACTCTGGTATCCTTGGGCCTGCAGATAGTGATGTCTGTTTGGGCCCTGTGTCCCGGGCTGCTGATCCTGCCCTGAGGGATGCAAGGCTTGTTGCAAACTGACCCAATCAATTCCCTAGGTGAGGCAAGGCCCTAAATGAGCAACCTGAAGGCTTCTCACCGGTTTGTGAGTTTGGGTGTTTTGTTTTTCATGCCGTCTCCAGCCTCCAAGTATGTGTGCTGTGGGTGGGGTCACTGGGCACGCTGGGAGCAGGGAACAGACGTGGTCCTTGGGGTACTGGGTAGCAGCACCTCCAGCCCTTGGCTCTCCTGAGATGGAGTAGTTGTTTGTTTCCTTGTATTTGTGAAGCCCTTTGAAATTGTGGAGCCGGTGTCCACACACTCAATAGGGAACACTTGACTTCCCTGTGGAACTGTGTTTCTTCAGGCACTACTTAAGAGACCCTATTTTGACCTCCCAAACGCCTGAGTTAGTTGACCTTGGTGAGAGTTCCTCTTCACTCACACACACCAGACCATGTTCAGTTGCAATCTCTTGGTTTAACATCAAAAAAATCCTATCCTGAGCAGCATTCCTGCTCGACTGAAATCTTCAGAGATTCATGTATTTGGCTCAGCACGGCTTGACATTAATCTGCTGTTGGAATATCTATGGGAAAGAACAGCCAAGTGACTGAAGAGTAGAAGAAATCCTAGTTTGTCTGGCACGGACTGGCCTGCCACCATAAAAGATGAAAACACAAGAGAGGGGAGGCAGGAGGAGTCTGCTCAGCTGTTTCAATTTTCAATCTGCAGTCTGGGCTGGCTTCTTTTGATTATCAGGCAAGCTAAGGAAAGTAGAAGAGTGTTGCTACTCTGTGAAACAAACTCTTTAAAACAAGTTAGGTCAACCAATGAACTTATGGACTGGTGTGAGGGGAGTTAAAGTGTGTAACAATGATAAAGAGATAGCATTAATATAGTTTCAAAGTGTTTCATATTTAAATGTGGCTCAAAATTTGTTGTGTGTAACAGGACAAATATAACTGAGGTGGGGCTGAGCAAAAGAGCTGGATTCCAGCCCACTTTAGAAAGCCAAAATAAACACTCAAGCAAATTCAACATTTCACATGGACTTTTGCACTAATTATCTTCAGTTTCTGACGCTGATTTTTGAAAGGGTGGGGGGAAGACACTGACATATCCAGAAGGTTGCTGGAAATACTGTGGGCTTTATCCTGATCAGCAGTGTAAATCATGTCTGACTCTTTAGAAGTTCAGGATGAGGGTTGCCTGGCCTTCCTCCCCAGGCTATATTAGGCTAGACTTGAACTTTTCTGAAGTGAAATGTCCAAATTCACTGGGTGGATGCTGAAGTGAGGATCTGGTTGTCAGGCTCCTCTCACTGCGAGTTGCTCTGTGTGGTTCAGAGCAAGTCTCTGTGCCTCTGGTTCCCATTTGTTATTTGGCCTGAGACCGCCAGCTCAGTACTATTTATTTGTTTATCTGTTTTATCCCTCCCTCTCTGTTACTTATCTTTTCCCAACTCTACATATTCTACTCTTGCATCATGAGCTGTGCCTGTACGTCTGTGCTTGGCTTTCTTGTTTGCCTAGGCTGTAAAGTCCTTGGAGCAGATTGCTTTGCCCACAGTGATTGTTTTATCATTTGTAATAAACATTATTGCTAATATTTGAGGTAACAATAATCTCTTATTACCTTAAATAGCTTTTTTTTTTTTTACCCCAACTACAGTATAATCCCATACTTTCCTGTAGCTGATGACAGCACTAAAGTTTTAGGATTTACATCTTTGAAGATTTTATAATGCTTCATGCAGCAGGGCTGTGGTCTTTTCTTGGAGTCTCAAGGTGCTACTGTCATAATACTAACAAAGTGCTTGTAAAACAAAATTATTTAAAGCTACTTTCTGTTCTTGGTGTGTTGTCTCCTAAAAAAACCCCAACAACCCTCTCTGTTTCTGCTTGGTTTTTGTGGCAGTAAAAGCTCACTGATGTGTGTTAAGCTCTGCAGAGACACTTTAGTTACTGTACATCTGAATGGCTGTCACATTAGGAGTTAAAGATCTCTATTTCAAGGAAAGACAGATTTTTATGTTTCTAATATAAATGAGTATGCTTCAGCCTTTTTACCAAATTCAAACTGCATGGAAGGGTATTTTATAATAGACTAAGAAGGCAACATAAAATTAAGTAAAGCTGGGTCTGGTGCCTAAAAATATTTGGCAGAATTCCCTGGAAAGCCACATTTGAACATTTTTAATATATATTACAAGGCAGACAAGAATAATTATCTTCTCTTGAAGTTCCCCAAGTGAGAGAATTGTATTGTAATGCCCTTTGAAAGAAAATAATATGAGTTGCCAAATGATTATGTTGTGGAATTCTTCCCCACCCCCTGTCTCTTTCACCCATCTGATTGTATGCAAAGAGAGGAAAAGCATGGTACAAATGGAGCAGCTGTTACATTCCTTTTTAAAATACAAAACTTAGCACCTTTAAGTAGGTGTACCCACTGCCAATGTACAGAGGAGTCCTTGTAAAAAATAATTGAGGCAACTATTTTTAAATGACTGAAGCATAGCACTGCTAGAGATGAGACAACTTTCTTACAGTTCTGTGTTGTGAATTCTTTGGGAAGTTGAAGTAATGCTATTCTTTTTTTTTCTACTCCCTTCTACATACAGTATTCATATACACTGATGTTAAAGCTTTTTTTCCCCCCTTTTTTTTAGCTACTATTAAAATGAGCAGCAAAGTCTTAGCAGTGGGAGCTGAGACAAAACAGGATTAAGTGAACCTGCAGCAACCATTGAGATTTTAAGAGGTAAATGCCCAGCTCACTCAAAAATTAAGCTGTCCCCATTAAGGTAGATAAATGGAAGGATGTATCTTGAGATGAGACAGAACTTTCCTAAAACATGTAGATCCTTCTATAGCCAATATAAAGACTCTTAGTGCCAGATATAACAGCTTTTGTTTTCTTTCCAGTCTCACTGTGCCTGGCAATAATTGCAAAAAAGGACAGTTGTACCAGCTTCTTCCTGTGGAGTTTATCTTGTCCATCATATAGGCTGATGATGAGAAGGGTAAAGGTAGCCAGAATTTAAAAAAAATAAATTAAAACCAACCAAAAGCTAAAATGTGACTCTTGGAAACTGATTAGATTCAGACTTTACAGTTATTTTCGGTGTGTTTGGGGTCTATGGTGAATAAAGAAAATCTGAGTCCTGATACTGAATTCCTAGAGGGAAAGAGAGGCATGGGCTCATGAAATGAACATGGGGCTAGAGGGGCTGAGGGAGAGGCCAAATTCTCTGCTCTTGTAGGCTGAAATTGCTGTTACTTGGATAAGAAAAGCTTCTTTTGATTTAGACCAGCCAAGAAAGGTCCTGCAGGGTCTTGAGAGAGCTGCAGAGATGTGATCCTGCAAGTGAAGAAAGAAAACTAGGGATCTATGAAGGGGCAGTGAGAGATGTTTTGGCAGCAGGATTTAAAGTTAGAAACGGTGGGAGGCAAAGCTGTGATAGGACTGCTGAGGGTGAGCAATCCTACCCTGGGAAATCTGTCTGACTGCAGGGCTGCAAGCCGCTTTCTTAATTATTTGGTTTCTTTCAGACCGGAGGATGTGAAATTAGGCTGCCTCATTTCAAGGGGGAGGAGGGAAAGCTGAAGAATAATGGTGTCTATTTGATCTAGTGGAATCTTTCATATGAAATATATGCACACGTGCTTTGTGTCCATCTATTTCAATGGAGACCATTCAATTAATTGGGTGTTCAGGAGAGGTAGTTTGGGTCTCCTGGGAAAGGTTGGACGAGTGTCCTTGTGTCTGATGCAGAGAGATAGGGTACTTAGGAAACGTCTGCAAAACTGGCTTTTAGAAATGTTCTAATTTAATCTGGATGGGACCAGCAAAACTTTGGTGTGATTTTGTGGGTAACAAATCGACCCCTGGAATACTTCTGTGCCCCAGTCAAACGTGGTGCTGGGAGTGTGTGACTCCGTCTCCCTCTGGCACTGGTGACAGTGTTCCTGGACCAGCATGGAGCTCAGCCTGAGCGCCATACGTTTCCACCGTGCCAAATCCTTTCCTCCACCTATAACACTCTGCTCCCAGCTTTTATTGGCCTCAGGAACCGTGATTCTCCAGTCAGCTGAGAGAGCAGCAGCTCAGCTGCCTTGGCGGTGCCGCTGCGTCGGCTATTGCGCATTTTTCAAGTCCATTTTTTTTTTTAATGTAGCAGATCAGAGCTTGCAAAACAGGACGTCTTGGAACTCAAACTAGATGAAAACAAGCTACAATGAAAGTGAAAAAAACATATCATTTTACTACCAATTGAAAATTAGGACCAGATGAAGCCTCTGAAGCCCTGGGCATTTAATTTACTGGAGTCGGTCACTCCTGTGTGAAACCAGCACTGGGCTGTGTTCTCTGCACATAAGTGATATCTTTGTTTGTTTGTATTTGACATAATTGGTTGAGGAAAATAATGAGATGGATTGTTTTGGTTTTCTTGTTTGCATAAACTTTACATACAAGTGATTTACTTCGCAAGCCACTCTGATAGGGTGTGTGTAGTTTACATGGCTCAGAAATTCTGCAGAACAAAGCTGTCGAATGCGGTGCTGCTCTGGACCTGGAGGAGCTTTCTGAATAAACAGGTTAATGCAGCTCGGCAAAGGCTGGGGTTTTGTTGTTGTTGTCCTCCCTCCATTTGCATGCATATGAGTTTTTATCAGCCACAGCCAGAAAGAGAAGTTGCTTTGCAATCTCCCCTACTTGTTCTGTTTCTGTGAAGTAAACACACCTTTTCCTGGGGACTCCTTGCCCAAGACTTTCATTGTGTGGGACACACTGACCTTCTCTGTTTGTGGGCATGTGTATATAAATAACTCTGAGTTTATTTGGTGCACAGGCTAGAAGACAGCAGGGACTTCACACAGCCAAATATCATTGTTTGAACATCCATTTTTGTTTGAACTGGTTGTCCAGGTACCAAACTGAACTATTTCTTTTTGAACTGTTTGTTTTCAGATTTGTTTCTGCCTGGAAATTTTGGCTTATGGGGATACCAGCAACTTAAGAGAGTCAATCACGGTCACAAATCAGGAAACAAGAGAAACTCCCTCCACATTTGCATTTATTTGTAGTATTTTATATGGAACGTGTTTTGAAGCAAGCTTTTGGTGGTGGTCTTTTAGGGAAGTTAGGGTCTCAAGCCATTTTAAAAACATACCTTCAACAGCCTTCATGAAGAATTTATACACTTAAAGGTAAACAAACAAAAACCTCATAGAAATGGAAGCACAGGTATCCATACAGAAAGTGTGATTTTCATACCATGGGTAATATGAACTTTAAAAACAAAAACTTCTTTCTCCAAATGAATATTTCTTAAGTCTTGCTACATATATTTCAGTAAAAATATTGATTCAGAATTGCTGAAGCTTTTTATTCCATAAAGTAATAAAGTAATTTTGCTTTGTTTAGTGCAACTAACAGCCAAAGCCTGGGTTTACTTTGATTTACTGAAAGAATATCTTGAATTAAGAAGTCAGGAGGATACGACTGAAATAAAACAATTAATGTTTTTGTTATTAAGCGCTGTCAGAATGGGTACTTCCCACCCTGAGAGAGGAAAGCTTTTTGTTCCAGAGAGATATTTCTTCCTAAGATACTCGATGAGATTTAACAGGAAACATTCAGTCTTATCCTGGTGTACTGCCAGGTTTTTGCCAGCCTGGTTCCAACAAAGAGCTGTGGTGGGATTGCCCAGCCTTGGGATGCTCGTCAGGCTTTTAGCACCGAGACTTTGTTGGTCATATAAGGAGAAAAAGGTGTTAAAAGAGCAAAATAAGGGATAATTATGACATTTAGGAGAGTCAATGAGAGAGATCCCCTCCACCGCTGAAGAAGCACTAGATAAATGTTTTCTCAGTCTCAGTGCAGTTGCTGTGAGCCCTGTGAACACGTTCTACACTTGGCCATAAGCTGTTGGTGCCTGCACTGGGCTGAACAGAACCTGACCAGCAGCAATTCTGTGAGTGCAGCAGGCTGGGAGCGTGTTCAGGGGCTCTGTGGAGCTCTCCAAATGTGCAGCTAGGTAGATGTTCATGTGCCGAGCCCCATGGCACCCAGGAAAGCTGGAGCTGTCCTCCACAGCAAAAGGAGAAGGAAGAGGGTGATGCCCACCTGTGGTGCCCAGGCTGGAGAGGTGCAGTGAGAACTTCTCAATCTTCCTGCTGTAATTTGCTCCCAGCTGTTCCTGCTCATGCAGAGTGTGAGCAAACGGCACTCACAGGGCAAAATTAAGCCCACTCAGGGTGTCTGTGTGTGCATAACACTTTTAAATGGAAAAGCTTGAGAACTGTTTTCTTTTGACTTTGTTCTGGGTAAGTTTAATGTGGTCCTCTGTAAAGAAAACAAGAGACCGGGAACCCAAATCTCCGGGAGACTCTGGTCTATTAGATAATTTGAAAATCTTTAATGATCACACACATAGATCTGAGAGAGCTGAGGCACGCAGCTGTAGTTTCTGAGCACTGGCTGTATTTGCCATCTGTCTCTAAGCAAGCAGATTTTGGCTGGAAGCTCTGCTTCGTACGGCTGACTGTTACTCATTTTGTTCCTTGTCACCTCTAGACTGGGCTTTCCACAAAGATTAATGGGACATGAGAGAAAACTCTTTCCCTGTCCTGAGAAAGCAATATAATGCCACGCCAGTTGTGTTAACTCGGATCAAATCGGTGGTGTTTTAATATTTGGTGTTTCTTTCCTGGGTTGGAACTTCCATTCAGCCTGAAAACGCAGAGGTAATTCCTCTGTTCAGTAGAGTTAGAATTGCTCCTGTGTCTGTTTTTACTCCAGACCTATACAAACTTCTCGCTGGTAAACAGCCACAAAGAGGAGCCATATCAGTGCTCTGGGGGCTAACATGGCACTCCTATAATCCCACTAAACTTCCAGGAAAAAAAAAAGATTCATCACTGTGACTCTCTCCTCAGTCTGTAATTTGCCCGTGGGTTAAAGGAACGTCTATTGATTTGGGCAATGGAAGAAACTTTCAGTTTTCATTACAGCCTGTGAAAAGCTTGGACTGAAAGCCTCAGGGGTGCTATCGTGTCCTACTACACATATGTACTGTACCCAGGGATTTTGGAAATGGAGATTTTTGTGTCTGCATTTACAGTATTCAGTGAAATCATGGATTACTGGGCAGCAATATACCCTCCCTTCTCCTTGGCTGAAGTGTAGGCATGGAATTTGATGCTGAGATTTTTGAATTTTTGTCATCTTGAATTATGCTCTGCCTTCTCCATTACTGTGGCATCAGTAGAAAGTCAGAAGTTCTCTTTATTTTGCTTTTTGTGTGACTATTATTTAGGAGGATGATATTGACAAACTACTGCCTGGGAAAATTTTGAGGCAATTATTAAGGTATACATTTGTTTCATTTTGGGTTTTTTTGCAGAATTTGGGTCAATTACATAGGGGAAAGATGTGTGTGGGGATCTTGTGCTTACTGACAAGTTTTGAACCAGCTGACACTTTTATTTACTCTCTATTTCTCCTGTGAGTGTAGGTGATAATCTTTCCTCCTGCAAGAGGTTCATTTTCTTAGGCTGAACTGCCAGCAAGTTGGAACAAAAACTTGAAATGTCAGTAAAGTAGAAATTCAAGCAGTCTGACATTTGCTCTAGATAAAATGAAAAATTTGTGTTTCAGTGTTCATCTTCTGTCTTCAAACTCTTCACGACTTCAGTGGTTCTATTTTTGAAGAAAAAAATACAAAAATAATTGAACTTTGTGTTTCTGGAGGAAACATTCATTTAGAACCCATTTTTCAGAGGGAGAACTAGTTTCTGTTTTATGAACAGAACTCCACTGTAGCCCAAAGACTACCTCTTGGTGAAAACTATTTTCATAGTAGTTCAGACAAGACTTGAGTGCTGTGACTTGGATTTTACATTTTCAGTTTACACATATTGCCATTCTGCTCTGACCACAGGAATTGTTCTGTAGTTTGCTTTTCACTTTTATCTCTTTGCTCATGGTGATTATTTGATTATTTCTTATTAAAACACTCACATCAACGGGGAAATTAATTCTCATTAATTTCCAAGCTGTGTTGACTTTGACTTTGTTGGTGGTTATGGAGGTGCAGCATCAGTGGATCAAAGCAGTCGGTACTGAGCCCCTGTAGCTGTGTGTGCTGCTGGGGAGATGTGCTCTGGATTGAATATATCCTAGTGCCTGTGGTCCAAAACCTTTGAGAAAAGGTGCCACAGCAAACCACACTGAGGCAAGCCTGGATGTGATCCAGAATCACAGAATCAGCTAGGTTGGAAAAGACCTTGGAGATCATCAAGTCCAACCTATGACCTAACACCATCTTATCATCCGTGGGGACAGTTGGTGGATTTCAAAATTGCACTGTTGCTCTGAACACAAATGCTGGAATGGATGCATGTTCCTGTCACCCAGGAACAAATGTCTTTCTTTTTTGGAGGGGATTTAAGAAACACAAGCTGGCAAGTATTGCAGTGACTCTTCTCTCTCCCATTCTGCCCGTTCTTGTGGTTGATTCTTTAACGTATGTTTAGGGATTAAATCGACCCTCTAGCTACAAAAGCTGTTATGGGCTTAAAAAGCTTCCAGACTTGTATTATAAACTTTTTATCTGAATAGTAACAGAGTTCAAATTCGAGTGTGGTGACTGTCCACAGCTCAGTGAGAAACAAAGATGGATGTGGTCACAGCCCTTGCCTCAAGGCATTTATAGTTTAAAACCAGTGAAGGAGAAAGGTTGGGGGGACTTGCACAAAAGCAGTGCAAGGAATCATCTGCCCAGTTGGACTTAAATCCTTCATTCTCTGTCTCTGAGCTGCACTGTCTTCATGTTGGCCTGTACTGTTCTCCTTCCTCTAAAATCATCCAAAATGGCCTTTTAAAGTGCTTATTTAGGCTGCCTCCTTTTCTCCTGTGTCTTCAGCAGCAGGTGTTGATCAGGAAATTCTCACTGACCATGCTTCCATGCGATTTTTCCGTGTGGTCCTTACTGAGGATTCTGTTGCCAGCTCTGTCACCCTGAGCCTAAGGGGCAGGATGTGAGCGCTCATTTATACACTGGTCCTTTCTCTGCTGGATGGATTCAAGAGCTGCAAGTTGATCTGGACCCTTGTGCACCTGTGAAGACGTGGGCTCCTCTGGGTAACCACCACCCACAGTAGCACTGACCCATAGAAACTCTCCAGCAGCTCCAAGAGTGGAGACTTTGTGTGCGGAGAGGAGGGGAACGGGGTGGAGTGAGAAATGTGGATTCATGCACTCACTCTGCAACAGCCTTCCTGGGTGGCCTTGAACATATCACTCACATCTTTCCTGCCCCTCCTTTCCTTCCTTGTGCTTCAGTCTCCCACCTGTAAAATCAGGATGGTGAAACTTCCTGCTGCCCTTCCTCTGGCTTAGCCGTTCAGGGGTTCAGCTCTCCGCAGCTGATGTCCTCTGTACAGTGCTGCAGCACTGAAATCAATGAGGTTGTTCTTGGCCATGAGCTAAAGGGTTAAAGCAATGCATGCAATGTAAATGTTCAGAAGCCAGAATTTACTGTAGGTTTCTAGGGTGGGATTTTCCAAATTCCTGAAGACCGTGTCCATGTATTGGGGAAACAACAGATTGATCACTTAGATAGCCTAGGAAATTCGAATTTTAAATCCATATTCAGGCCCCTGAATCAGTGTCTTGACTTCAGAAGTGCTCACCACCCAGCAGTCTGCTGTGAATATGGCAACTGTGAATCTGGGGGGCTGAACATTCTGGCAGATGTCACAGATTTAGATGGAGTGGGAGCCTTGCTGTAGATGCGCGAGGTTGCGGGGCAGCGGTGGCTCTGTGTGCGTGTGTGTTTTCTTTTTCCCTTAAACCACTGCTTCAGTTTGAAAACCTAACTCGTTCCCAAGGACAGAGTACAAGCCCTGAGTGCCTTGGTTCATCAGTAGATTCCAGACTGCCAAATGCATTTGGTGGTCTTGGGTGTTTTCCAAGCGAACGAGTCACAGAGACCTGACAGTGTGCACATGTATTTTCACACACAGATATTTTGGCATTTTAGCTGACTGTCTGTGCTCACTCGGTAGAAATGTGGCTCGAGTTGTTGCAGGAGTGAGGGGGTGGTCCCAGCAGGTCAGAGTTCAGTCTAGTGGTAGGGCAGGGTGGGGAAGCTTGGATTGCAGCTGCCTACACAAAATTTGACCTCAGATTAACCAGACAGCTTCAATTTCCACTGCCGCTGTCCCAAAGCCTCCATGAGCAAAAATAACCGAAGTACAAGAAAAGAAAATAGATTTTTGGAGTCCATACAAAATGAAGAAAAACTTCTTTATTGTTCTTTATAATTTATGATTTGTCTCTCTCTCTCTGACTAGTCCCTGCTAAAAGCAAACCTTAGATATTCTGGGGCCTGTACCACAAGGGTGCACGCGTTTGTCGGTGCTGAACAGGTTAGACAAGATCCTGTGCTGATGGTAATCAACAGGGCTCTGTTGAAGTAGTGCCAGGTTGCACCAGTTAAGGACATAATTCCTGAATGTAATAATTTACCGCATTATTCCCTGTAAAGTTTAAACTCCTCTTCTTTATCTTCTAACTCTGAAGGCAGAGCTGTTTTTTATTAGCTAATGGGTTCATAGGAATGGGGTGTTTTTATTAAATATTAAAAATCCAACATTTACCTTGACTGAAAGGCTTGTCTTCATTTCGTCCTGGTTGAAGCTGACAGTGAAGAATGTAGGCTGTTCTTGCCAAGTCCTGATCTGGTCCAGCAGCAGAGTTTTGTGAGTGGTGATGAGTCTCCCTTCTCAGAACTGATCTTACTGAGTTTCCATAATCAAGGACAGACTTTCAGAAAGGCTCAAATTGGCTTGTTTTTCAGAAACTGCTGAGTACTGAGTGCTCATCTTCCTTTGAAAAACTTACGTTCAATTTTATGCCAGAAGCTTCTGAGTGCCAGGCACACTTAAAAGCCAGTCTCAGAGTGTCATTTGAAATATGTTCCCACATAAGCAAATTCTATATATTTGCAGGCAATCTGATTTTTTTTTAAACAGCAGTATTGTTAGGCGAAGGATGGCAGTGGTGTGAATTGCCTCAAAGAAAAGCAAAATTGTCCTAAAACTTCATTCATGTCTTGCAGTGAACTTAGCTGAACTCTTGGAATATTTTGAAGGAGATCTGAGAAGAAAGCCATTCTGTTTCACACCTTCGCATACCTGTGCACTGTGTTTTGTTAAAAATGGTGCAAAAATTATTTGCTGAAGGAATTTAATTTCTGGCCTTATCAGAAGGAAGATGCATCATGTATCTTGTTAGACCAATCCAAATGCCACTACATTTAAGACCAGAATGCTTAAATTTTTTGAATAAGAATTTGTGAAGCTTCCAAAACTCCTTTATTAAATTTGGACATTGATCCCATAGTCTGTTTTAGCCCAGCTGACTTTGCCCATAAGAAATTCAAAAATTATTTTGGAAAGATATGAAATTGTCCTTGTCCCACAGTGTATCAGACCTGACCTCTCATCATGGTCTGCTATATCTAAGAGCACTCCAGGAGGTGCTCAAACTTCTGCACCTTCTGAAAAATATGACGCAAATTTAAATTTGGGGGTTTTTTTGTGCATCAGAATTTCACTACAAAAATGTAGAGAAACGAATTCTTCCCTAGGCTTTCATAAATAACAGTTGTTATAGTGGTGTCATGGACTGAAGCATCTTCAAATTTATGTAAACAGGTTTTTTCATTGCAAAGGATATTTGTAGACAGCAGATACAATGAATTATAAGAAATGTCTGATAAAAGTTGTCAGTAGCCAGAATGTGAAATATCATTGCACTCTGACTCTGGGTGTATCTTTAGATACAATCTAAACATCAAATTCTGCTTTCTCTAAATTGATGCTAAAACTTGTATTGATTTCAGTACACGAAGTTATTAGAGAAAAATTAGATTTTTTTCTCTTATTTTCAAATCAATCCCTCCTGGTTAATATTCAGTATCGTAAGAGCGAGGGAGAGAAATATTCCATTAGAAAACTTAAAAGTAAAACTCTGAATTTGGTTCCCAGGAACATCTTTTCTCATTGCTATGGCTGCAGACTTTTCCAAAATTCAAAGTTACCTTCAGGAGTCATCAAGGAGAATAAGAGAGGAGTAAGTGCACTGGTGAAAGGTATTTGAGGTGAGAGCTTCCTATTCCCACAAAAGAAGGATGAAGTTAAGTTTGAGGTACCATGTTCCTTTTCCTGGGGAGGTCTGGGTAAGATTTCAGTGATTTCTGTGGACAAATATGGCTGGACAGGATATGGTTTCATCCTTCACTCCTCTCCTTCCCCAATGCCCAGGAACAATCGAGGCAAGAATGCTCTTAAAATATGGATTTGCAGCTCTCGTGGTGCTCGGTCCCATAGTAATCCAAAATAGGATCAATCACCAGTGCTGTGCTGTCAGGGAGGTGGATTTTGGAGCTGGGTTTGAATGGATTTCCCTGACTTACTAAATTGCTGAAATACAGGTCTAGAAACAGGTTTTCAAAACCAGTTTGCACCCAGTCGTGACTCACTTGAAGGCTATACTGAAGTTCCTTTCTACTCATTTCAATTGAGTATTTGCAATACTTTTTTGATATTTTCTAATTGGTTTTTGTTGCTTATATTTGCACTGAGTGGTATAACTGCAAGCTGGAGTTAATCCTCCTATGTCTTAAGTGTTTGTAGGTGGAAGAATTGATTTCTGCTCCCCTCTGCTTCCTCATCTCTTAATCTGCCTCTGTCTGTGATTGTGTGCAACCATCATTTTGGGGGATGAAAGGGCAAAGGTGATGCCCATTTCCTTTTCTGCAGATGGCAGACAATTTGTAGGAGTCCTGCTGCCTGGTGTATTCCTGCTTTCTAGACAGCCATGTCAGTGGGCAAAGGTGCCTTCCAGGCTGCAGATGTTGAGCAATGAAGGGAAATAAACAGAAGGGAAATAAAAAGTGAGTTTTGGCTGGCATGTAGAAAACTATTAGTTTTCAGAATACTAAAGCTGTTTCTTAACATAGAAAATCACCATATTTTTGAAAACTGGTGTTGAAATACAATTTTTTTGTATTGACTGGGACAAAGCTAGAAAAAATATGGGTGGAAAATCCATGATCTGAATAAATTACTCATCCCTACATCTCTGTGTGATGACATAACCTTACAGAGTATCTTAAAACAAAGCAAAGAATTTTGCTGCTTTCTCCCTCGTTGCTCTTTAACTCAGCAACATCTTCCTTCCCATGACTTGTTCCATTATCTTCAGCATGGCAAGTTTAGCATGAATTTACTCCCTTCAACGTGAGTGAAATGATTAAATCTGCTCTAATTAATTGTTTCAGTATGTTGGAAGAAAGATCTTCCTCCTCCTTTCTTCTCCCCCACCCTCCCCCTCCTTTCCCACATGATTTTCCGGCAGTTTCTGTGATGGCCCAGGCTCTGCAAAGCATCCCAAAGCACACCTGGAGCCAGGTGTTTGGAATTACCTTGGATGTACCTTCCTATCTCAGCACTTCCCTGCATCCCTCGCTGTAAGTGTGCCCTGAGACTCCCTACATCATCCTGGTTTGTGGCACGTTGTTTTCTTCCCTTCACGGGACAGAAATGAGGTCTGAACATGAAGCTCTCTGGGTGAGGGCCCAGGGCCACAAACCATCCCAGTTAATTCAGCTGGGTGAGGTTGTGGAAGTTGCCACACGTGAAATATCCATAGGGTAAGACACTGGTTGTCCATGCAGACCCATGCCTGACCTTTTGCCCTGGAAAGTGGCAGCACAAGGCAAGTGTCTGACAGGATCCCTCAAGATTTAAATGGCTTTAAAACCTTAATTTACTGCCTGTATGTTTGAGCATAGGAAGTAAAGGTTTTGAGACAGTCGTGTAGCAACCTATAAAATTCCACCCGTTCAATTATTCTGCTTCGGATATATTGATCCACGTTTTGTCTTCCAATGCAACGTGCACCTAAACTTTGGAAACCGAAGTTTTAGTGGAAGTGTGATTTCAGACAGACATTACTGCTCTGGAAAGGCAGAATCAGTATTATTAATAAGCTTTCACTATTGTTTTTCCGTCTTTGTTTAATGTGCTTGAATGTTGAACTATGCTAAATTATGTACATGTTAAGTGATAAATTATGTAATGCTCCAATGTGGTGGGAATTAATAGTGGAACTGCCTTAATTTGCTCTTTTGTTTTTTTGCCATAAACCCCGTTAAATCTCTATGTTTTGTAGATGGCTTTGTGAAATGACTCATAAGAAAGGAGGATGGGAAGAGGGGGAAAAACCCCCAAGCCCCAAACCAAACAGAGCCTTGCTCCCTTTGGACAGATGGTGAGGGCTGAACCTTCATGAATTTGTTATTGCCCTAATTGAAATCACATTGGTGTATTGTTCTCCGGCGATGCCAGGGATGCTCTCCGGGATGGGGCTGCCAGGGGCGGGGAGAAGAGTCCCACTGCAGAAATGCAGAGCTGTGAAAATCCTCCAGAAGGCTACGAGGGATTCCAGCCCCTCCTGGGCTATTGCTGCTGACCCAGGGTCAGGCACGGGCAGACACCTCACAGCTGCATCGCTTCGCCTCCCTTTTCCCAGTGGAAATTACTGCAGGGAATGGATCGCCCCAGAAAGCGTAGCTGGAGCCTGGGAAAACACGTGCTGCTTCGGAGCAGCTTGTTTACAGTACGGTAAATTAGAGGCAGGTCCTGTAGTCGCAACACCCACTAAATGAAATAAATCAGGGCTAAGTTTGTGCAGTGTTTCAGTTTATCACTGGCTGATGAATTATGAAAAGATGTTAATGGTGGGTGGGATGAAGAACAGCTTTGATTCCTAGGGCAAACTGTGGAGGTGATGCTCTAGGATGTTCTTCTGATTGCACATCTGGGAACGATATGGAAGTGTGGTTTAATCCTACATATTGGCAGAATTCCCAGCAGCAGAGAAGGAGCAAGTGCATGCATCCATGCCTGTCTGCTGCTTGGATGTCGGAGGAACAGTTTTACAGACAAAATAGAGGATATTTTTAATCTTAGTTCATGCTGTTTATCTGCAGTACCTGTGAATTTTGGCCTTAACCTGGAGTTCCCTCTCAAGAATGTCAGTGTTGAATGTTATTTCATCATGATTCTGGTGTACATTTGAAGCCAGAGATGAGATTCAGGTCATTGTCACAGGCCTGTGCAATCCAGAGAGTTCAGTGGCTTGGGTTAACTTCCTTTTTCCTCCAGCATGTCAGGCAAAGTTATTCTGTAAGTCCATGAAGTTTAGACTTTGCACTTTATTATTTTTTCTTTAGTTGACTGTCTTTTGATCATTAATCATCAGGAATGGGGCTATCTTATATTCCTGCCAAAAAAATAAGTGAGCTTAGGTTTAAAAACCATTAGAGGTTCTGGTGTCTCTGATTTCAAAACTCACTGCATTGCTCAGTCTGATGGAGTGCAAGTCCGAGGAAAGAGCAGAGAAAACAAATTGCCCTTTTATCTAAGGGATGAAGAATGCTCTCACTGACACTTTTATTTTTCATGCAGAACTGATGTGTTTTATGGAGAATCTTCCTGTCCTCTTGCATTTTCAGAATTGGTAAAAACCAAGAACACACATTACTTAGGTATAAATGATGCAGTGTTCACATGTCACATGTACTTTAATCCTAAAATGATGCCTTTTATTATAGCACATATTTCTATGTGTGGATATGTTTATATCACACTTAATAGCTGTTGGGTCTTTGATGATGGATTGCATCGTAACAAGCATGAGAGTACTAATAGTGCAAGTTCAGACAATGAAAATAGTTTTCAAAATTAAGCGATATCAGAGTACTTTTCGTTTTTAAGGAGGCTCAGGATAGAATTTCTTACACCTGGAAAAATAGCTGACAGAACTTCTTAGTTCTGATTTCAAGCTTTGCTCCCTTCCTTTTTTTTTTTTTCTTTCTCCTTTTTGTTTTTTATTCTTGTCACACTTTATCCTTTTCTCCTTAGTCCCAACATGGAGACAGAAAGAAAGAAAGAATAAAAGGGCCTTTCAAAATATGAAAGTTTAACTTCCCACTTCTGGAGGGGGGCAGAGCTTTCCTAAAGTTGGATGAAAAGTTTTTCCATGCTCTCGGTGGCATGAACAGCTGTATGTATGTACATATTCATAAAGCTCTGATGGCACTGTGGAAATTCTCTCCACAGTAGAACAATATAGTTATTTCAGTTTGCTTTCCTTAAAAAAAACCCCAAGCTCGCCCCTGCCAAAATCCATAATAAACCCAAAAAACCAAGAATACCAATGATGAAACCGGCATCTAATTTCCAAGTTTAATTAAAAAGGGGGCAGATAGACTTATTATCCATTGTCTTTGGAATTCAGTCATCTTCTATGCATGGGAATATGCAGGTTGAGCATAAAACCATATCTGTTGTATAGAACAAAATTGAGATTATCTGTTAGTGGAAGTGCATATTTTGGGAACATTTTGAACAACAGATCTCCTGCTGAATAAGGTACATATATTAACTTTCTCTCTCTCTGTCTTTTGCAGGACAGACCTCTTGGTGGCTTTTTGACTCAGTTTTATTGTAGTCTTCATAGGTCTGTAATCTATCCAGCCAATCTGTAATGTCATGGTGCGTTACTCTTGAGGCAGAGCTACGCCACTTTTTCCTTGCACATGTGCCAGAAGATGCCAAAATGCTCAATTTTTTTAGGCTGTGCTTCTGTTAAAAAAATTGCAAGGAAAGACTCTAGTGTGGGAAGATCACAACTTCCAAGAAGGATCCAGTTCAACTGACTTCTTCCCCTACTACAACCTTTGAGTTTGCTTTATGCCCTTCAGTCTTTCTTTGTGTCTAAGAGTTGTTGGTGACCGTTGAGGTTGTAGCTGATTCCATGCAGTCCCTATGAAGCCTTTGAGCATCCCACATCGTCCCACAAATGAAGCTCTTTTAAAATCCTTCCTGTAGGCAAGTTCCCGCTCCTCTCAGGAGCCTGCCAGTTTCCCTTTGTGCTTTTTCCTTGCTGTCTAACAATTTTAGCTGGACTCATCCTGCCTTCTGGAATCCTCAAGCTGACTTTGTGCAGTTATTCTCGGGAGAGACACAGTATTTCCTGTGCCCTTTAGGACCCCACAACCCATGAAGGAGCAAGATGAGCGCACGTTTTGACTCCCCAGTTTCTTATTTTAACAGCAAACGTGATGCATAGCACCAATACAACAAACTGGAGACAAATTAAGCGTTTTTTCCATCTGCTGCCCCATCTGAAAACCTTTCAGGCGACAGATGAGGCTTTGCATTTGGATGGTGATAGAGCAAGGAGGCGGTGAATTGGCCTGATGCATATGAAAGCGTGAATAGGTGCAAGGATGCGAGAATAAGGGGCTGGGGGAGTGACAGACCTCAAGTGCTACTTTGTCCAGGAAGCGTTCCAAGAGGGCTCCTGTGCTGGGAAAGCTGCTGGGTTTGCTTGCTGTGGGAGCTGAGATGGTAGCTGAGGAAAGGTGGCTGGTGATAGAAAACATGGCCCACTCAGCAAGAGGTTTAAAGTGGGAGGTTAAAGGAGTGTCTGCAGAACTGGCCTTAGGCTCTAGCTAGAAGTGAGGGAACTGACTGCTGTCCTGAATTTCATGACAGCTCATCGAAAGCCAGAGATACGAGGGGGAGATATCTGGGTAGATTGCTCACTGAGCTGACACAGGCACTTATTTTGAAGTTATTATGAAAAATATGCAGCTAAACTTACTGTGCTGGCTGTCCAAGTCAGCGGCACGGGCGGAGCACTGGGATTTACTGCCCAGTAAATGCAGAGGTGCTCCTGGAGTGGCACATTCCACAGCAGATGTGGTGTCACAGAGCACACTCTGTGCTGCTCCAGGGTGTTGCTGAACGTGGCCTGCTCCTCTTTTGACACTTGGCTGAAGCCTTGGGTGCTCTGCTCTCTCTGCCGTGTGGAAAAGTGTGCTCCACGTTCTGGAGGTGAAACAGTTCACATGGCCCTTGGAGTCAGAGACTGGAAAATGTCAGTTCAGGAGTTCCCATGGAGGAGCCATTTATTTGCAGGTGCCATCACCTGGGTTATTATTAACTCTTGGATTGTCAGTGTTTTTCTCTAGCTATACATACACACACACGTATAGGAAGAATTATGAACTCCAGCTCTGTATTACTATTACCAGGGATGCTTTGTCTGGGAAACTGCTGTCCTTAAGAATTATGGATTGCAATGACTCAAATCTTGGCGGGAACTGCTTAATGCCTGGGAGAACACCTTAGCATTGGCGATCAGGATTTTTTAATTTAAATTCCAGTTTTTCCGCATGTTTCCTTTTAGGACTACAGTAAGTCAATAGATATCTCTTCCTCCATTTCCTCTCTCCTCTCTGCCTTGACTGGGGCTTGTTCTGTTCTGTATATCTTTTTGAATGCTAATCCATATTGAGGATCCAAGACAGTTTCTCCTCACAAGAAATTAAATTGGTGTGGGGATGCAGGTGTGTGTTTGTGTGTTCTCAGTGTTGCTTGCTCATATTCCACAAAATACATCAGTCATCTCTCAGGGCCTTTGTAGGGTGTCCCTGCGTCTGCTTCCTGCTGAGCAAGAACTCTGTGCAAATATCACAAACAGGGAGAAACCTTCCTCGCTGCTCACAAGAGCTTTCCCACTGGAAATGTCTTAAAAATAATATCAATGCAGATTTCTTAAAGTCTAAACATGACTCACTGCTGGAGCTTGTGAGACTGTTTCTAACAGCTCCATCCAGTGGCTTTGGCTGCAACATGAATGTGGGGTTTGCCTCACAGGGGTTCAAGACCTCTGGGGCTGGAAAATGCTGCTTTAAGACAGATGATTTGACAGTTATCACCTTGCAGGGGGAAGCGTAATTGATTTAAAATGAGAGACGTGGTGTTTGCATTTCGCAATTACTTGTGAGGAATTTTTATTCTCCTTGCAATCAAATGGCTTTCTCCTCTTGGTGTGCAGTGGGAGACCATCCCTCTTCAGTGGCCGGAACATAAATTATGCTTGTTAGGAAGATGAATAGAGTCCCTGTGTACAAGGGATTTCTATTTTTAAAGAGAAAAATATCCCAGGTGAACTCACTCATGCAGGAAAGACCTGCTCTACAGTTCGGGAGAGAATGTTGGAATTGTTCAACAAGTTTTTGATGTCTCATTTTTGTTGAAAAAATGCCAATTTCTTTATACAAAGCCTTTGATTTTGAAAACGACCTTTAATTTCAAAATTTTGTTGTTTCCCTTCGCTTTTAAACAAAATATTTTAATCAGGTTTTTATTTTAAATCTTGTCTCTTTTTGTGGGAGTGATGCAAGAAGATATTCAGGCTGCAAAAACTTGAGATTTCAATTTTTCTCTCTCGGTCAGGATGGGAAAAAGCTTTCAAAATCTCAAAAATTCTTATGGGTCAGGGGAAAGAAAAGGTTTCCCACAGAGCTCTACTCAATGGGAGTGTTACCATAAACTTCCCTGTGCCTTGGATCAGGCCCTGAGAGCGTATCGGGGAATTTGTCAGCCTCATTGATTGCGCAAACCAGCCTTGTTATGAGGAAACATTCCTGGGCCAGACAGAATTCTGACATTTGTCTGTAGCCTTCACATCGAGGAGAGATTATTGTCTCCAGAGGGCCGTTCTTAATGATTTAAATCTGAGGTAGATCGTTTTTTCTGGCAGCGTGTGTGTAACCTAATCCATATATTGTTGAAAATAATTGGTATGAGCATTGAGTTGCTCTGTGGCTGTGGTCAGTCCGTATTGACTGCGTTGAAACTTGCTGAGTAGGTGGTATAAATTATAAGAGGACCTGGAAAACCAAAGCAAAACAAAAAAAAAAATAGTCAGGAAGATATTCAAAGTAGGGAAATGTGGAAGTAGAAATGCTTTCCACTGGGATCCCTTTGGAAGCAAACAGTCTGAGCTTTAGAAAATTTCCTCTTGATAATTACACGTTGGATAACATCACACAGGCCATATGACCAAGCGTATGTAAAATCTGTGTTTGTTTCCTTCCCAAAGAGCTGGATGGTGACTTAAGGCTCATCCTCTGAGCGAGAGATGGTGTGTAAACTGTACCACCCAAGGAGCAGCCCCGGGAGGCAGCGTGACTCACAGCCACGCTGCTGAGACACGAATCCCTCCCTGCTTTCCCTCCGCTCTTCAGGCTGTAAAACAGAAAGATTCTGCTCTTCGGTTTGGGCTTTTTCTTTCTTTTTTCTCCCCTAAGGATAAAGTGCCTGCAGCAGCACAGCTATCCTGTTTAGTTGTTGGGATTGGAGGAAGGATGCTTGGAGTGGGACACCTTCCACTAGACCAGGTTTCTCCAAGCTCCATCCAACCTGGCTTTAAACACTTCCAGGGATGGGGCAGCTACAGCTGCTCTGAAGAACCCTTTCCAGTGTCTCATCACTCTCAGAGTAAAACATTTCTTCTTGATATCCAATCTAAACCCATCCTCTGTCGATTTAAAGCCCTTGTCCTTGTAAATAGTCCTCCTTATCCTTGTAAATAGTCCCTCTCCATCTTTCTTGTAGGTTCCTTTCAGGTGCTGGAAAGTTGCAATAACTTCACCCCAAAGCCTTCTCTTTTCCAGGCTGAACAATTCCAATTCTCTCAGCCTTTCCTCGTCTTCTGGAAGGAGGGATGCGTGGGCAACTCCAGTTTGCATCATACCCCACTATCAGACTAACTTATGGAAGTGAGTTATTTCTTGAGCCCAGCTTAGTAAAGCATTTCAACATGCTCTTCAAGGCTTTTAAATGTTGATGGGATTTAAATATGTGCTTAAAAATAAGTGCTCTAATGCTTCACCAGAGAAAAATGTTGCTATGAGATTATATTCCCTTGTGTACGTGTCTGCTCCAAGTTACAGTTCCGCACATTGCTTCCACCTCCACTGCATTCCTGCCCTGTCCTGTGGTGAAAGGGCTTTTTGCTGACTTCAGTTTTGGACACCTCACTACTTGCTAATTAGAAAAATATTTCAGACATTGTTTATTAGGACTTGACGCTATCTGTTAGCGTTGTTTCTGTATGCTAATGATATGCTTGGATTAAAACCAGAAAACGGCCTGGGCGTGTGGAATATTCTTGGTAGTGCCCTACAGAGCAAGACATCAACAGCAGTGTTTCCCCCCGAGGTGCAAGGTCCAGTTTGAGACACATCTTACACGTTGAACAGATTAGAAAGGTGTTTGAATAGGAAGAAAGCCAAATTTTAGCCAACAGGTTGCATTTTACTTCAGCCCCAAGAGTTAATTTTCCAGAAGAAATCAGGCCTCCCATTTCCCATCCCTTGGCACTCACATTTCCTCCTTTTCTTTCCATGATTGCATTAATTGTCAACTGAGAGAGACATTCAATCCATAGGTTAATTTCTTCAACATGAGTAGTTTTAGGGATAATGCTCTTAAACATTCATCATACTGTTAATTTAGCATAAACCTGTGCAAAACACAGCTTTAGGAGGTTCTGTTGAAACTGCAGTTATAAATGTTTCACTGTATTAGATCAGCACTGAAGACATCCTCTGATATTTGTTGAAAACTTAATCATTTTTATTGACTCTGATTTTTAATGAACATTAGCGAGCTGAAAGAAACCTTATCCTGCAGTTTGTCTGGTGGGTTTGTTTTGGTTTTTTTTAACCTTCCACCTATTGAATCTGTTGGTTGTTGAGCATGTGAATGATGGAACATTTGGATAAAGAAGTGACAGGATCTGAGAGAAGGCAGTTTGGAGTACAACAAGTGGAGGGAACTCTGGAGTTTATGATTCTCTTACAGGAGAAAGCCACATTTTTTTACTTGAAATAATTCCTATTTCCCTTCCTAACATAGGTGAAGGATTAGCTAATGCATTCTACCTGCCAGAGTCACCAGGGGAACTCCAGAGACAAGCTCCAAGCTGCTCCTAAAAGGCTTCTAGTAACACATCTATTGACTTGATAAACAGCAAAAGTATGTGCAAGACAGGATTAGTGATGTTATTGATTTATTTTTAGGTCAGTTTGTCTAGAAAAGAGAAGCTGTGCTCATTGTCAATTGAGCATTTCTCATTTTCGGGTATCACACTGGAGGTAAATGTCAATATTTGAAATTCCAGTAACATAACTTTTGGAGCTAGTTA
This sequence comes from Melanocharis versteri, assembly GCA_013397845.1. Taxonomy (NCBI): domain Eukaryota; kingdom Metazoa; phylum Chordata; class Aves; order Passeriformes; family Melanocharitidae; genus Melanocharis; species Melanocharis versteri. The sequence continues at coordinate 187,457 of VZTG01007661.1, forward strand.
AAGTACGAAATCTTGCACTTTTATATTTAATGGAAACTTTAATTGCCTCCCTCTCCCCTCCCCTCCCCTCTGCCCCTCTCATAACATCTCAACAGTTTGAATATGTCCCTCTTTACACGTAGGACCTTTCGGAATCGCACGGCTTTGACGGATGTTACAAACTGAACAGCGAGTGTCTCATACTTGCACATCTTGTACATGGGATTTTCTCCTTCCCACACCTGGTAGAGTTTTGCTTCTGGGGGTGAAACTTTCCGATGCTCTCATCAGTGTTGGGTACACCCAGCCGGCATCAGAGCTGCAGAGCTCAGGCTGTAACAAAAGTGCCAAAGCTGCCGTAAGGAAGAGGAATGGAAAGAATTAAGCTTGTGCTGACTGCATTGTGGGTATCTCTTAGCATGAGGTAGCAGTGGAGAACAATGTTTATTCATTAAGATATAATTACTTGGAGCTAGATGCCTTTCTGCCTTCCATGCTGGTTTGCTTTGAATGCCTTGTGCTTGGATTTTTCTTTCTCCTCTCTGTAATTTGCTGTGCACTGATGGGGATAAATGTCATCAAAGGTCTGAAGCTTTTGATGTTTCTCACTTAAGATGCAAATGTTTAGCAGATGAAAATTATTTTCTAATAAGAAAATAAATATCGAAAACAGCAGTACAAATAAAACCTCCTTGTGTAATAGTGTCTAAAAATTCAAGTGACTTATTTAAACACTGGTCAGGCCCTTCTTTGATGTATGTGAATATTTTCAGGCGGAGGCGTCCTCATATTGTTAGAGTCTAACTGCTGTTTTCATTTTCTTTTAGACCTCACTTGAAGCATTCTGGGGAAGCGTAGAACCATTGAATCTTTCTAGATATATTGGAGCTGAGGGACAGAGGCAGGATGGAGCCTTTCAAATGTCAACGATTCCCATCCACTTATCTGTTCCGCTTGGAAGACTCTTCCTGTCTCCCAAATCTGGCAGAAAGTCTCTGTGTGTTCTGTACAGACTCCTACAAACTTCTTGTGTTCAATATTAAGCTTATGGGGTCCTCACGCATGCGTGAAGCTTCTGCAGGCTGCTGTAATAAATACCAGGCAGCTGAAAACCATCTAAAATCAGGATTTCAGACTGAAAGGTGAACTTGTCTTGACTATGTCACTGGAAGACCTATTTTGCTGCTAATCATTGCAGCCAACTCAGGGCAAGCCAGAAGAGTTGCTTGGCCATTTTTTATCATGACAGCCTGAATCTTTGTAGTGCTCCAGCTGAAACCTGGGAAAGGATGTTGGGCTGGACATGTTATATCTTGACTGGTTTTTGGCTGATCGCTGTTTAGGGGTCAAGGTGCTTTGCCCTTTGGGTTTATTCACTTGCAGCTTGGAATGGCTGAAGTATTAAAACCCTTAAGTGCATTTCTTGTCAAGGACCTCTTAAATCAAGCACAGCTTAAACGAGTTACTGAAAAGAAACAGTTTCCACTTCTCCCTTAATCTGTCTCCCATGCTCAGTAATTGATGTCTCGTTTCATGAGTCACATTAGCTCGCCTCAGGTTAAATCTCTTACAGCCTAATCCTGCACATCCTTCCGTAGTCGATGTCTGTGCTGGGAGATGGGGAAGGTTTTGCATGAGTGAAGACTGCCAGATGGGTTTCTGCAAGAACTTGTGTTGTTTTTACCCAGAGGGGAAAGAAACTTCGGGAAAAAAACAGCATCTGTAGTTCTTTGCCTCTTGGGCGACTGGAGAGGTGCCCTGGGTTGGTCTGGGGATTCCCATGGAGTGAGAGGTTCTGTTGTGTGAACATGCAAGATATGGAAGCATTTGGGATCTGGTGTTATAGACCTAGGAAGCAGCAAAAAACACATTTGAGGCAGGTATCCCAAGCAGAGACTTCAACAGGGCTGGAGTTAAAAACAGGCACGGCAACCAGGACTTGCTGATCCCTGCAAGTGAGTGTGGACTTCTCTATTTAGGAAGATGGAGTTGGGAATGTGTGAGTTATGTTACTTTGGTTTCTGTCACTTCTGCAGAGAGGCTCTCCTGAGCTGGGAAGGATATGTTCAGAATTTTTCAAAAGACTTAACAGCCATTCTCTTCCCTGATTTCTTCTGGTCTAGTATTTTGTGATGGAAAAGGGAGAAAAAAGCAGGGAGAAAAAAGCATCTAGTAATGAGAGTTTGGAGTTTTGCTGGATGTGAAGGAAAATGTGACTGTAGTGCCCATTTTCACTACAAACCAAACTTTCAGCAACAAAAATCTGGCATATCGTAGCTGTTGTCATTAATGTTGCGGCTGAAGAAACAAAATATTTTGGAAGACAAAAGAGCATCAACATTTTCCTGACTGCTGTCAATCGCTCTAATTAACAAGGAGGAAGAAAGTTGTGCTCTTGTCTTCACTTGGCTTGCTGCCTCAGTGCTATATGTAGTAGAGAATCTGTGTCTCGCCCCTTCTGTTTGTTTTATTTTTTTTCTGTTGTCCCTGTGATTGTTTTCCTTCATAATCAGACCAATTAACATGTTGACAGAAGAGAACCACTTGTGGAATTTTTTTTCCCCCCCCTCTGAGTCTGGACCAAAGTTGAGCAGATAAATAGACTTGTCTGTAGTGCAAGAGGGGAAGCTGCAGAAGGGGATTTCACCAGACACGTGTCATTAGTCACTCCCACAAGCCTTACAGGTGTGACATTAATCAGGTTGTGTGCCATGTTCCCGGAGTCTCACAGGGGTCTGACACCATCTGCGTGGCTCCTGTGTTCAGGGTCACTAGCTGGGAATGCAGAACAAGATCACTTCCTGAGGCATCCCTGCCTTTGAACAGGCTCCTTCCAGCCCGTGATGGATTCCTCCAGCAGCCAGCACCTGAAGGGCATCCCTTTTCCGGCACTGACACTGATGGATGTGCCCACAGCTCAGTGAGCACCCTCTCCTTTCCTGGAGCTCTGCCCAGCCCATTCCTGTGTGGGCACTGCGTTTGGCATGCTGGGTTAGTGTGGCAGGATCCCAGGAAATCAAGCAGGATGCCAGTAGTTCTATCTAGAGACTTCTCACTTTTCCTACTTTCTTAGAGAATTTTGAAAGACTCTCATAAAGGGGCAGCAAATATCAGTTTGGGGCTTGGTCCCCAGGTCTGCAAGGCTTGGAAAAGATATACCTTTAGAAAGGTTTTGCAGTGCTTGGTTGTGAAGAAATTTCTCCATGTTACATCACCTGTGGTATCAGAGCTGGGAACAGGCAAATATTTCTTGCCCCCCTTTTCCATCAGCCAGTGGAATATCGGTTGTAGGGTAGATAAGTAATTAATTCTTTGCATTCTCTGTCTTCCTTGCATATCTGACTGTGTAGTCATCACTTGAATTTGGCTGCTTAGCTGGTGGGGATTTTAAATCAAACACCTGTGTGTCAGACATGTCACATACTCCCTCATGTGCAAGGTGATTCAGAGGGTCCGTCTCTTGGACCACAATTCCCATCAGTTCTACCACAGTGGGATCCTTTAGGGAGTCATGTGCATCCAGCCCCAGACTGCACAGTGGAGAAAAAGCCATCTTCGAGGTAGTTATCTGCATTTTAATTCAATAAAATAACTTGCTGTATTTCTTCCCTTGGGAAAATATCCACTGATACAGATTTAGCTCCAGTCAAACCTTGCAGTGTCAGTATCTAAAGAGACAGACCTAGTTTCCTTTAGGCTTAGGAGTCTAACAACTTGGGAACTGTTTCTCTCCCTCCCTTCCCCCCGAGAGATCATGCTTGCTAGACGGGCTTTCCCAAATTCTCACAGCTCTAATCTGGATACCATTTAGTGTGACAGCCTTCTTCCCGGGTTCCCACAGCTGGTTAGTGTTTTGAATTCCAGCCTCGTGAACTCATATCAGGCTACATGGGCTAATGCTCCGAGCACAACCTAGAGCAGATATCTCTGATGACAGAGTAATGGAGAAACTGCGGTGCTTTCTGCCTCTTTATTAACGCACAGTCATTTGTGGTGTTCTTCAATTTCTGTGGAGAGGAGCTGGCTGCAATGCCTCACGGAGGCATTGCAATGGCCACGGAGGTGAAAGTAAAACCTTTCAAGTGCGTTGCTTGCGAGACCAGTAAACCAACCTGCTGCAATGGGAAATGTTTATCAAATCCCAACAGTCACAAATACGGCTAAAAATATCACTTAAATAATTACTGTCATAACCAGCTGAGTTCTTACGAAGGAAAACCCCAGGAAGAGTACGTCCTATTTTCTCTCCTAACGTTCAGGCTTCACCTTGGGTAAACAGTGTTTCGAGTAGCCAGAGGCAAGAGTTGTCAGACAGTGCGATGGGCACAGCGCCCTCAGTCCAAGCCTGGTGCAGAAAATGCCATTGGATTCAGTGCCTTGGACATGTTTAGGGCTGGTTTCACAAGCAGCCTCTGTTTCAGAGGTGTGCTGCTCATTTCTGGGCACCACCAGCATACGGTTGGATTCGGGGGGATATTTGGACCCTCTTCGGGAATGTCAGTTCCGAGGTACAGCTGAGTAGAGATGTGAGGGAAGAAATTATATGGAGCTGGCTCATTTCTCACGTCATCCAGAGTGGCTCTATTCCAGGAGGGTTTGGCAGTCTGTACCAAGGCAAGATCTGGTACACGTTGTCCACGCTTTGAGTCTTCAGTTGTTTTTTCTTTAAATTAAACAACAACAACAACAAAATAAACCCCTCCTTTAGAATGAAAAACAACTGTACATCAAAGTGGAAATGATTGGTGGCACGTGTTGAGAGCATGGGAAGGAGTGGGTGGAATTCAAGCATTTTACCTGCAATTACAGTTTTCAGAAAGCTGTGAGGGAGCTGTTTTACTTAAAATCTGGGGGCGGGGGTGAAGTTACACTCAGGGCGCATGAGAAACGGGACTTCACTCTGAAGCGTTTTCAAAACACTTGAATGTTTGTTTTTCCTTTGATGTTGACACAACTGCATCTTACCACTTGCTCATCCTAATCCAGTGAGTGGCAGTCAGGAATTTGAGTGCTGTGTGGATGGGAAGTAGCTTTATTCCATGGAGAGGGTGTAAAGAAGATAGTTTCCTGGGAATCTGTAAATCTTTCTATATACCATACAAGCCCACTCTGGGGGAAGGTCAGATACCAAGAGTGTTGCTCAGTTTGTAGCCAGCTCCTGGACTGGACCATTGCTGGGCAGAAAGTCAGCAAAGATGATGTGGCCCAATAAAAAATATTGTGTTAGGCAGAACTTCAGAGTCTGATCAGGTATAATAAACCCCCCAAATTACAGCAAGCAAGTAGACCTTTGTGCCTTAAAATAAAATCTGCTTCTTTTGCTGTGTTTTTGTAGGTTAGTAGAGGCTTTTCCATATCACACCCTCTTGCGTAATCAGGTGGTTCGTCTTGAATGATTTTGCATGTGAGAAATGTGACTTACGTATGGTTGAAGGCAGGACTAGAAGAGATTTGTCCACCAAAAAGAAAATAATTCTCAGTGAGTGACCTGCTCTGCAATCCCATTTGTACATTTATCAGGCTGTTTAAATTTGGATGTTTGCCATCTATTGAGGGGCAGTTTCAGAACCTTGCTCCTCTGATACTTCAAAAATCTCATTTCCCCTCTAAATGTGGTAGCGCTCAACCTTTTCCAGGTGACAGGATCATCCTGTGAAAACAGGGGTGTTTAACCTGGATATCCTCTACAACGTGATACATCTCCTCAGCATTTGCGTCAGAGAGGAAGAAGGTGGCTGGTCCCACTGCTGAATTCCAACCAGGAATTATTCAGACCTTTAGGAAACATGGGAGAGCAAATGTTTACTGACCGTGTAATTAGCACGATGACTTGCTCTGTCTGTTGGCCCTTAGCACCATATTTCCTGCCTGAGCAGTGGAAAGCAAAAATATTAGTTGCTGTTTTACTAGAGGAACAAGTGTCTTCCAAATGAACAAATGATCTATTGCCAGTCCTGCAGACTCTTCCCATGGGAATAGGCATTTTGCTTCTTTTTCTACAGCTAATTTCTTTCATACAGCAGGTTCCCAGACACATCAAATGCCTCGCATGTCGAGCTGTTAGTTAAGATTTATAGTCTCTGTGTTATCAGAGTGAATTAAACTATGGCTGGCAGTCAGGCTGCTTCTCATGGGCTCCTGTAAAAATGTATACATAAATTAATAAATTAAGGGTTTGATATTTAATGTCTTTCTAAAACACAAGACATTCCAAAGACCATTCTTGCAATGCTGGGCAGCCAATAATCAGTCAATACTAATCCTTTGCTCGCTGAAAGAATAGGCATAGGCACAGCTTTGGTGGGTCTTCTGGAGCCAGATGAAAGCTGGTGAATTTTGGAGCGAAATTCAGTGGCTGTACATTACTTTGGTGTTAATAGAGCTCAGCTGGAGTCTTGAGAGGAAAACACACACTTAGCAGTTTGAAGAAGAAACACTTCGTACATTAGTTTTTTAGTCTAGATCTTCATTACACAGTGGCAGGGTTGGAAGGATGTGAGTGTTTTAATATTAAACTAGGTCATATGAGCCTTCAGCCAGTGCTTTTAATTTCTAGTTGTAAGTATGCAATGGAAACTTCTTTGCGGTAACATAAAACATAGAGATTAAAAGCAAAATTTGCTGTTTGAAAAGTGAAATGATTTTTTGGAAAGGTCAAACGAGCTCTTTTAATGTTTCTGGGAAATTTTCTTTAAACTGATTTGCTAATTCACGTTTAATTTTATGGGACAGCTTGGAGTTGAATGGAGTGTCACTTCTAAATATGAGAACCAAGAATTGCATATGGAGGTGTAAGCAAATTGTTAGCTGGGGGGAAATGGAGAGTGGAATCCATGAGACTTTGCATTCCTCAAGCTCTCAGCTTTTTACTAGCTGTGTGATAAACTAAAAGGAATAAACTTCTTTAAAATAAAGGAAGCTAGGCCTGCACTTCTTTTTCCTCATCTGTCCTTCATTGCTCTCTGCTCTAAATATTGAATAATTTAACCTTTAGTTAAATATGGTCTTATGAAAACAAAATCCTCCCAAATTAACCTAAACCCAAAATTCACAAAATTTCAATATTTACAAATTTTTTCAAGGGATTGATGAGAAAAGGGGAGACACTTTCAAACCAGAAATGTTCTACAAACTGTGACCAACAAACGCGGGTCATAGCTGGCAGCTTAGCTCTGCTTTTATCTGTTTCAGAGAGAGGAAGGAACATTTCTCATTAAAGCCACTCAGGCAGCACCGTGGTACCACATCACATCTGCTTCTGCTCTGAGACACCTCTGCTCTCTGAAGTGGGACCACGAGATCAATTAGACCTGATAGTTACCCTCAGGTCTGGGCTGGTCCAGACCAACAGGGCTTAAGTGCTGATACTTTGGCCACTCATCTGCACTGCCCAGGTGCTTGCTGCCTTTTTCTCAGGGGCGATTTCACACTTGCTTGGTGTCTAAGAATTATACTTTTCAAGTAGTTCGTGGCTATTACACAGTTCTGCATATTTATGTAACTAAGTTACAATAAGAGTCCTACAGTGGTTCCACAGTGAGTTCTACAAAGCTTTACTGCTGTTCTCTGGGTTTGTTCAATCGTTTTTAATCCTGGAGACCAGGTATTGCTTCAAGTAACAGGTCAAAACTGAGTCTGTTTCATTCCAGTCCTTAAAAGCCATGCATCTGTATCCCAAATGTCATTCCCTGCCTGCACTTCACCCAGCGGATGAATTCCAGCCAAAGAGAGGGCTGGAGGTTGTAGGTGAGTATTTTGGTGGGACCATTTGCCATCTGCCTTAGACCTGCTCACCTCGTTCTTGATTGCCTGCTCACTAATTTGAGGTCCTGATGTGACAAAGCATTAAAGCACCTTTGCAGCTGGGATAATCCAGGTAGCTGTGTTGAAAACCAGACTGTCACCAGGGATGTGAGAGCTGATGTGGTGCTGTTGTATTTTTAGTTTGCTTTTTTTTTTAGAGATTGCCTGCATTCTAATCTTTCTGCTTCTCTGACCCTTAGAGTAATAAGAATTTTTAATTATTTATTTTTATGCTTTTTTTTCTCCCCCACAGTTAATATTGCATTTCAGGATACCCTTCTTAAACTGAGTATGGTTTGAGAACTTATCTTCTTGTATTGGAGACAAAATAGGATTTCAGTCTAATGATGACTGCCCGTGGATTTAAGTTTTGATAAGTGAGAGGCCCTGTGTAAAAATGATCAAACTGTGTTATATAAGTACAGTGGAGTTTTTAGGTTTGGTTAAATCGTATTCTAAACAAACATTTTATATTGTTGAAGCCTCATAGCACTGCAGAAATAATTCTGCAATGGAAGAACAACCAAAAGAAAGAGAAACAAACTAATACAGGATTTATATTTGCGTAGGGTGTGTTTAATGGGATACTTGCTTATCTGTATTCTGCAGTAGTAGAAACTCTGATTTGTACTTTGTTATTTCCTGTAATATTTTGCAGTTTGGTGGCGTAACATAAATGCGGCAAAATTTGAGAGTTTCATATCCCCCTTTTTAAGCAACAAAAAATCTATCTTATTCCAGCAAAGCGAAAGAGAAAAAAATAAGCAGAAAAGCAGTATTTTTGTTATTGAAATCTCTCCAGAGTGACTGTTTAAAAACACAACAGATAAAAAACTATGTCACAGTATTCTTCTGAGATGTGGCTGCAGGATCTTGAGGGGGACAGGAATGAAAGTGCAAAAATGTCTGCAAGGCTGTCCAAAAGGTGCATTAGTCCTCTCCCCCCTGAATTTCTCTCTATAGCTGGGGAATTTATCTGTGGAAGGCCTTGTGCAGTAGATCTTCCTTGCATCTGGGAGGGTCAGAACCTGGATTTTCAAAAGCAGCTCAAGATGTGAGATCCAAGGATTAGCCCAAGTTCTGTGGAAATCTGTGGCGCAACCCAAACCCAAGTCTTGAAACCACAGCCAGAGGCCGAATTTCCGGGTATCTTTATTGGGCCTTCTCTGAGAGCTGTCCCTGCCTTCCTTGAGCACGTTTGCTGTGTGCTATGGAGCTTGACAAGTTCATAAGCAGCCTTAGAGGAGTCCTGAGCTCGAGAACAGACGCGACTCTGCTCTACTACAGCCTTTACTTTGCAATGATCAGCTGCTGGTACAGGAGAATGTCCGCATTAGCGGGATATTTCTCTACCTCAGAAATAATTACATCGATCAGTTTAGTCAAGGAGGTGTGCAAAATGGGACCCCCTAGCAATTTTCCAACTCACAGAAGCCCACGCCAGGTTTCCCTCACTATCAGATGAGATAAACTGTGGGAGGGAAAGCAAGGAGAAGCCACTTTGTCTTGTCAGGCAGCTTCTCCAACACATTCGCTGGAGCGGGATTCTTCCCTCCCAGCAAACACACACGTCACGTGCCAGGTTCTTTCCAGAGGGTGGGAACCTTTCTGACCCCCCTCCCGTTTAGTTCCCAAACAAGTCAGACACCCCGTGAGCACTTGACACATGTAGTTAGTTGGTGGTCTGCCCGCTGCCTTGCACATGGGGCTCTTCCCAGGGGGGTGTGCTCGCATGTGGTTTCCATCTCGGAGCCCTCAAAGCCTTCTCACAGCGCCACACGAGCCCGTTTGAGCAGCTTGGGAAGAGGGCAGCATCTTTCAGGTGCTGGGGCTTTGGTAGCCCTCCCCTCGCCCGGCTGCACCTCTGGAAGTGGTGTTCACAAAAGGGGCGTAAGGCATTTTGATTCTCCTTTTGAGCACTGATCTTAGCTGTGGCTGGTGAGCAGTTTTAATCTGTAGCATCTGCTCTGCAGTCTCCTGAGTGCACTCTTGCACTGCCAGGCTGTTCTGGCATCCCTCTAACATCTATATTGCTGAGCCTCCTCTTCTTTTTTTCCTTTTTTTTTTTCTCTTTTTTTTTTTTTCTTTTTTTTTTTTTTCTTTTTTTTTTTTTTTTTTTTTTTTTCCTCTGAGGTGGTGCGGTTCACTGGGCAAAGGTTTTGCCCTATAGATAACTTGAGAATATCACTTTGTTTTTGTCTCTGCCACCTTCCCTTCTGTGTGTGGATAGGGTAAACCCATGCCTAACCCAAGATGAACGAAATATTCACTGAATATTCACTCGTTAGGAGGTTATCTTCTCATCCTCCCATTATGTGGAAAGATGTCTGATAAATGCTTTTAATTCAGGTTTAATCCTGGACTGGACCTCGACTGAGGTTGTCAGACCCCAAGAGAGAGGCGCTGCTTTGCAGTTCTTGGCTCTGCCATTGTCTGTCTGGTCCTGCTGGAGAATCTCTGCTCTCACTGCTCCTCTTTAAGAGATGAATAATGGTTTTTCTTCTCTCCCATCTGTGGTTGCTCACGTCTGCCTTGACTTGCTGCTTGTTTACTTGTGTAGTGCCAATCACTGCCTGTCTGTCAGTAATCTAGGTAATTGCTCCGATATAAATATTATCTTTATGGGGGATGCTTCTCCATATGAGAAACTGCAGCCCTGAGAAAAGTCTTGGAGCTTTTGCTGTACTCTGAAATTGCAATTTTTTCTCTCCTTCCCCCCCAGTCTTGCAGCTACACCATGTTGCTCCTCTCTGGTTTTATGAATGGAATGTCATGATCTACATCTGCATAAAGGTCCTTTCATTAGATGCTCCCTCTGTTCTTAAGACATTTATGGAGGTTAATTTGGGGAAAAAATTCTTTGCGATACATGACATTTTCCTTCCATTATACTTCAGCTGTCCCAGATTTATGTGAAAAGTTTGCACAAAACATCTTATTTATAAGAATATGTACACTCATCATTCACAGAGACAAAACTATTACAATGTATTCTTTCTACAGGGGAAGAGCTCTGCCCCGCCAGCCCAAGTTACATCATGGGACTAAAGAGTTTGTATCAAAATCCGGAATTGACATAACTAATTTGCAACACTCCTTATGTGCTTTCCCAATCAACGTTACCAAAAGACCAGATGCACAGCTCAAATCATTGCTGACTTTGCCACTGTCTTTTGCCTTCACCTCAGGGTTTTTGGTAACACAAACATTTGCTGCCCAAACCTAGAAAGTCTTGTGGGAAATGGAACCAACTTTTTATTTTCGTTCTTTCAGCAGCAGTTTGCTCATCCTTCTTTTTTTTTTCTCTGTTCCCAACATGTTAACAGATGTAAATATGAATCATATTTCATTCTCAGACTCCTTATAAAAATACGCTCAGAACCAAAGTTTCTGAGTAATAAAAAATTCTGGATGCATCTCCAAACCACAATGAAACACCCTCTCCCCAAACGAGTCAAGGCTTGGCTTGCACACCTCTGTCTGAAGAGGAGAGGAGAAACCTTTTCAACAGCACTGCTGTTTATTTTGCTTTTACAGACAAGCACCACTGACAAACTGGTGCATGTGTGTAGCTTCGTGCCTCTGTGTGTGTTTAGGTGTGTGATTTCCTGCCCTCCTTATCTCCCCTGTCTGTCCTGGATGACTGATCTGCACTGTAGACATTTTTGTGGTTTTGATGGCTAAAACAAGCTGATATTCATTGTTTTCAGTCAGCCTCCTTCCCCCTTCTCTTCCACGTGCTTCAAGCGAGGTTCAGAATTAGGCTTTCTGAGCCTCTACACCAGGAAAATCAGGATATATTAGTGGTCTGGGATTACATTCAGGCTACAGAGTCTGCTGTGAGTTAGCACATCACCCATTGTGCAGGGCCTGGTGCTGGGAGTTGGGCGTGAGGCTTGCTTGAATTATTGGAAGGAATCTTGCTGGCTTTGGGCTCGCTGTAATGACCTCTAAGACAAAACCCTTCTTTTAAGCCCAAAAGAAACTATTTGCTTTGGTTGATGATTTTGGGATGGGTGGGCTACATACCATCCCAATAAATTGAAAAAGGCTGGGATGTGAGTCTCAGTCCAGGCTCGTGTTGGTTGCTCAGAGTGTTTAATTGTTTCACAACTGAGCAGAACTCCTGGCACACTTTTAAAATTCAGCAAGTATCGGTCACCCAAGTGACTTCTGGCCATCTTTTGGGAATAGAGAGTGGCCAGGGTCTGGTTCCAGTGGGTAATATGAATAGAGACACCCTTCTGGGGAGAAAAAAAGGATTCAGCTTACGTGGATGTGAATTGTGCATTCCTTTGGCCTGAGGGCTGGAGAACAGGCCCAGCCCGCTGTATTTGGTGGCATAGGCACAGCAATTGATGTTTTCAATTGAATCTTTGTATTCTGAATATTCCAGTTCCGGGCTCTACATCCCCTTTTCCGTGTCAGCAATACACAGAGCGTGGACACCCACATTTAAGGGTTCAGATTTGATACTCTGAGCTGGCAAGCTTCAGTCTCACCTGCTGAAAATATCAGCTGCTTTGAACTGAAAACTCTTAGAGTGGGCTTAATTAAGCATGGGCTGTTTGGCTTAACTGGGTTTTGATTGTAATGGGTTATTTTTTCTGGCGACAAGCCAGTGTAACAGAGGTTGTTCTTTAAGTGTAAGTGTTCACTTTCATCCTCCCTCACCGATTCACAAGCATCTTGCTATTGTGCATGACCCCGAGGCACTGAAAGTTTCTTGCTTTCTCTGTGGGCTTTGCACAGGCTAAAATGTGGGCCTTGTGTCCCCAGAGCTCCAGGAATCCAAGTCAATAGTGGGAACAAACCACCGTCGTGGGAGGCTGGGATGTGCAGAAGCATTTCTGAGGTGAGGAACGAACTCTTCCTCTGGAGTATTCCTTACATAACCTAAGCCTTCAGTCTTTGTTTAGAACTGGACCTTTAATTGCAGTGGGATTCAATGAAAACTCTTCCAGGAAGAAAAGGCTATTGCTATCACTTGGCTGTAAATGCTCTTGAGGGATTTCTAGTACATATATCTTAGCCGAGAAAATACCCACCCTGCTTCCCGATGTAGCTCCCTCCCCCACGCTAAAAAACCTCTGCAACTCCCTCCCCTGAATTTGCACAGTCAGGAACAATGAAAAATGTTTTCTGCTTCATTATGCTCTTTGCATGGGCCAAGGCAAATCCACAGATACTGTCTGTATCCATGAGATAAGGTTTTGTTTTTTAAAAAAAGAAAGAGACAAGGCAATCAGCAATGATTCACTTCTGTGGGAAATATGCTTCTTTGCTTGTTTAGGGATTTAATGTTACTTTGGAATATATGTGTCTGCAGAAAGAAATAAGGCGATTGAGAGGTTTTAGTCTTAAAAACTCGGTTTTCTAGACGTGGGGCCCAGATGTGAGGTGTAGCAGTGTGTCATGTCTGCTGGCAAAGCAAACTGGAGTAGAGCAAATGTGTCCTGCTGGTTTTCTTTTCATATCAAATCAGTATTCTGGGAATGCCTAGGCTATCCCAGGCTTTATGTAATAAACTGAGTCATTTGAGGATTTTGCTGCTGTAACTGTAGAACATCCATATAGAAAGATCTCTTGAAAGTGTTTGTTTTGTGCTTACCATGAACAAACAAGCCCTAGGAGCATGTGGTCAGCATGATGAGGAGGATTTGAAGTAAAGAGAAAAGCCAAAATGAGTGTAGACATGATCAAAGCTTTACGCTAAGCATGCTCACTGAAAGCACTTTCCCAGTGTTTATGGGAAATGTATTTAGGACCCTGTGTTAACTGGAAAAGTGTTCAGTGCAGAGCCAGGTTAAATCTGTCCTTATGCTAAACAAGAGGCTGGAAGTGAGGCCACCATTGCTCCTTTGCTTTTCTCAATTCATTTTTGTATGCACGTTGCTGCAAAATTGTAGTTTTCTGGCTGTGGATTTGATTTTTTTTCATGTGTCTTTTTATTGGTGCATGGGGATTGAGCAAGAGGGGAAAGCAGTTGGAGGTTCCCTTCTGAAAGCAGTGCCTGGCTGAGCTGTCTGGGCTCAAAAGCTGTCACGAATTCTTTTTACAGGGAGACAGCAATTATTTATTTCGCTGTGAACTGGAAGAAATAGCACCTCAGCAATGTGATTCTTAGTCATCATGTTTTGTAAGACCATTTTTTGTAGAGCTTTTGTAACAACTCTGTCTAGATCCAAAACTAAAATCAAGTGTTACTCTCATTTTTGCCTGTGAGTGGGTCAATGTGGTGATGAGTTGACTTTTCTCCTCCAAGGAAAAGATTTCTCTTTTGATTTTTTTTTCCCCTCACTTGCTGACTTTAAAACAATGTTCTTCCTATCTCTATTGGGCAGACAGGGTGTCAAAATTAGGGCTGGACACTTTCCTCTCAGCACCACCCAACATCTGAGCACAGAACTCTTTGATATGAACAAGGTTGCAATGTTTCCAGAGCAGAGAGTCATCGACTTATTTTGCAATGAGGCAAAACTTCCTTTGGGACTGGTTTTCTCCAGGGCAATGAGTCTCTGGAAAGCGTCTTCATTAATGATACAGTCAGGAGGATTTTATGTACAACCCTCCTCATCACCTCCCAAGATCTTCAGCAGATCAATTTATATACTAGAGGCAATAAGGATTAGGGAAAGATTGCAATCTTGGGAAAAAAATCTGAGTATAGCAGCCAGGCCAATAGTTTTTCTCCTTTCCACCACTCAGGATGCTGAAGCAGTTTTGTGCAACTCAGAGTCTGGTGTTTGGAAGAAATGGTGCTCTGTGCTGCTGGCCTGAGCCTGTGCAGGAGGGAGTAGGGAGAAGATATGGTGACGTGTTTCCTGTTTTGTCTTTCTATTGCTCTGCCAGCAGAATTTGTGAAGTAAAAAGTATCCCACCAATCCTATTTTCCATTTATTGAATGTTTTCCCTCCATCATTTAACCTGTCAGAATATACCACCTTGGGAGCAGCAGGAATTTTTCTCTCCTCAGAAAGCTCTATAAAATCTTTGTTTGTTGTATCGGGGATCTTTTGCTATTACAGAAAACAACGTTGGGTGATGTAACAGAGTTTAGCATTCGCTGTGCTCATGAAATACTGATTGTATACCTTGGGACAGAATTTAGCAGGGAGCTTATTCAAATTTCTGTTGGGAAAATCTCGCTCAGCATCTGTTTGAGGCTTCTCTAACCGTACAACTACAACTGGAAGAGGGATCTCATGAGGGCACCTTCCCCTCCAGAGCTGAAACCTGCTTTGATTCTGCTTTGTTTTTCTAAAGACCACAGGAGAGCAGCTCCCTGCAGCTCCTGTGCTTCACCTCTGTGATGTCATTCCACTGAATGTCCCTGTCGATATAGGGACATAGAGGTGGTACCACCCTGTGTCTGTGACACCACGGATCCATTTCCCCTCCTGCTGGGGCTTCCCAGCTCCATGGACCTCTCTGGCTGCACAGAAGCTTCCTCGTGTGGTTTTCACTGCTCTTACATGGCAATCTACAAGTTGGGATAGCTCAAATGTTCTCTGCAGAATCCCAGGAAATGCACTGTTGGGAAAACCTCTGCCCTGGCGTGGGGTCTTCCCGACCTAGAAGGCCTTTCCGTCCCTAATTACTGCAATTCTGTTATTTGCACGCTTTAAATTAAATAGCCTGAGGGAAGCTGTGCAAAACCCCTTGCCATTCTCTGGGGTTGTTAATTAAGACATCTATTCTCTTCATCATGAAGCTGCAGGACATATATTAATGGGGGAAAAACACTGGAGGGAGGAAAAATCTATCCTTACTAGAGTTATGTATGATTTTCCACCAACTTTCTTTTGCACTTAGAAATGCAAATTTAGGCCAATCAAAACTTTGGACTCGTTTTAAATTCTCTACATTGTTCCACATAAACAGAAAATAAAGTATTAAGAGAATATTTCTTTTTTTAATGCCAGTAATATCTCAGGCAGCTTTTTCTCTGACAGTACTCAATGGCTAAAATTGCATTGTACAGCAGCGTCCCTGTTTTGTGACAGTGATATTCTAGTACATTCTGTGCAAGCAAACTTTTTTTACTTGTTATAAGATTATGCCCCAGCTGCTGTTTTGAGCAAAGTACTGGAGCATAAACACACAAATCTGTGTCTTCTACAATTGTGAAAAATCTTTGTTACCGTATGTGCAAAATAATTGCACAAAATCCTTCTGCCCTGATGTGTGTAATAAACACACCAACCCCTTTGTCCCAGAGGGGAATGCACAAATAATCATAAACAGAGAGTCTTTCTTTGAACCTGAGCAAGCAGTCTGAAAATACAGTCAATGATTCAGATAAAGCCAAATATTCATAGGAAGAAAAAATAGCTGAGCACTAAGAATCTATCTTGACAGCAGGCAAAGCTTTTTACGGGAATAGAAAATCTTCAAATAAAAAATTCTTCACTTCCACCCTTCTCTGTCCAAAAAGCCTTCTCTGAATCTATATGCTTGGGTACAGACATTATCTAATTCCCACCATTACATGGAACAAATGAGACAAATCTGTATTTCTTGTCGGGGGGAGGGAGCAGAATCACGTGGAAGAATTGTGAGGAAAGAAGAATTTGAGAAAGTTTTGTTGAATGTAGACAAATTCCATTAAACCTGTGGAGGGCAACAGCAAAGTCCTGCTGTGCCAGGTGAAAATGTTCATTGAAATGTAGCAAGTCTTCAACAGGTGTAAGAGTGTGAAAACTCCTGCAGGCTGAAGCCTCCTGCACCTGATCATCTGACTTGTTGATTTAACTGATCAAGCTGTGATAATGTATTAATAATTTTTTCCCTAGGATATTATCAAAGCAGTTTAAACTTGCACCTGATCTGTGAGAGCTCCCCAGACTATGGCTGGCTCATTTTCACAGTGCTTGCCAGGTCGGGTTTTGAAGGCTTTGTCAAAATGTAGAAAAAAGGACACTTGCAGTGTCTGCTCTTGTTCATTTATATCTTCTTGTGGGTGTGACGGACAAAGGCAGACAGCACTGACCCACAAGAGGTGGTTGCAGGTGTCGAGGTTGCTGTAAAGAAGCAGCTGATCCACCTGGAATTTAGCTGGTCTGTGATCTGCTCCAGGGACATTGGGATTCAAAGGTCCTGAGACCATCTCACCCCACAGATGTGATGTGGCAGCTGAGGGCAGCCTGCTACTAAATTTATCCTGGGCCACTGGTCCCATGCAAAGGATGAGCAAATCCTGTGGGTCTTGAGGTTTTCTGCTGCATGACTTGAGTTGTTTATCAGAACAGTAAAGACCAGTTTGTGATCAGAGACCTTATTTTTCCTATAATTCAAACCCATGGTCGGCTTAATTTTTTTTTTCCTTGACCCTAAAAGTGATTCAACTCCAAAACGAAAGTGTATTTTTCCCGTGTATTGAGTTAGGGTTAGAAAGGTCTCCACAAAGGCATGCTGAGAGTATGCCTATACATATGTGGCCACCTAACCCTCCACATTTTATTTTCCACTGAATTTATCTGTCTTTCCATGTCCATCTCCTATACTTATTCTTTCTTGCCTCTCTTCCCACTCGACTCTATTTTTAATCAATTTATATGTGGCTTAGACCATGAGATGTAGCATGAAATCAGTGAAATAAAGAGGATTTCCCCTTACTATTTTATAATGATCCTTAGTTGTGCTGCAGTTACATTTTTTTTTTTTTCATTTTGAGGAGCAGTTCTTCATTATAACTTTTTATTTTGTGAGTGTGTGTGAAAAGGATGACAGTCTCCTTGGTTATTTTCCTCAGAAGGCTCATATGAGAAACTCACATGGAAAATCTAAGTAAATTATGATTCCAAGATCATCCGTATTTATACTTTGATTTTTTTTTTTTTTTAAGAGAGTTTTAATATATTAGAAAGCAAAGGTTTGCAGGATTCGTGCTGGCTGGGAATTTAGATGTTGTACAGCTCCATTCCTAGAAAAAAAACTGGTTAGCTTGAACTCATAATATCTGAGTTTTTACATTGGTCTTTTTTCCCCTCCTCAAGCTCCTTTCTTAGGGAAACTTTCCACTCTTCAACAGTATCAGCTCTTTTCAATTAATTTTGCTCCTTATTTATTTAATGGTTCGATGGTCCTTAGAGGAATGTCTGATATGTTTACATTTCTAATATTGCCTGTGATTTCTTCAAAGCCACTCCATTTTTCTGCAAAAGTGATGGTTTTAAACTGATTATTCTATGGGAAAATTCTCCGTGGAATATGATTTTTTTTCTAAGATGTTATAGAAGTGCAGAAGTTGTACCTCATATCACTCTTAATCAGCTTTTCAGACTATTAACTCAGAACTTAGGAAGGAGTGGAGGCTGATCCTCTGGAAATCTAGAAGAAATCAGAAGAAGTGACCTCTTTGCTTCTTGTTGCTTTAAGATTTTTGTGCCATCTGTCTTGGTGTCCTGGGACAGTTGTTCTTCAGGTTCTCTGAGGCATCTGGCTACCTTTTGTTTTTCTCCTTTCCCATGAACTCGGCGATATCTGCGTCGCATGCTACTTAAACTCTTCAGGCATGATTGCCATTTCGTATTTAGATGTGAATGCATTTGTGTTCTTTATCAGCCAACCAGATTGGGTTTATTTTTTCAGCCTCTCCTTTGTGGCAGGGGCCAGGGGATGTCTGGAAGGAGGCAAGGGAACATTTGTGTTGTGCAGGGCAGAAAATGGGAACTCAGCTGCCAGGTGCCAGTTCAGCCTCTGCAGATGTGACCACAGAGGGGTATTCACCCCTTTTTTCATGGAGCACTCTGACATTTGGGGATAGAAGGAAATATAAGCTGAAAGTATAATATAAATGCTGATGATCCTATTAGGTACTACTTTATCATCAGTGATGTTGAGAGTGATGTTTACCTTCCATTGAAAGCTCTGCTTAACCTGTTTTCCCAGGGGCCAGAAAATAATTGCAGATTGGACTACTTACCTACACTACAAGTACATTAATCTGAATTTGGAGCCTTGAAGTCCTTGCAGCTGAAATGTAGAATGTCTGGCTGATCCTCAGTTTCTTGCTATGAGATTTGGACTAATTTGTATGTTAAACACAGTTTTAGATCGCAGCAGTTGACTGCCATACACTGATTCCTAGTGCTGGTATCAGTAATCCCAGTGATTTGCTTTCTGATGTGGATGTTGGCTGTCAACACTTAATGCTTTGGTTGTTACATGCTGCTCTAAGAAAGAACATCTTGTCTATCCCAGCTGGATTTGGTAAAACAATGGATGAAACATTGTACCTACCCATTGAGTAGTTATTGATAATTGTTCCGTCAAGATTGCGTTTGCTAATTCTCACCTGCTTTTTAACAAGTGTTTCTGTTTCTCAGCCTCCCTTCAGTTCTTAGGAAAGACAACTTCTGACTTGATGATATTACAACATCCAACTGAAAAAAAAGCGTTGGTCCTCACTGATATTTCTGCATTACCCTGGATGACACTCCATTTATCTTCTCCCCCACCGTCCAAAAATATTTGAAGATCCAAAGGCTCCCTTTGGCATGAGCCTCACTGAGAGAATCCATACAAAAAGCACTCATGCCTCGTGATCCAGCCACAAAGACTGTATCAGTCTCCTTTGCTTCCAGCTATATTCTGGCAATATGTTCTGGTAATTACTGACACAATATTGAATTTGCGAGGATTTGTAGCACCTGTTGGGCTGTCAGAACCTCCTGGCTGCAAAGCAACAGACCTGCCAACGATATCAGGTGAGCAGGAACAGTGCAGAGCCTTCTGTTGCAGAAGGCTCTTTAGCAACCTGAAAGATGCCAGAGTTTGCTGTAGTCAGAAGAAATGTCTCTTGAATTCCAGGAGAATTTAATTAGAATACGCCTGAAGGAAGAAGAGATCCCTAAAGGAATTTGGTTTCAGGGCCCTGTGTGCTTATTATGCAATTTCATCTTGGTTTGTGATCACGAGGATGTCTTCAGCTAGATCAGATTGCTCAGAGCTCCACCCAACCTTGCCTTGAATGTTTCCAGGGATGGGACATCTGCAGCTTCTCTGGGCAAACTGTTCCAGCACCTTACCACCCTCACAGTAAAGAATTTCTTTGTAATAGCCAATCTAAACCCCGGTGTTTTGTCAGCCTGAAGCCATTCCCCCCTGTCCTATCACTCCAATGCCCTGGTAAAAAGTCCCTTTCCATCTCTCTGATGTCCTTTTCAGGTACTGGAAGGTGCTGCAAGGTCTCCCCAGTGCCTTCCCTTCTCCAGGCTGAACATCCCTGATTCTGTCAGCGTGTCCTCATAGGAGAGGTCCTCAGCCCCCTGAAGGTCTCAGATGAAAATAAAGTGTTCTCCAAGTAGGAGTAAATGGAGCAGGTGTTTTTTGCAACCACATTCTGTGTTCAGGAAGCATGAGACAAGTGTGAAAACATTTTCAAAGCCTATGGTTTTCATATCTCTGAAGTGATTCTAATAAGTTTTGGTGTGTGATATCTGCTGAAGCCTTTCACCTCAGCTGTTATCAGGCTGATAGTAACCTAGGTTAAAACCATGTCCTAATGCTCAAATAAACCAGAGATTCTTGGTGCATGAGATAACCACAAGTTATGCAAGTCTGCCAGCAAAGCAAATCCATTTTTTCCTCTACCTCTTCCCCACTCACCTGCTCGTATCCGCATTATTCAAACTGATAGGAGCTTTTGCCGTGGATCTCCTCACACCAGTCAGCAGTCATCTTCCATGGCAAGGGACCTCCTTGGGGACATGCCCACTCAGGCAGCCTTTGTGCCAGCTCTCTTACGGGCTTTTTGGTCCTTGTCAACTTGCAGCTGGTTGGATCCAAGCAGACCAGATCCTCAGCTGATGTGAAGGAGCTAATCCCCAGCTCACTTTCTCTTCTTGGATTTCTCCCTGTTTTTATTTGAGTATGGCGTTCTTCTAAAACGTCTTAAACTTTTGGGTAGTGGATATTTGAACTGCCAAATAGATAATACATTTCAAAAGTGAATGCTCGCCAGGTTAACAGGTTTCTGGCAGATTTTCTAAAGGTCTTGTTAGCTCTTGCTGATGAGTTGAATAAAAGATTGTGATTAACAGGAAAGGAGCACCCACGTTTAGTACGGGCAGTGACCTTGAGATGCTTTTTACTTCATGTGCCATTAAACATCTGAAACATCAGATGGAGACGTGTCTGACCTTGGTCCTGCTGAAAGCCCAAGAGACAAAACCCCACCAAAATGAGAACTTCCACTGCCTGGACCTTACAAAGGGTGCCAAGCTTTGTCCCACAGTCCCCGAGCTGTATCTCCTTGAAGAGCTGTTTTATCTGCTCTGGTCACCAACGAGCCACCCTAAATATGACTGGGTTGTTATTTCACATTCTTGGGGATAATTTCTAGTACAGCATGTCCCAAAATATCTTCCATAGCTTGGAAGCCCAGCTTTTAGGGTCTGATCCAATACCCACTGAAGTCAATAAGTCTCCCTATTGATTTCAGTTGACTTTGGATTAGATCCTTATTTAGGGGCTATAAATACATCACAGGAGGGGAAAATCCCATCCCAGACTTCTTGATAGATTTTTTTCCCCCTCTCAATTTTTCTTCTTTCTCACTCTCTTGTGTTTTGGTCAAATGAAATCTGTCAAGCTCCGTTGCAGTTCCTAATCTTCACTGTTCTGACAGACTTCGGGCCAGCAGCAAGACAAGCTTAAAATGATGGAAATTAAGTGCAATTTTTTACTATGCTGTCTAAGATGTTTTCAATAAAGCGGAGAGAGAGATCACTTTGCCAGATTGGTGTCATGGTGTTCCAAAGGTTTTGGCTAGTTAGCAGACTTCCAGTAAAAATACATGTTGCTCTTCAGACCTCTTGTGGGTGATCCACACCTCTCTTGGAGCCTCCTCTTATTGTCTTGTGGCTTCGAATGGAAGAGAGCCTAAATTGTTTTGGACCTGTACTAAGAGTTCTCAGTATTATTAATAGCATGCTGAGTGAACTTACTATGTAAAACGCTCCGACTGCCCCTCCTGCCTTTCATATACCAAGCACTTAAAAAACCAAATAATGTTGGAGAAGACATGACTTGATGGACCAGCTTCACACGGAGCCAGAAGGTAGGTGAGTATCTGGAAGAGCGAGGCATTTCTGTGAGGAATAAAGAGCACGTGCTGTTCCTGAGCTGTGGCAATCAGGCTGAAGCCCCTTTCAAAGTGACACCCAAAATCCATTGGAATAACGTAGCACACAACTGTCCACAGGATTCTTACTCTTTTTTTCTTGGAGAAAGGGACTTCTCTATCTTGTTTTGCTTTCAACCTCCCCAAGGTTTTTTTTTTTTGGGGTTCTACCCATTCTGTTTTCATGTTTTTATGATATAGAAATTTATCACCAGAAGCTTTGCAACCATCAGATTATTTCTATCACTTTTTGGTGCTGCTGTAGAAGTAATAGACCAAATTACCTGTTAGACAGGGTTTATTTTAAGCATTCATAGCACATGTGCTAATTGTGCCTGTATGTAGTTCTTCTGACAAACATTATTATCAGTATGTCTGAAACCTCTGAGTTTTTATGCATGTGACCCATAATCATGTGATTTTTGATACATGGTTTAAAAAGGGGGAAGGTGAAAGCAGAGGAATGTAACAGTCGGAATTAAAAAGGAGCACAAAGCAAAAACCTGGACATTCCTCTGTCTAACTGCTGTGTTGGATGGATTTAAAACAGAATTTTCCATTATCCAGGGAAAAGAATCTGAAATGTAATAATACTTCTGGCACCACCTTTCACAAATAAGGCAACTGCATTCACTTAGTAGGCATTTAAAATTCTGCAATAAGATACTTGTAGCACACTTCAGAGACTGCAGCTGACTTCAGAGACATCCTCACTGGAGTCTGGGAAGCAGCCAGGATCACTGGAAAACATTTACGAAGAAGGCAGTATTAGTATGACTTGTTAAAAAGCCCTAAACAGCCAAAACAAAAGGCTCAGCCCCGTGCTGCTCCCCCATCCCTGCCCAGAGGTTCAGCCAGGTCCTGCGTGGCCTGGAGAGGTTTCAGTGTCCACTTGGTGTCCAGGAACCTCAGCACAAGCTCAGCTCCTGCGTGTTGAAGGCCGGGTCTGATTTTGGGCAGTGCTTGTAGCCTTCAGGGTGAACGGGAGTGTGGTGGAAGGAAAGTTGATTCTGTGTATTTCCATGCATCCCCAGATTCCAGGAGTCGTCCCTGTGCAGGTGTGGGGGAGATACAGAACATCAGTTTAACTAATAGGGCCCGAACACACTGAAGCTTAAGGAGCTGTCAAAAATTGCTTTCTGCACTATTTTCAGACTACAGAATCATAGAATGGTTTGGGTTGAAAGGTTCTCTGAAGACCATCTCATTTGAGCACCCTCTGCCAGGGACAGGGACGCCTCCCACTGCACCAGCTTGCTCAGAGCTCCATCCAGCCTGGCCTTGAACACTTCCAGGGATGGGGCATCCTCAGCTTCTCGGGGTACCCTCTGCCAGGGCCTCACCACCCTCACAGGGAAGAATTTCTTCCTAATATCTAATGTGCATCTACTCTGTGTCAGTTTGAACCCACTCCCCTTGTCCCACCACTCCAGTTCCTGATGAAGGATCCTTTTCCCATGAGGTGCTGGAAGGTGCTGTGGGGTCTGCTCACAACCTTCTCTTCTCCAGCCTGAACAGCCCCGACCTCCTCAGCCTCTTTTGTGATAACTGCGCTCGAGAAAAGTGAGGGTTAATTGCAGCTTCAGATCTAGAGACGATATATTAATTAAAAGCTTGAGAGCAGAGAGAATACAAAGCCCCATTGACAAAAAGGGGCTTGGTGACATCACAAACCCTTGTGACATCAGCAGATCTTCCAGGGTGAATTGCCATCTTTGTCTGCGTGGCAGCAGCGTTGCTGTGAGTACAATGCTCTGTATGAGAGAAGGTTTTGCTGGTAGCCTGAAGTGGAGAATGAGAATGGAATCTGGGCTCACTCAGTGCTCACTTTGCTGGATTTGTGGTTTTTCACTAAGTCTGCGGAAGGTACAGGTAGCATTTTATTGAGTCCAGGTGTGATATTGAAGGGTCTTTATGGAACTGTGCTGTGAAGTTCTGTGGCTCAAATGTCCTTCTCAGCTATACTGGAATTCAGTTACAGTGCTGCATGGAGGTACTGAGTTATTTACTCCCTCCTAATGATTATTTTTTTATAAGCATGTAAAATAGATGTTAAGAGACCACATCAATTGTTCATGAGGGAGGCAAAAGAGAATCCTTTAAGGTAGAGTATTCCAAGAGAAGCAAAACAACTTCTATTCATCATCAATCACCCTGTAATCTGCCCAGCACTCAGAGAACAGCAAGTGCATAGCAGGAGAGAAATATTTTAGCACTTCAGGAAATCTGGAATGCATTCAAAACATGGGAGAAAATGATGGCAGTACAAACAAAATACAAACAGTGTTTTGAATAACTTCTTGCTGCTTCTTTCTGGACACCTTCAAGGGTCTCCCTTTCATTAGAACTGGGTTTTTTTTCCTGTAATGCTCATGTTACATACTTTTCAAACAAATTCAGTGTATTGTGATTCCAGGAAACTCTGAGTCATAAACGTGCTCACAAATATTAAGCCCCTCATGTAGAAAACTTTAACCCCTCCTAAAAGAATTTATCGTCAAGCAGGAACTACTATGAAACTATGTAGTTACAAGAAACAAACATCAAACATTTCAAGACTAAGGTCTTTATTTACAGATTAATCAGAAGCCACATCAAAATAATGATGTTATTACCACAACTACTACTGCTAATTGATGTATGGATCAGATTGCACATGTCTCAAGGTGCTTTGAAATACTGCAAAGCTGTAAAAATGACACAAAGCCACAAAGGCATAATAAAATGGAATTAAGACAAACAATAAATCCAAAAGTTGTCAGGACAGTTCCATGGAAAATAACTGTTGTTTTAGGAATTACCTTCAATCTGTGATGGGGCAATGGGAGCTGAATTTGCTGCAGCTCTCTTCTTATTTCTGATGCTGACGGGCAATATAACGTTCTTGGAGTCTTCCTGTCAGAAAGTCAAAAAAGACCAGAATCAAAGCATCTCAGATTCATTCCTGTTCATTTTCACATTTCACAGTTGGAGGCTTGGTTTTCAACAACTCTTTCCTCAAAATTAGGTCACTCATTTCCATTGCTCAAGGTCACAGAAGGTGTATCCTGTACCTTGGGATCAGTGTGCAATGTCAGCTCTTTTTATGTTTGAAGCCTCTGTTTTCTAAGCATGGGATCTATTTTTCCTTTCTTTACCTGTGTTTGTTTCCTGTTGTGACAGGGTTTATAAAATGCAAGAACCCCAGTGGGATTTTTTCTCTTATTTGTCTATGAAAGTGATGGGTACTTTCATTTTTCTTGTTTCATCAAAAGCTCATTTTTGTTTATTAAAACCTCCCAACTGTCTTTTACTAATGAAAGCAAAAGTACTTAAATTTGCCACTTGTTGGTTTTTGGTTTTTTTTCCTTTTGAAGGACACCACAAAAGTGTAGTGAGGTTTGCAACAATAAAAAGAGTTCGTCCTAATACCTTTCTAGGGTATATCTTTTGCACTTTCTCAGAAGAGCCCTATTCTTCCATTTGATATTCTGAGATTAATTTTGATCAATGTAAATATTTCAGGGCCTCATGTCAGCACTGAGATCATATTATTGTAGTTAGAGTTTTGTCCTGAAGTTACCCAAGTCTCCAGGCTGTGTTTTGTGCAGTTCTCCTTGCTCTATCCACAGCCCTGATGTCTTTTGCCAGCTGTTGATAAGGGTGATCCTCTTCCCCTGCTCAGTCTAGTTAGGGAAAATTCCTGCATTGGACCACCTTGGGAGGAAAAGTGCAAAGGAGCAAGATGGATGGAGGAAAGAGCCAAGACCCTGAGCTTTTGGATGCATTTCTGGGTTTTGATTTGTTTTTTCAGTATTTTGCCCACCTTTAAGTTTTATTTTAATGCATCTGAAAATTCTAATCTCGGATGTTGAACCTGAATGTTTCCAATGGAATAGAAGAAGAATTAAGGTTCAAGTTCATCTATGCTGTTACAGTAAGGAACTGACAAAGCCTAACCTTAAAAACTGAAATTTTATCATGAGCTTTCCCGGACCCAAGTCCAAAGCTGGCATGTGTGTACAGACTTCCATCAAGAGAAGAGTAATGTGTACCAGTGGTTGAAATGGAGAAAATGCATCAAAGCAAAAATAATTCTTATTCTGCAATAGCTCTTGCCTAATCTGACCATTGCTATCTTTGAACTGGCAGCGTACCTCTGGAATGGAATGAAATCCTTGAGTAACTAAAGACCATGGTAAACTTCTTTCTGGTACAAATGCAAAGCTTTTATTATTATTATTATTTTTTAATGATTTCTTTAATCTGTGTAATCATAGTTACACTCACTTAAAATTTAAATAACTGGGACAGTAGTGTATTGGAGTATTTCATCAGACACACAACTGTTCCCATAAATAATAATTTTTCTTTAGTCTATAAAAATCATAGTGTATGCACTCAAAGGTCAAATAAAACTGGGACAGAGTAGTGTGATGGAGTAGCTCATCAGGCCCACAACCATCCTCATAAATAAAAAAAAAAGGGGAGCATGAATGATGGAATTTGTTATATCCTTGTCAGACAATGTCACTTCATGTATTTTGGGAGGGACCATAGCTATGATATAAGTCAAAATGGAATGGAAGAATGTTTTTAAAATGCTGATTTAGCAATGGATTAACTTATCTAAAATGGAAAAAAAAAATCAAAATAAAATTTTTAAAAATCCATCAATTCCAAGTACTGTATAAAGGCAAAAACGGTTCTTGGATTTGCTCTGCTGCTGCTAATGCCATGTAAATTTTTAACTGTGTTTGAGAAAGTTCAGACATTGCAAAATCCAGGGAAGGTTATCATCTCATGCACTACATTCTTCCGAGCTGGTGAAAAAAATGCTGGGGTAATAAAGGTTTATGATTCAAGTCAGAGACATGACAGCAAACGTACGACTGCAAAATGCCCCTGCTCCTGTACTCGACTGATTCCCTATTAGCAGACTCAATATATATCTGCCATAAGTATCTGCTCAGGCAACACTGCCCAGGACAGGTCTGAAACACTTGGAAATCCATGGAAAAATTCCCATCTGCTCTCTTGAGTCTTAGCCCAGAAGGCTGAGGCTCCATGTGTATTTTATGGCCTTGCTTTTGCTACCCCTACCGAAGTGCTGTAATTAGATGCTCAAACGAACACATCAAATAGTTGCCAGTGATGTTTGCAGAATCACAGAACCAACTAGGTTGGAAAAGACCTTCTTTTGAGAGTGTTGATGCGGCCCCTGAAGCCCCATGTGAGCTGGTACTCTCTTGGTGGTGGGAACAGGGCAAGCCTTGAAGTCATCCAGGTATGAGTCTGGATGTTCTATGTGTGCCAGCAAATAAGCTCGAAATGAGGGTATAGCTTGTATTAGAAATTGTCTTCTCATTCTATGACAACTGTGCTATATTTTATGCAATAATTAATTTTTCTATAGAAGGCAAGTAATCCTTTCACTGTCATTGAAGAAGTAAATCCCTCTGGCAAAGGCAAAACGGTTTAAAAAAATCAGAACAACCTCAAAACAGCAAAAGAAACAATCCTGCCCAGTGGGAGGTCAGCTGCTGGAATGGAGCTGTGTCATCTGAAGGCTGGGGAAGAGATCCAGACTAATCTACCATAATGCCATAGCTGTGAAAATACAGTGATCCTCCGCGGTAAAAACATTCCTTGGGGTCAGGGAAGCAGATAAAAATAGCTGCTGGTGGGAGTCAAGTGTCACGCTGCCTTTTCCTGGGATATTGAGGGGGCCACCAAGCCGGGAGAGGATAGAGGGGCTGAAACATTGCATGCCGACCTGTGGTAGTGTGTGCAAGTTCTCTGCTGCTCTGTGGTCAAGGTCTTCAGTTTTGAACCAATATTTAAACTCTGGCGTCTTTTGTCTTACAGTCGTTCTGACCCGTGCAGGGTTTTGTGTGTTGTGATTTTTTAAATGTTTTTAAGCTCTGTCGATTTGAGTCCTGTAAAACGTCAAGTGAAAAATCTGGTGATTGATTAGAACTAAACCTGTTTGCCTTTAAGCCTTTGCTGAAGGGTTTGAGATCATTCATGTAGCTGAAAATAATTTTTTTTAACGTAAATGTAGAGCTGACCATAAAGATACATACCAGAGTTTCTGGAAGAAAGTGAAACTTCACTAAAATCACTTTTTTCACTGAGAATACAGTGGTTTTGAGAGATATTTTGACAAGAATCTATCAAGGCAAACGCTTACAGCATTCTTGTTTCATTCTGTAGCATTGTCAATGATAAAAAAAAAAATTAAGAAGAAATCAATTTTGACATATCTATAAATTTTGTGTCAGCTTTTAAAAAATATGTTTTCTACTGCTTTACATATTTAATTTACATTTTGGATTTCCTTGTAGAAATTTAAATGCTACCATAGTACCACTGCATTATCCTGTTATTTTCCTGGTCAATTCTATTCCCTTGTTTCTCTTATTTAACACCAGGGATTCCAAGTAAAATATTCTGATGTCAAACAACTGATAGAACACATTGAAATCATTGACTCTAGGCTGGTATTTTCTAGAACAATGCAGAAAGATGTTTTGGTCTTAATATTTCTGGGATAACTTCCATTTTTCCCCAACCCCAGAATCTTATATCCTCATCATTCTCCAATCACTGCATTTTCTATTAGCTGTAAAGAGAAAACATGCCCGAATTTCTCTTTGTATCCTTATGTGTCTAGAACTAGAATCAGATGTTGTGCTTTCACTCCAAACTTGTACATAGTACTCTTGCAACTTAATATTGCGCCGCTTTTATGTCGAGATGTCCAGTCTCTCTCTATTTTTACTTTCACCTATATGAAAATGTCATCAGGGCTAAAACTGAGCTGTTTTTCACACCCTGTGCCCTATAAAACACAGAAACATTACACTCATTAAATTTTACGGAAGGAATTCTTCTTTCTTATTCCAGAGCAAGTAACGTTTTGTGGTGTGTGTTTGGTGGTTAAAGGGCAACAGCAGTTTGAGGACTAACACCCCATTCTTGCCTCTCTAAATCAGGGATATTCCACTTGTTTTGAGTTACAACTTTGTTTTACACTTCAAGGGTGCCTTGGAGAATACTTGACTTGAGGAACACAGAGAATATTTATGTACGTGTATGTATGCATTAAAAGATAAAATATGTGGGACATAATGAAATTAGAATTTTTACTGCATAAATAATGGCAAGTTCAAATAATCAAGATTTAAGAAACTGGAAAAAATACTCCATATACTTTGTGGAGAAAGCAAAGGAATGTCACTGCAGTGCTATGAGACTTCATTGGAATGCAGTTATGTCAGCTTCCTGTGATGTGGAGCAGCAGGAAAGTTTGAATAGTTATTGCTTGCCTGTTTCTGAACACACCATATTATTTTATTGTTATAATATAAAAATACCTGGTGATGTAAACATAATATCCATTTTAGGACAAAACATATTGAAAATTATTCCTTATTCTGAATGTTTCGCTTATTCTGCTGCCAGGTTTGAAAATTGTTATAAACACTATGGCCTAATCTCTGTAGGCATTTTGGGAATAGTAAGCAACAGAAGCCAGCTCTGCCCAGTGTATTCTTTTCCATTAGAGGATAAGGAAGAGCAATGTTGTCCTGGACCCCAAATTATCCATTGTACTCCCTACAACTTTTCCTCAAGCAAAGCAGCAGCTCTGTCACTGTGACAGTCCAGACTTCTGTGCTCTGACTCCTGAACATGTCCATGACTTCGGGGTTTACTTCTGTTCTGGTACTATGGAGCCTGGATTTATTCCAACTCCAGGTACGAGAGTGTTGAGAATCTCTATTTGCAGTTATGACTTGAAGCAAAACCACTGTTTTTCAAGGAAAATTGCAAAACAAAGTGTAGATGAATCTAAAAAATCCAAAACCTGAAAGAGGAAGAATAATTCAGTATGCTTGACTTCCACAGTTGTCAGATGTGCGTAGGCTTGATTAATGCTGTTCTGGGGCTTCATTTCAACAATTCCAGTTAGACTCTGCCTTTTGCTAGAAAGTATAAATAGTGTTGTAGCATTAAAGTCCTGGAGCATCACACTCTGAGGAGTTAAATGCCGCCTAAATGTAGGAATTTAAGAATTAGGCATCTAGTCTAACACAAATGCTTCAGCTTTCTTCGCAGTCATTGGAGAGGGGCGACCACCTTTGCAGCCTTTTGGTGACACCAGTTTTTCTCTCCTGAACGGAGAAGAGCCCAATTCTCTCTCTTAGCCTGGGTGGTTAAGGCATGGATGTGGGGAGTAAAAGGAGAATTTTTGGCGGATGGATCCGATGCTGCAAGCCCCAGACCAGCAGGTTTGGCCGTGAGCCGAGGTTGATCCCTGTGCAGGAGGTGGCTGGGACACGCGGAGCAGGAGTTCCCTGCTCCTCACCTGCTGTCCCGACACGCCTGGGCAGTGGCAGTGGGATTGCTGCAGGTGGGAGCTCTTTGGGCAATGGCTCTGCTCGAGGCAGGACCTGGAATCTCTGCTCCTCTGTGGAGAAGTTGTTTGATTTATATCCCCTGAAATAATATAATGAGAAAAAAACATCTTAATTAAGCGAGCGCATCAACTGCTGCATTTGGCTGTGAACCTGCTAATTTAAGAAAAGTATTTCTTCAACTTTAAGACGTTTCTATTAATACCTGATTCTTTAAAATTAACTCAGAGATGAGGGCGTTTTTAAGAGTCGTTAGAATCTATTGTACATAGGATCTGTTTGTTATTTTGGAACACTTTAAATTGCATGTTACTGACCTGGGGGACTATATTGGGCGCCACTGTAATGTTTTATATTACCTCATCAACCTTGTTTTATATAGTTAAAATGTTATTTTGCTCACAGCTAAATGCCAGGAGCTTGCCAACGTGGCAACTGGAAAATATTACCCCTCTGTAACTTGCGCAAGGAATTGCTGGCTTCCCCGGCCATCACTGACAAGGATCTTACTGCTAGGGGAGCAAAAGGCCAAGGATCAGTGGGATTGGCTTGGGCAAGCTTAGGGCACATCCTCAGTGGCTGGACATTGATGTTGTCCCCGCTGAGGGCCTGTCCCAAAGGTGTGACTCCCCTGAAGACATGCAGCCACCCGTGTGAGCGCGATGGTGCGTGAAACGCGCGAGCAGAGCGCAGTTACTGCTGCCAAGCCGGGCTGAGACACTCCACTCCACAAAGGGATGGGGTAGATTAGGCAGGAAACACATAATCTCTGCTGTCATGACACGTGGAGGTACATCATGAGACCATGCACATTTTGAATATACACGTACTGCTTTGAAGAGCATCTCACTGATTTAGAACACTTTTTGAAAGTCAGATAACCGTGTCGCAGTTTCTAGAGATCGCTGCGCGCAAAAGCAGAAATATGAGCTGGACATACGTCAGCACAGAAGAATAACATGGCTATGTTTTCAGTTCTCCAGTATGGATTTGGCCTGGGAGGATGATAAAAGTGCCACAGTAACTGCAGAAGGTAAAGGCTCCTGTTAATGTCAGTGGGAGAAAGAACACCATCAACTTAGAAATAATTCCCCTCCTTGGTCTGCCAGACAAAGCTCGTGTAACCTTCCGTGGTTTTGTGCTCTCTCAGAGCCTATTGAGAGATTAATGAGAGTCCCTCTACTGACTCCAGTGATCTTTGGATCACTGCAGCTTCACATAATGCAAATTTATGCAGCGAGAGCAAGATTCATGTTAAAAATTACGCTCTGTTCTAACATTCAGTCGCTGGATTTTATGTCATTTAGTGACTTATTTATGTAAAATTCCAGACTGTCTGATAACTTTATTTTTTGGACCTGAAACTCTGTGAAGAAGTAGGGATAAAGGGAATACCAGGGCTTAGTTTCTTGCAGCAAAGGTATTCTAAAGCAAATAAGAACACTTCTGCTTTGTAACTAACTGAATGATTCTATTGTAAATTCAGCTTTCGGATATTTATTTTAAAAGCTTCTGCTGCTTAAATGATTTTCAGTCTGTGCTGATGCATTGTTGCTTTATCTCCATAGTTTATACAGCTGTCAGATACCTGCGGAGGGTCCCTT
Source organism: Melanocharis versteri (assembly GCA_013397845.1). Lineage (NCBI taxonomy): Eukaryota > Metazoa > Chordata > Aves > Passeriformes > Melanocharitidae > Melanocharis > Melanocharis versteri. Next base: position 219,370 of record VZTG01007661.1, read on the forward strand.
ATAAATCAATTCCCCAGCAGTAATGTGCAATTGGCCTGAAGGGAGGCTCAGGTCACTTAACCTGAGAGGTGCAAAGAGGCATCTTATGTATTGTTTAGTTTTATTTATTTTTGTAAGACTTAAGGCTACTTGAAGCTTTTGTGAAGTAGAAAGGAAGGCTTTAGCCCGAAGGAAATACTAATAACTGCCACTAAATCATCTTGCATTTTCTCAAAACATACCTTTCTTTATTTTGAAGTTCTCCACTTTTACTCTGGTCACGTGTCTGTCTCGGCCAGCTGCTGCAGTTGGGTCTGGGAAAAGGATCTGGATCCTGACTAGGATTGTCTCAAGAAAGCACCATGTTTAAGGAAGCACATGCAGAAAATACTGCAGCAACATAATTTTGTAAGTGTCTGGGTAAAGGAGATTTGATCTCTTTATTTCCTAAATAACTCACTTTGTATGTGTTTGTGCAAGCACATACGTGCAAGCAAAAGGAAATGAAAGGAGAAGAGGTAGAAAGAACCACTGGAAAATTAAGGGCTGCCTTTCCAGCATTTGTTTTCCTTTTTGTGATAGTGTATTTTATTTTATTTTGTTTGGCACAGTATTTGCTCAAGAACTGCTGGTCAGAGGCAGCATTTAGTGTTAGTGGTGCTGTGTGTGGGACTGTTTTACAGATGGAAAAATGGAGGCACAGGAAGATAAAGACCTGCACAGGGTTCTGTGGTGAATCACTGGCTCAGCCAAAATTAGGGTTTTCCTCCTTACTCCTAATACTTCTTAGATTCACTTCAGCCCTTCCTCTCATACTCAACTGCTCAGCAAGTTTTTAAATTGAGGAATGCAGGCCCAGGTTTAAAGAATGCAACCAGACTTTTATATAATTTCTGGTTGGATTTGTCAAATGTGTTGTCATTCCATGCTTGTGCAAATTGTGTGTGTGTGTGTGTAAAACAATACGGATGTGCTGCAGGGCCTGCTGCAAAGCTCGGTGAGGTAGTGGGAATCTTCCCATGGAGTTCTCTGGGATTTGGACCAGACCTCAGAGTCATACATAAAAATTATTTCAAAGGCAGAACCATGATGTAAACACAAATCATTTCACATCCATGTGTCACAGGAACCTTAATGTGCTACGAACTTGAATATCTATTGTTCAAACATCTCAATGTATTTCCTTTGTTTCTCTGGGTATTTTTTGTACTTTGGAGACCGTATGTGTGGCTGAAGCATCACCAGGGAAGTGTGTGCCTTTTAGGAACTGAATCCCATCAGAAGGCCACAACTTGTGTTAATTTGGCCTCATAAATGTCACCCTGATACATAAAAAAGCCTGTAAAAATAGGAAAACATATGTACTAAATATTAACATTACTTGACATACGAATACTAGAATCCATTCCCACACACTGTACAGAAGATTTTATTGTTATCACCGTTTTCTTTTAGGAGTACTAAATCCAGTGGTGATGAAAATAGGTTCCAAATTCCCTGTTATAAATAAATTCCCATCCACTGGCAGAATAAGTTTCTGCTTTGTGACAGGAGGGGGTTTAGCCCTTGATGTTAAAATCCAATTGCCCTTTTGCCACACTGTCAAGTGGGACCAGATCTTACTCGTGATGTTGGCATACGAGAGAAAACTGGGCTGATCAGTGGCAGGTATTGGTAAGAAGAGGAATAAATGAGGTTTTCTATCCCTCAGCATGTTGCAAACACACACTACTCACTGTCCACCTTAGTGACCTTCGTGCTTTGAGAAATGCTGTAGACTTAGATGGTGACATACATTCAAATACACGAGCACGTTTTAATACGCATTAAATAACGTGTGGTGTTAGTTCTGCAATTTTTATTGTACGAATTGATCTAGCAAAATATCCGAGCTGAGCTCTAAGTATGTGAAGTCAATTCAGCTGCACACACACTTGTACTTGAGAGCACACGTGTTCTGGTAAATTAGAAACACAATTTGAGGCAAGAAGGCAGATCTGGAGTTTGAAGCAACTTTTTTTCTGACTAGTGTTGCAAAACATCGATTACATTTTTTTTTCCCCTTCACTCTTGAGGTGCTCTTGTACTTACTGCTCCATTGAAATTTGGGTTTTTTAGCAAATTTTCAGGCACAAAGGAAGGTCAGAGTGGGAGGGTACCGGCCTTGTAGCCCTGAATAGGTGAAGTCAACAGGATTCGGTGGAGATGGTGGAGATGGACTTCTTGCTGCTCCTGTGCAAATCCTGTGCTTCCCCACAGATACAGAGTGAAGATATTTTCAAATAACAGCTTCATAGAAAAAACATGCGAGTAAATTCAAAGCTGTTCGTAAAAGCCTATTTTGGCCCCTGTTAAAATCCATTTCCAAACTTTCCCAGTCAAGGTCAGTGTTTTTCAGCTGATTTAGTTTCTAGGTATTTCAAATACTCCAAAAATATTACAGCAAACTCATTCTTTCTGACCTCTGGGGAAGGAGTAGGGATGATTAATTCCACAATGCCCTTCGGTAGTGAGTCAGCAAGTTTCTTACTCATTTGGTTTTCATACATGCTTTTTTTTTTAGTGAATGGGAATTTCCTCTTTTCTCCCTTCTCACACCTAGTGAACAACCCCACAGTGGGCAGGGTTCTCTAAATACCTTGACCAGTCTTAAAAACCTCATCTTAAGTCATCTTTTCCTAGCCAAATTGCCTAGTCCTAAGGAATATCAAAATGTCCAGACTCCAAGAAAGTGTTCACATATTGAGTCCCTTGCTCTCTTCATTTTTACTTCATTATCTCTTGCATTTAGAGGTCAACCAAGGAAAATGGTCGATACTTTTTTGTATGTATTTAGTTTTTTCCTGAAGTAATAGTTTTGCTATGGGCAGTTATTTCCATTCTCACTTCCTGCACTTCAGTCCCCGATACCTCCTTTTATATTATTTTCTTGAAGGGAATTAATAATCGTCCATAATGCTCTTCGCTGAGGTCGTTGCTGCTTTGAAACAATTAATGTGGAAAAGTCTTTGACCTTCTTCAGGGATTCAAAAGTGCTCTGAAAGAAGCACTGACTGCAGGAAATGTGGCGATAGTTGCAGTTACCTTCACAAATTAAATTTTCTGACACTTGATAAATCATGGCTGACACATCTAACAATGTTAAAAATTAAAACGCTGTGTTTTCACAAAAACTGTGCAAAGAAATGTAGGCACTGGGTATGCTCACTAGAATTCCTTTGTAAATGGGGGTTGATGCTCCTAATTTCACACTGAATGTAAAGCAAAATGGCAAATGAGACTGTACATTGGGTTAGAAATTTGCTGCTTTTTAGATTTATTTTCAACTTGGTGATGTAAATTCTTATTTTCCCCAAGCAGATGTTTGAAGACACGTTTGATTGAAAAAGTTATTTATGCGATTGACAGCTTTATTAAACCATGTAACAGCTTTTAAATGTGAACTATTATTTACCCCTCTTTCTGTATCTATTTTAGCACCGGGTTCTCACAGTTATTGCTTTTACCCAAGTTAATTGGTGTGAGGTTTTGTTAGTAAATGGCTTTTTTCCCTGCACACTTGGACCCATTCCAGTGCAAATGATGATGATGATCATTATCATTGTTACTGCTTGACAATAAGCTACACAAAACCTAATTCTAGGACAAATTCTACCCCATTTGAAACCTCTTCAGGTTCAGTCTTTTCCATGGAGCAGGGTTTCTATATATCCTAGATGACCTATAGATTTTTCTGGGGCTTGAACTTTTCATCAGAATTTGGGATTCCTTCTGGATTCACTGCTAAAGGTTTGTCTACGTAATTTTGAGGTGAGAAAGGAAAAGTCCCCTCCATCTTGAGCTTGGTGATTTCATTCTAAAGCAAGTATGAATACTGAGATGAACAATGACTTGCTTCTCTGACCGTCACACCCCTGGACTGCTGTTTGGAAAGACATTCTACTCGTTCTGTGACAGCCACATGTGGGAGTATGAGAAGGGGATTTCTACAAGGATACACAAGTGATAGAGTTTATTAACACCTGTCTATTTAGAATGAGAAAAGGGGAAAAGGGAGAAATGGTAAAATGATGAAATTCAGGGAAGGGAGATTTCTCTTTATTGTGGTAGACACAATAAATTTGTTTGTTTAAGAGAAAAAAGAAGCCAAGATGCCTGATGCCAGAGAACAGCCAGTGCTCCTGACACACTGGAGAAACTGTTTCAGAACAATCCATCCATGGGAAAACATGACCCTTATAATATTACCAAGGTCACTGAAACCCACAGTGATCTGCTGAGGAAGGGGTTCACTGGGCAAATGAGAGATGCCTGGGGTGGGGATGCTGTCCTGGGACCTGCTTTATTTAGATTTTCAGAATTAAAAATACAGGGAAGAATTTGTAATTCATAGTTTTTCTCTTTGTTTTCTCTTGCAAAATCCCACTGAATATCTATAGGAACAAATAAATCCAGAGAGAAGCAGGAATTGTTACCTATGCACTGAATAAAAGCAACATTAGGGCAATATCCCCTCAGCCCTTTTTAAGTTAATTTCATAGTGATTAAAACTTTTGTAAATTTACCTCGAAGAAGTTTGGCTGAAGCAAAATCTAGAATTAGGATAAGTCATGGAATCATTTCAGGCAACGAAAGGAAAAATCTGGATTTTTATAAAAGAAGGAAGATCTTTCAATGGAAAACCTCATGATGGGAAGCCTGTTAGATTAGAAAATTTACATAAATGGACTTTTGCATGCAATATAGAGGATGCAGCTGAACAGAAGGAAAAAACCAAACCTTTGCAGAGTGTACCATAGTGAAGGGTGATCTGTAAGGATTTTTGGCCTCGTGCTTTCTAAGATTTGGTGCAAATTTGCTTTGTGACTCCTCACTGTGACATGCAGCCAGTGCAGATCTATCAGTACATTAGAGAAGAACACATCTGTCACATAGAAGAAACCCAGAATTCCATGGCAAAAGCAAAGAATCCAAATCAAAAGAAAACAAATGAAAAACCTCAGCATCTGCACAGAGCAGGGTTTCACTCAAGGGAACTGTGTGAAAAGTGCACTATTATCTTTTGTGAAAGTTGCCACGGGGATGGCTACACTGAATAATTAAAGCTTTGCAGTTTTAATCCACCTTAATTATTAAATATCTTTAGCTGCCTGTAATTCAGTGCAAACCCAGAAACGTAAGTGTTTGTGTGTATTCAGTCTATATTGGCGCTTTGGTCAAGAGATAAAACATTGCCATCAGCTGTCAATGCACAAGTTGGATTTTTGGTGGTGCTTGTACAGTTTTCCCAAGCTCTGGAATCACAGAAGTTTAGGTGGACCTGAGGTTGTTACTCAGATTGCTGTGATGAGCATCCCACTTTGCTCCTCAGAGGAGGTGTGTTGGCATTACAACGAGGACATCAAAGCTGGACTGAGGGTGGCAGAGTCTGGCCCAGCAGGCTCAGGGTGGGAATTTGGGAAGTTCTTACCTTTCCAAGTGAGCCGTTGTGGTGGCAGGTCCCTGTAGGTCGAGCAGCACTGGAGTCTCCAAGGATTCCTGTTTAAATCAACAGATTATGCACGAGCAGTGTGGGAAAGAGGGCTGGAATCTGGCTTGTCATAACTGCTGGGGCTGGTATCCACACACTCAGTGGGAGAATTCATGTGAGGCAGTAAAGCTTTTTTCAGCATTTGGCCCATAATTAGATTAATGAATATTTCAGCATGGGCTTTGCAACCGTTTGAGTATAAAGCACATGTCTATGTATTCAAATCACGGGGATATTTGAGTATTTTCTTCACTTTCGAGTAGCACTTCTATAAATACAGAATGTCTGCTCATTTCAACAGAGGGTTTAAATTAAAACTGAACAAAAAATCTGACCTATACTCTTCCATGTTGTATTTTTCAAGAAAGTTCCTTCTAAAAAAAAAAAATTAAATAAAAAAAGTTGGTACAGTCACTGCCCATCAACCCTCTGTTATCACCAAGACCCACTGCTAAATTCTTTTTAGACACTTCCACTTTTACAGAAGTTTCCTTGCTCTACTTTATCAGGAAAAGGTTTTGGCTTGAAACCAAGAGGGCCATTTGGATTTAAATTTTGACAGGTTTAAAAAAAAAAATCCCATTTTGAAATACATAAACCCATAAATAAAAGATTAAGTTGTATTTTGAATAGCACTTTTCCTCCAGCTGTGGTAGAGGAGCTGGAGCAGTGTACCGAGCTGTGGAGATTCTGCAGCTTCAGGGGTGGAAATCACAAAATGTCCTGGAAGAACTCTGCAGTGGCATTAAAATGAAAAAGATTGGGAAGCACTTGTGCACCACTGGACCAAGAGCTGATGTGAAATGCTGGTAGCATGAGAAAGCTGCCGAGTTATCTCGCCATGAAGAAACTTCTTTGTGAGACTTAGGTATCAGCCTGCTGATAAGGTATCAGGAAACAAAAGCCATCTCCAGCCTTTGCATCAGCAGCTGTGGCTCGGTGGCCTGAGAGAAGGCAGCAAGTGGAGGCTGGTGAGCTGGAAGGGAAAGGTGTGCTACAGGCAGGATGAAATTTGGTAGAGGAGGCGAGAGGGAAAATCGTGCGGAGATGTTGTTCTGGCCTTTGGATGCCAGGGTTTGCAGAGCTGCAATGTGTGAAGGCTCCCGCTGGGAAATGAGTGTTTACACCTCCCCAGGCTCAGAAAACTGGACAGATAAGACGCCTTCCTTTTGACGTGAAAAAGACTGAAAAGGGAGTTGCTATTTCAGACAATGAGCAGCTGTTCTCTACAGCCCAGATTGGGTGGGGAAGAGAGCACAAAGTCGTAGGATGTGTTGTAGTTTCCCTCCAGGTTTTCTTCATGAATCATATCACATTTTCTTCTGATTTTTTAAGCAAGGAGGATGAAGGGATATCACATTAACCTGAGCAGCTTAACTGACACACGCATTTATTCATTTGGAGAGTTTCCTTTTCATCATTCTGTATGCAAACACACTGACATTGTTTTAATGCTAAGTGTTTTCTTTGCTAATCCGGGTGAGATTGATGCATGAAATGCAGCGCTTTCTAGCCAAGTGCTCTTAAAGGAAAGAACCATGGTCCATGAATAATAAATTTTAGGCAAGACTAAAGATATAAGATGCTGTTCAAACCCGGGCCAAATGGCTTCTCCACCCTGAACAACAGCTGTAAACATAAAGTGCAGCTTCACTCACAGATTTAGGAGATTTAAATTACACAATTTATGCCTGGGAATTTTGGAGCCGTGGCATTTATATCTACCTTTCCCTCCTCCTCAGCAAAATCCTACCTTTTATCTTTGGAATTTTAAAATTATGACTTCCTGATAATGCATAGGATTCAAAGAAAAAAATCTTGACCTTGCAGAGCAGTTGTCTCGAAAATAAATATGTAACTGAATGGTCTGTGAATGCACAGCTCTGAGTGCATTTTTCTCAGTGTCTTACCAGGAACACGGTTGGAAGCTTTCCCTTTTAGCTCATGCCTGGGACAGCCAGAGCTCTGTGTCTCAGTGGGCTGCAGGCTCAGTGTCCAAGGTACTGGTAGCAATAATTACCCAGGTTTATCTATTAATTAAATATAAAACATTTTGTTTTCCAGTGAGGTCCCCATCAGAGCTACTGGGTGCTGCACTTAGTTTGGTCTTTGCTTTGGATCCAGACGTGGGAAATTCCATCGTGTTGGCATTTGCTTATCTAAAGAGTTTATGTGCATATTCTGTGCTCCATTCCTTTTTCTTTTTGTGTTGGGAATTTTTGAATAATCAAATTTAATATCCAATTAAAGGGCATTTTGTGGCCCTTTTAAAGTTTCTCCTAGGGTGCCCACTAGAAAAGGTATTGTTGGCTTTTCTAAATTGTTGAAATAAGAAATTCTAAATCCTTTCTATTATGGTTTATTAGGGTCTCTGTGGTTTTGGTTAATTGTCAGAGTCTCATTTACTGTAGGTGGAGGAATTTTAATGTATAGAGCAAGATGGTTTATTAAATCAAAAATATTTTATGGAAAGTTGCTATGAGCTGAAGGAAGTAGTGTAAAATGCACTCTTGGGGGCCCAGCTTTCTTATAGTCTCATGTAAGAAACAAAGAATGAACATTTATAAACTAAGAGTAGAAAACTCTGGGTCACAAACCAGGACTTCCCCTTCTTTTTCGGGTTGCTTGTGTACCAAAACTCCTAATTTTTCATCATTGCCTACGAGAGCAATGCTGAACTGCAGGAGATCATCCCAGTGTGATGCCTGGCACATTAAGGAATTGCCCTGTCTAATCCAAAGGCAGGATTCAACCCCAGTCAGCCAGAGCACAACCCAAACTTCTGTGAAATCAGACCTGGAGACTGGCGGTGGTGAATTCACAGTGCCTGTGGAAAAGGGCCTGGGAGAAGGGTCTGGTGTGTCCTTGGACCCCCCAGCAGGATCTTGGCCATGAACACCTTGGCTACAGTTTGCCATTCCAGGTTTCCAAATCTGCTGCTGGTGACAGGAAATAGTTTGTTTTACCTGGCTTTTGGAGGGCAGAGGGGAATGAAGGAAGAAAATCATTTACTTTTTGGTTTTCTGCTTAAATTAAAGCTGTCAGGTGGCTTTAACTGAGAGTGGGGAAATCCCCACTGTAGGTGCACGTGGTCTCACTTGACCCATTTTTCCTGGTGCACTTAAAAGGGGGTTATGTTTGTTTTTAATGCATCCCTTCAGAATAAAGGAAAACCGAGGGGGTTTTGCGGCAGCCTGAGAATTGAAGTGCACTCTCCTACAGCAGTGGCATTTCAAGGAGAGTGCAGGGGGGCCCTACATCTCCAGGCAAAGCAACCTGTCCCTCCTTTTATTACTAAAGGAGTAATTATTCCTGGCTGCTTATGTTTTCCTACATCTTTCTCTCACGTGGTTTTTGCTTCGTAGGTCTGTAGGTATTGGTAGAGCTTTCACTGCTGTCCCCTGTGAACACCTCTGAGTGAGCCTTGAGTTTTATCCCAGAGACTTCCTATGGGGTAATGAAAAATTACAAGAGAGATATGGTTTCTTTAAGGTTGGATGGGAAATCTACGTCCAGCCTTGGAAGCAAGTGCTGTTCCCTGATCCCAGGCTGGTGCCTGCTGCACTGAAATATCTTTCTGTTCCACGCTGTGTGTCATTTCTTCTTGATATTTTTCTACTCGGTAGCTGATGTCATCTGCTTTTTTCCTCCTCAATTATGCTTCTAGCACAGCAAATAATTGCAGGGAGCAAGAGATAAAAATCTTCTGAGAATTCCCATGGATTCTCTTCTGCTTCAGACAAGAAAAGATCCCTCTGGCATCATTGGAATTTTCTTGCCTGCCGCTGTTGCGAAGTCCTGAGGACTGTGTACAAAGAAATAGAAAGGCTGCATTTTAGTAGTGGGAATTTTAACAGTACAGTCTGACTCGAGTCGGAGACACTATCTCATCTGGGGCCCAATCCTGCTGTCAGTACAATTCAGAGGGAAAAGATCAAGCCTTGAGCTGGTGGTGCAGTGACAACAACCCTCACACAAAACCTTTTGAAGGGACTCTTTGTGTTCAACAGGCCCTGGCAGATTGAGTCCCAGTTGTGGTCAGAGAGAAGACAGAGCTGGTGAATTTGCCAGGGTCTGTGATAAACCCGAGGACAGAACACAGCAAGCTTCACAGAAATCTATGAAGTGCAGTAAAAAGGAAAAAAGAAAAGATATAAATACGTTGAAGATGATGTTTCAGATAGGAATGGGGCACATTGTGTCCCTGACAAGGCACCTGGAAGGCTTCATCCTTAAAGCTCCAGTGATTGGAATTGAATCCTTGTGATGTGCCTGTGGGAGCAGCCAAGATGGCATTTTTCACCTTCCTGTAGGTAAGACACTGCTTTAGGGGAAACAGGACCACACAACTTTCCAGCAAGATGAGCTGAGCAGGGAAACAGGACAAAACTGAGGGAGTTTATTCGCCTTACTCAGGTTTGAAGCTGGAACCAATCACTGATTTCACTCGCAGATGAAAACCAAGGCTGTGGCTTTTCTTTCTTTTTATTCCGTTTCTTTGCATTTGTATGTAGGTGGCTTCAAAAGTCTCTTCCCTATAGTGTAAATCAGATCTTCAGACTGCTGTAATGAAATGTCTTATTTACAAATTGGCTGCTTTGTGCTGGAAGGCCACACATAAAATATTAACCCCCATATTTATTGTCATCTTCGCTTTGCATTTTGCTTCCCCATCCTCTTGAAAACATCATTGATAATTCTCTGTAGCAAGCACAGGGAACATAACCCTACATATCTCTAAAAAGCACCAAACAAAAACATTAAGGCAATTCAAATATGCAAATGAATCTCTAATTACTTTGTTTGCAGACAGTTAGAATTGACTAGTAATATCCATTAAATCAGTTTGGGAATGTTGGCCCTATACAATCTACAGACACATCAGAGCAAGGACTTGCTCTGAAATCAGTCACACTGCAGACACAGCAGGCAGGGCTCCATCCATCTTCTGGAAATCGTGATCCTGTGTGCTAAGTTTTTATGTAAATTTTGCTTGAATTGTTAATCAAATAAGATACCCACCAGCTGCTGCTCTTCATGGTATAATCAGCAGCCTTTAAAGGAGATTCCATAAAAGACAAAGGCCAAAACTAATTCTCTCATAGAAGCAGAATTTTTCTCTCATGAGAACAGTTTTTTTTTTCCATTGAAAATGAATCCATTTGCAAACATAATGATTGTAATTCACATGAAGAAATTAATTTGCAGTTACATACTCAGCTGTACCTGTCACTGCCCTTTAATTCTGTTCCCAGGTCTCTAATGAGTCTGGTGATATATTTTATGTGAAAAAAAGATTCCCAGCAGAGGTGGAAAATTTAAAAGAAGCTCCAAGAGTTGGACATCAAACGCCTAGTTGGAGTTCCACTGAACTTTCCTCTGGTTCTTAGAAATAAGCAATCTACAATTGTAATGAAAATCCTAGGTGAAATTATAGCACAGAGGAGTGGCAGAGGAGTTCCTTTTTAGAAGGAGCAAGGTTTTTCTGTGTTCTTTTGAGCTCAGAGTGTGTATGTGAGTGCACACTTTATATCTAATATTCTGCCTGCATGTCAAAGCCAGGCTGATTCTCTTGCTCACACCATAAACACATATACAGCAGTTGAATACCTCTGATTTCATCATGTGCAGAGGGAGAGTTTGGAACTGAAAACATAGATCAAGGTGAATTTTGCTATCAATGCCTTCTGTGAGTGTCAGATAACGCCTATAGATTACTCGATAAGGATAAAATTCATATATTCTTGCACAGCTCAGGTTTCTATGCAGCTGCTGTGTAAAGCATAAACCTGACGAGAGAGAGCGAAACACCAGCTGAGGTAAAACCAACTGTGTCTTGTCTGCAGAGGTTTTCTTCAAGTTCAGTCTTCCTAAGCAAGTTCTTGAGCTCAGCAACGCTGTCCAGATCTCTCTCTGGATTAGTTTAACCCACATTGAATATGGAAAAATAGCCCCCATTACCTTTGGTAGAACCCAGCTCTTGCTTTGGTTGGGTTCTGCCCTGGAGCCCAGCTCCTCTCTCGCTGTAGCACTGCGCATCTGTCACCCTGGGGAAAGAATGTACACACCTGTCATTTCTTCCATTTTCAAGTTCATCCTTTGCTGGTATTTTTTAGGGTTTTTTGGGGGTTTTTCCCCCCTCTTTGAGGTCTGTTATTCTGCAGCTTGTGTCTGGTGTTTGGTTTGTATAATTTGCCCCCTGTGCCGTTCCCAGGGAAAAGGGACACGCTGGTGGGACACATCTGCACCACGTTTGCTCTTTCCATATTTTGTCTTTTTTATTCATGCTGAGAATACTCGAAACACAAAACGGCTTGGATTGGAGGGGACCTTAAAGATCATCCCCTGCCACGGGCAGGGACACCTTCCACTGGAGCAGGTTGCTCAGATTCCCATCCAACCTGGCCTTGAGCACTTCTGGGGATGGGGCAGACTGTAACTGAGGGGTGATGGATGTTTCAGCTTTCTGAAAAGAGACATAAATAAGTTTGTTTGTTTTACAGCCTTATTTCATAATTAGAATTAATGACTTTTCCTGGAAGATAATCAGGCAATGATCAATGACTCTCTCGGTCCTTGGTTAGGACTCTTGCACATTCTGACAATGAGTGAGTATAATTTCTTTTTACTTGATGAAAAATTCCTTTTTCAGTTTTAAGAAACTAAAATCTGAAAAAGAAACAAAGCAAACAACATATCCCACCCTCACAAACCCCCAAATCTCTCCATGTGGTAAGTTTTGTTTTCTTGGACTGTTTGCTTTGCAAACTTGTTTTCAAAATATGAATTATTGCTCAGGCTAAAAAAGAAAAAAAAAGAACAAGTATTTTTAATTTAGGCTACTGAAAAATATCCTTTTCATCAAAATTCTTGGCTTAAATAATGAGATGAAAAGTGGAAATTCTCAAAATAAACATTTTGAAAAATTAAGTTTTAAAAGAGAAATATTTATCCCAAGTTGTCCATTGTTTCTGCTGGAACACAGATGTATTTTGATGTTGTTGTGTGATGAATGTAAAGAACCAGAGAGAATCGTGTGCTATTTATCTTGGGGAAAAAAAATTCCGATATCTAGCAATGCAGCAATAATGGTAGATTATAAAAACATCTTGAAAAATAACAAGTCACATGTACTCTACAATTTTTTAGAAGAAAATATTCCCTGTTTTATAAATTATGAAGTTTTCATAGCTGTGACACAGTCTATAAGCCACTTACACCAGATTTCTTGCCTTTGCCCTATGAGACTTTAACTAGAGAGAGCCAGATTTTATATGTTTTTTCAAAAAACCTGGAAAGGTGTCATTGGAGGATGATAGAAAATACAGTTTATTACTGAGAGGATATGGCTTATTCTCTGAGTGTATGATCGTGAGAAATCTATGCAGATAAATATGAAAGAAACTTGCAGGCAAAGAGTGTTTCCAGACAAATTTTTCAGCACTATTTTGCTGAAAAATTAATCTCAGAATTGTTTGCAGTAGTGGTAGTTTAATCCAATTTTCCTGTGAGTTCTTTAGATACACATTTCTGTGAACCAGTCCTATCCATGAGCATTTTCTCCTAGATTGTTGAAGGAATGCGTATTAAAAATGCTGAGAGCAATTAAAGCGGGAGGAATTTTTCTCTTCGTTCTTGGAACCCCTTATTGGTAATGTCAAAGAGGTTTATTTTTCCTGAATCTAATGATTAACAATAAACCCATAGAAACAGCAAGTCCTACCTAAGGGGTCAACAATTAGTGAACTGCACATAGGTTTAGACAGATGGAAGCAGTTACAGCTCAACCATGGGGCAGGAGAAACTGAACTCAATGGCCGCACTTCGGAAAAGACTGCGAGATATAAAATGCTCCACCTATAAAATATGTAATAAAATATTTACAGAATTCCACAAGATCATTCAAATCTCAATATAAAAAAAAAAAAGAAGAAACCCCACAACCAAAAAAGGATGTGGGAGGGGAAAATAAAACCTGCCTCTTGCAAAACTTGCAGTTGATACCAAGGAAGAGAACTCCATTTTCCTTTTCATTCCCAGGAGGGAATGTGCTCTGAGTCACAGGGTGCTATAGGGCAAACGTCCTCATGGAACAGAGTGTTCCTGACACACGTGAGAGCAGTTGCCAAGGAAAAAAGGCTACACAAAGACTCACCAGGTTCTGTTGTGTAGAATAACGTTGAAGCAACCTTTGTGCATTAACTTGCTATCAAAAAAATATGGAGTCTGAAAAAGAAGAATGTCTTAAAGCCTGTGGAAATGTAACCAGTGAGCTAACACTGAGTAATCCTCCCGCCTCTGCCAAACTAAGCATTTCCTATCTGATAGATTAAATTCTAAAGATAAATGCTAAACATCAAGTGCAGCAGCCTAAAAATATCAGGCGCTGATTCGAACAAAACACTCAATTGTTTGTTCATACCTTCAAAGGGGTGTTTTTCAAAGTGTTCTAGGAGAACCAGTCCCTTCCCCAACAACGAAATCCATAATGATAAATTATCTTTTGGCTTGCACACGCCAAGTGAGCTTTAATTCTCTTCATGGGATACACCGTGCATGCTGTGCAGGTGGCTGCTGAAGGTGTATTCTGCAGTGCAGCATCGATGAACCGTGTTTTGAAGCCAGCTGGGGTGTTCAGGGAGAAAAGCCTGCAGGACCAGGAAACCTAGGGAAAGAATGGTGTGGCGGCTGTCTCGTAGTTTTCTGGGAAGTTCAGCATCACTCTTAACCAAGAGCATTAGTAAGAGTAACAGAGGTGAGTGTGAAGGAGTGGCCAACAGGAATTGCTCCCTTGCAGGCTGGGGCATGATCCTACTTGGTTTTAACCCTTTCTGTGTGTCCAAGTGTTTTCAGAGCGGGATAAAAGATAGGGTGATGACAACTGGAATACGATCCCAGGGAAATGCTTCTGCCCACCTCCCTCAGGTCTAGTGATGAGATTTAAACTCAGTTCCCGTCTTCTTTTGGAGAAGAGAGGGTTGTGTGGGGACCTCACAGTGGCCTTCCAGTATCCGAAGGGATCGTACAAGGAAGCTGGAGAAGGACTCCTCATTCAGGAACTGGAGTGACAGGACAAGAGGGAAGCCCTGGGACAAGGGATGGCCTGGGAGCAGCTTTAGAGTAGGTGTTAGGAAGAAAAGCTTGACTCTGAGGGGAGTGAAGCACTGGCACGGGTTGTCCAGGCAAGCTGTGGCTGCCCCTTCCCTGGAAGTGCTCAAGGCCAGGCTGGGTGGGCCTCTGGGCAGCCATCACTTGCTCTAGTGGAAGGTGTCCATGCCCACAGCAGAGGGATTGTAAACAAGTGATCTTCAAGGTCCCTTCCAGCCCAAACCATTCTATAATCCTAAATTTAACAAGAATTTGAAATGGGATCTTAAGGGCAAAATGAAACCGTAAGCAGAATTGTCTCCTTAATTCTGGGAGTTTACCTTGATTTTCAAATGCATTAGTGCTTCAAAATACAAGACGGTGAAACCCAGACTCTCAGAGTGTTTGGATACCTACTTCTGCTTTAAATAAACAGGAGTGAACCAAACTCTGAGAATCTTGTTCTGAGTGTACTCTGTCAGGAAATCCATTGATTGCCTTCAACTCAATAATGCCTTTCTATCAGAAGAAGCAGCAGGAAGGAACAATAATTGAAATAGTAATCCCACGAGGTGCTTAGTTCTGTTTAGTTCTGTACGATGTTTAGCTCTAAGGCATTGTACAGGCCGGGGCAGGGAATTCCCACTGTTTCTCTAGACAGATGGATAACAGCTCCAGCCAAATCCAATGGTCTCGTTTTCAGTGTGTCACGGCCACCACCCCGTGCCCCGAGTGACTGCACTGAGCTGAGCTGCACGGGGCTACAGCCCAGTCAACTTTGAGGTCCAATCCCACAGTCAATGGGAGTGTTGTCTGTTTAAGGACTGCAGAATCTGGCCTGCCTCCAAGTTTTTACAGGTCAAATAACATAAGGGAATATTTTAGTCTGAACCACTTCCTGAATTCCCGATGAAGAATGCAGAGTCAAAATGTAATGAATGGTGACTGCATTCTACTCCAAACAATGGCTGCTATTTACCAAACAGTGTGTAGTGTGTAAATTAAATGTGAGATTTCCCCCCGGTCTTTTGACTTCTTAGAAACTTTTCCTTCTTAGCACTTGGGATTTGGACTGACTACAGAATTTCCTAGAGATGCATATGGATACAGTAGTGAAGGATGTCACAGATGTTAGGCTTCCTTGCAAGGCAGATTTCTGCATGATTGGAATACCACACATAGAGAACGTACACTGACATAACCCATTCTCTTTTACTCAAAATTAGTCTTCTAAGTTAAAACAAACACTCCATCACACCTTGCTGCATTTTTGTGAACAACCTCACAGTCATTGCTTCCCCAGTGGCTTTTTTCCTCAGTGAGAAAACAAATGGCATGGAGGGACAGCACTTCGATTTGTGTGCAAGTCCATTACATCTCCATGGCATCAAAGTTGTGTTTACCAGCTTTGCTCACAGCACTGTAAACTGTGATACTCATTTTATGGAGGTAATGAGGGAGTGCCCTAAGTACCTCACAGAAAGATTTCTGTGACCTCCTCCACTTCAAGATGGTATCAAGACTGGAGGTGCTCTAGTGGACTCTGAGATTTTGGTTAAACTATGTCTGATTAGTTTTCTGCAGGAATTTTTGACTGTTGTAGTCTTGCAGGTTGTATGAAAACAGACAATATATTTTTAGATTTGACAGAGCTGTGAGTGTCACTACGCACTGGTATGAATTTAAGAATTAGTGGAAATGACTACACAAACCTTTTACAGAGTGAACAGGCAGAGCTTCAGGCCAGCTTTGCACGGCTCACGAAGAAAGGTCTCATTACTTATTTACTGAACGTGTGTTTCAAAATATTACACAAAAGCATGTAAGTGCCAGGCTAGAAGTTGCTTCATTTCATGAAATGAATAATGATTGCATTAATGGGGGACTCATGCACTTGAAGGTGAGCATGTGTTTAAGTACCTTGCCAAATCAGAAACAGTCATTAATTTTAGCTGCCAAACTATTTCTGTGGTTTTGGACTGCAAATTGGAATACCCAAAGAGATCAGATATCAGTATCCCATGGGAACAAATGAATACATAGGAATATCAATGTCTTCTTGGACTTAACACAGGGGGGAAAAAATGAGCTGTAGATCCAACATCTTAGGTCACTGGAAAGGGCTTTGGAATAAAAAACATGCAGGGGACATGCTTTGCCTGTAATGGTGTAAAGCTGACACCATCCATAACCTTTCTGCAACAAATGCAATTCAATCAGTATGAACTAATATGGGATTCTAATATGGAGTTTATCCCTGGAAGTGTCCAAGGCCAGGTTGGAAGGGGCATTGAGCAACCTGGTCTAGTGGGAGGTGTCCCTGCCCATGGCAGGGAGGGTTGGAACGAGATGAGCTTTAAGGTCCTTTCTGACCCAAAACATTCCATGAGTCTAAGGTGAGTCAGTTAAGATCAGTTTTCCTCTTGATGTGTTTTCTTGGTAGTGACTAATTCGTTTTACAAAGGCTTCAGGATTTACCATCAAGTCAGGGGGTGCAATTTTTTTGCGGGAGAAGGCTTCTGCTCAGTTTTTGCAATTGCCTCCTGGCAGCCCCATGGATTATAGTACCTGTAGTCATTATTCACTTGACCAATCCCAATGGCTTCAATGAATTTCCTTTTTGTAAGGAATGCTCTGCACCCTCTGGAAATGTCTCATGCCTGTATGGATATGGATCTTTAAGTGCCCTTTCAGAGGCACCAGGTGAGTGATGCAGCTGAACTGCCTGTGGCTGGCACAGGCACATGTGTCCCTGAAAAGCCATCCTTTGGAGTTTAACACCAATATTTGTATCCAGAGTGTGTGATTTCATGTAAAAATCTAGTTTATAAACGTACATTTCTACTTCCAGACTGCAGCACAAGTTTCTTCAGCATAGCTTGGCTTCGAACTGTAATTTGATTTTTGTGAGGCTGGTTTCCAGTTGCAGTGTACAGCTTTAAAACACCACTGCATTATTGCTGAGCTGCTCAGGAAATATTTTAATATCTGCATTAGCAGGTAAAATAGCAAATTAAAGGACAATTTTAATTGGAAAGTCAGAACCCATGAGTGTTTCTTCAGTTTGCAGCAAGTAAATGCATTTTCAGGTGAGAAGGGCCAAAACTTCTAGAAGGTTGGAGGAAAAATACTTGAAGCAAAAAGAGAAACATAATAATAGCAAACACCTCCAAGCAAAAGATTAATTATTTCTTTGGGAGACAATCAGACTCTTTCTGCAATGCACAGCGAAATAAAGAATAAAAATATCAGTCGGAACCCCCAATTTTCTGACACAGGAAAGTTTAGATTTTTCTAAGCAGCTTAGTAACGACTGCAAGTGCTGCTAATCCCCAGACACTCCTGAGGCAGTTTGGGCTGGATAGCAAGTGGAGTAATTAAAGAGCAATTATATGGGCATCCCAACTTTATGGAGCTGCCAAAATGCATTGGCAGGCAGACAAATCCCTCTCCTACCCTTTTTTTGATTTTCCAACCCTTTTTCCTCAGTGACGGAGAGGTAGGGCCTGAACATCTTCCTCAATCTTCTCCTTCAGACCTTTTCAACTAGGTCAGGCTTTTATTAACACTTACCGTGATAGGACAGGTGTGGTTTACCCAAAAAATGGTATCCAGGAATGTCCTGTGCCTCTCTCTGACAGCTTTGCCCAAAATACATTCAGAATAAGAATGATGATAAATTCTGATGGAAATCTAGCATTTTGATGGCAAATCCAGCGTTTCCTGGAAGATCGCATCTCCTTTACAGAGCATAATGGAGCTTGTGGACTTCAAACGGGATTCTCGAGGTTGTTGGTTGCTTCTCAGCACTTTTGGTGAAATTGGCTTGTAGGTAGATCTCATGGTGAATATTTGAGGGTTAGATGGCAGCTTTCCCCTCAAGCAAACACAACACCAAGAGAGGGGCGCAGGATGCTCTTTGTGAGGGCACACATGGAGCAAACTGCTGCTTCCCTGATGATCCACATCAGCCACGGCTATGTGAGAACAGAGCTCTTTAAATGTTTCCCTGTGGGTCTGGGTGCAGGCACACAGAGATTTGGCAGGGAACTCGGAGGGACCATACTGATGCACATCCCTTGGGCAGGCACAGATCCGTGATGATTTGTCTGACATAACAGACATGGTAGAGGATTTGTCTAACATAGCTGTGTTATGAGGAACATATGAACGTAAACAGGAACATTATTCTTCTTTCATACGATTCTTTTAATACATAGCCAGCTAAATATGTAATAAAATACCCAACTTTGAAAGTTGTTTGTTTTCCTTTCCTCCTCATATTAGGCTTCATCTGCTTGTGCAGCTAATTCTTTGGGAAGGATTCTCTCCCCACATTAAATTTTATAGGTCATTTGATGCAGACTTGCTACATCAGAGGCATATAACAACATGAAAAAACTTGGTGTTTTTAAACTGTTTTCTTATTTAGAGATATTTTTTGCTTTGTTCTCATGCAGCAGATTACAAACAGAGGTTATATTCCTTTATATTCCAAGCAGTGGCAGATCTATATTGGCACGGTCTCCATGCCAATTTTCTGTCTGCTGAGCTCAGCTAACTTTTCTAAAGTGCCCATCAAACAATTTATCCAAAGAACAGAATATTCAATATATGCAACATTGCTTAAGATCTTTGATGCCTAATCAGCACAAGTAGCTCTAAACCATTTCTATGATATTGCCTTCTAAGCTCCTAGTTTGCTGCAGCAATGGTTTCAATTAATCTGCAGTTATCCATTAACATGTCATGTGTCTCTGATTAAACGTAGGCTTGGTTTTCTTTCTCAAGGACTCCAGATCGTTGTCCCATCGGTACGCTGGGTGTCATGTGGGTTATGGGATGGGAGCAGGAGCTGAAATAGGCTCAATTGCCAGAATCTGCTCTTGGATTCAGCGCAATTAGATCAGGATTTTGCTGGAGTTCTCCCCACCTTCTCGTGGACACCCAGAATCAGTGCTGGCGTAGTTGGGGGCGGGAGGGGCTGTAACCTGTGTCCTGCTGTCCCTCTGGTCTCTGCTTCAAGGCACTGCTGCGAGCTGAAGCCCTCAGAAGCTGGTAGCGCTCCACTGGCTTTCCACAGTCCCACCACTGCAGCAATAAAGGAAGACCAGACTTCCCCCAGTCACTGCGGAGGAAAAAACCTCAGCCCACGGCACCACATGAGTCATGGGAGTGTAAATTCCCACATGCCTTCAGGTGCTGGGACTCTGGAGCGTTCTGCAGCAAAGATACGTCTTTGATTAATTCAGATTTCCAATCTGAGCCCTCTTCAGATACTTGTAAACGACTCTCGGAATGCAAAAGCAAAGTTTTTCACATCTCTGCTGAACCTACAGGTGATGTGTTTGGAGGCCTCGTGTGGCTTATTGGTAGAACAGTTCAAGTGTATTGCTCTGGCTTTAGGTTTCCTGAGGATTTCCATTAATGGTTTTCAGGCACTTTTTTTTGAGATGTGTTACAAAGATTCATGCTTTTCCCCAGAACCACAGAGATATTTAATTATTAGAGTAATAATAGCACTGTATTTCCTCCTTCCACAGAAGGCCATTCAATAAAGGAAATGGCTCTCTTGGTCTGCTGGCATCAACACTTGTTCTTTCCCCTCTCTTTTACTACAGAACATCACTGTTTTTACAAAAGACTTATTCTGCTGAAGCCTAATCTAAAACCTGTTACTGACCAGTGATATCTCTTTGGACAGAGGGGTTTCCAGAGAGATGGACATTGTTATTTGAATATTTATATTAATTGTCAGTTCCATTATACATTAAGAGATTTGGGAAAAAAATAATTATCTTGTTTCAAAGGATACCTGGAGGTTGTCTTGTAACCTTTATGCTCTAGGCTGCTGTGATCCCTTCTTTGTACTGCTCTGCCTCCAGATCCTCATGGGAATGCATCAATCAATCTTGTCTCACAGTTAGCTGGATCACCACCAAAATACCACTGCCACCAAACTCCTCTTCCTGCCTTCCTGTAATCCATACAACTCAGCTCTCCTTATCCCGTGTTTTCAAGATCTTGGAGCTTCATACTTGGCACACTGCTCTGTAGAATTGGAAATAATCTCAGTTTATATTCCAGCCTTTACAAATTAGAAACACATTCTGATGTGGGCAGTTTCTTCCAGCAGGTGCACAAAGGTATTTGTGGCAGTGGCCTGCATGGAGTGTGACAGAGCAGTAATGCACCCATATGGGTGTCTTCTTCAGAAAAAATAAAGGTACAGAGACTGAAATGCCACTGAACATTCACAAGAGGGATGTCCAATCAATCATTAAATCGCATCCTGCTCCTCAGACCAGGAGTAATTCTTGTCTCACAAAAGTGGAAATTGAAGAAGATTAAATGAACTTCCCAAAGCCATGCTGGGCACAGGTATTACACTGAATGTTCTGTTTTAAGGGTACGAAGTTCTGCCAGAGGACTAGACATTTGGAAGTTTGCCCTGAGTTATTCCAGTTTCCTGTTATCCACTTTGTTGTAGTCAGTGCCAGGCTTTTGATTCATTGACTCTCTCTCACACAAATAGTGGCCAACACAGAGACAGCTCAGGTCCTTTGATTGAATAGTCTATCTAAAACAAAATTCAGATTTAATTCTATAATGAATAACATCCACTCTTAGAACAGTAGCAGGAGTGAGAAGCAGAGAATTGTGATTTGAGTTGCTGTCTGCTTTCCAGGATCTTGCTTCAGAAAAAAGGCAACAAATGGATCTCAATAAACGGAGTTTAGACATAAATTTCTGAACACAGTCTTCAGGGTAGCCATACGTGTTTTATGTGTTTTCACATGAGAAATGTTGTCATAGAAAGTTCAAAGGGATGGTGCATACACATAATGTCCATTTGGAAAGGCACGTCTGGGAATATCACCTTGATGTACTCTGCTGGACAGCAGTTGATTTTTGTTTGAAAAAGACCTTTTTTACTGACTGGGGGGTCTTTAGTTGCCTGGAAGTGTAAAACTGGTTCTTGGCTAGTGTTTTGGTGTTTTGACATGGGGCAAAAATGAAGAATAATGCTTTATAACCTCCCTGGAATTTGAAATCTGGTTAACTGGAAGCCCTTAGTATTTTCAGGTCCTTGGATGGCAGCCACTGCAGTTACATAAATGCAAAATATTATTGGAATAGGTAGTAGATGTCCTTCCTTCCTTAGGAATTGCCCCACTTAAAACCTCAGTTCCTGTCCCGTCCCAAAAGTTCTTTTTAGTCTTGTTTTTTTAAGCTATGACTCAGTTCCCCTGCCTTCTCCTCTCCTAGGTTGAATCCAAGGTTGTCCAATTCTTTTCCCTACATGGTCTGGAGCAGTGGATATGATGTATTCTTGTTTACAGTATGCTAAAGCAGAATATTTCTGAGATGTTTACAGGTACTTCCTGCCCCAGAGGAAGAATATAGGATTTCCATCCTCCTCAGCAGCAGAGCCTTGGCCTTACTGGAGCCAAGGAACTCAAGCTGTGTGATCTCTCCCTTCCTGTTTCTTTTACTTGACGCAACGTGGTCGAGTCGTTTGATGTCTAGAGCGAAGGATACAGAAACTCCAGCTTGCTAAATTCACCGCTTATTTCCTTTATTATGTTCCCTACTAGGAAGTTGTGAGGATTAACCTTTTTTCTTTGCAAGTTAAATGGGGTCCGAGATACACTTGAAATACTTAGCAGCTTTTCTCTTTCATATCAGGAAAGCTGGACTCTTAAGGCTGCCTGTCTTTACTTTATGCAAGTTTTGGGGATAGCTAAACATTTTCAGACACTTTTGCGTATCTTCCTTCAGGGGATTTTTCCTTTAACTCTTACAGGAGAGTGAAAGGTGGAACTGCCAGCTTAAATACTTAAATACTCTGTTTGGAATTTCACCTCATATTTATTTTCTGCTTAACTTTTTTGCAGAAGAAGACTTCTGTGTCCACTATTTGTAGGAAGTTTTTTGAGCTCTTCTCAGACTCTGAATTATTCTGTCTGCTGTTACTGTGTAGTGCTTTGGGTCCCTATTTCTCACTGTAGAGTTCCCCATACCAGTAAATGTGGCATTTGACCGATCCTGCCCCACCCATCAAATCCTGTATTTCAGCCAAAGAGCCCAAGGATGCAAGTAGCAGGATGTGGCTTTCTAAATACTGAGACTCTGTGTCAAATTGTTCCATGCTAATGGCAAATATTTTCATTATCGCTGCTGTAACCATTTGCCGTCTGAGGCCATCATCATCCTTGTGGCAGCCCAGCACCACTCCTGCCCTAAAAGGAAGCTTCAAACTTCAGGTTTGAGCAAGAGAGTGGATGTATGGAATCGAAGAATCAGTGTAGGAGTTGGCTTATGCGTTTTTAATCCCATCCTGCACCTGTGAAGGGATCAGTCCATGAAGTCCAAACCCATTGTCTTCCTGGTGTTTGACATTCTTGTACACCCAACAAGAAGACCAAAACATAAAGCTCCAGATTTATCTCCACATTCCTCCCCTGGGAGCTGCAGTGCTGCTGCCTTCAGGGTTAATATATCTCAGGGGAGTATCCTGAGCAGTATCCTATTAAACCTGGGCAGCTCCATACGGATCACTTCTTCAGCAGAAACTCAGCTCGTGTTTATGTATCCGTATCTACATCAGCTTTGAGAATGGGATCCTCAAACTAGCACTGCCACGAAAAATATTGCACATTCATGAATTGTGGCTATGTGGTATAGAGATAGTGTATATAACTCAACTCTGTGGAAGAAGGGATGGTTTGTTGCACCCCTGCAACATGGCACTGGCGTGACACAACATCAGCTTTTGTTGCAGGAATAATATATTAAACTGACTTGTTTCTTTCTTTGAGTGATGGCTCAGCCATGCTTCACCTTGTAAATTTGGGTCAAGCCTTCGATAGTGTTTCCATTGTAGTTAAGGAGTCCAAATAGGGTCCTGAAACATTGTTCTGCATGTTTTCTGATTGCTTTTTCTTATCTCAAGTGTAAAATAGATTGCTTTGACATTTCCAGAAAGTCTTTCTAAAGCCAGACAGAAAAATAATAGAGAATATTTGATTCTGTTTTTTGGACAGAGATCTAAGTGTGTGAGCTTGAATACTTATATGGGTGTGATTTTGGTTCAGATTCTTTTGGCACTAATACTGAAACGTTTGGATTGTTCTACTAAGAACATTCTAAATGGTGAATCCTTTTCTTCAAGTCTGAGTGCTTAATGCCTTTTTTTGCTTTCATAGATCTGATCTTTTATCCAAGCTAGCTCATGTTCCCTCCGGATACTGAAGGAGACGTTTTGAGCACATTTGAAGGCTACTAGAAAGAAGTTGATGGTGATTACACCTGATGTAAAGAAAATAGCAAGGCCTTTAGCTTGCTGCCTGTAGCCCTGTATTAGTTTGCCTCACCGTATTGCTCCAGAGTCCATATTGTAAGTTGTTCTACCCACTTCCAGATTTTGTTTCCACCAACTTCCTTAATGGCTTGCATGGTGTTTGTATAGGGGTATCAGGGTGATGGACAACTTGGAGCTAATTTGGAAGTTATTTTTTTGACTGAGCCTTAAATCAGGCCTGTTAGTGCAGCCCAGCTTCCCTGGGTGATGGTAACAAAACATCCTCGGCAGGCACAGGTTTAAGTCCTAAGATTTTGCTGCTGTTGGGGAGAGGTCTCTTAGCAAAATCTTCAGTTGGTAGAATTCAGCTGGATTTTGCAACAGCACTTAAGTGAATCCTGATGTTCCGTACCTCTGGTGCATTTTCCATTTTGGAAACCTAGACGAAAAACACCAGTGACAGAGCAGAAGCCTTGGCATGGGTTATGCAGGGTAAAATGTAAGGGATCCAAAGGAAGTCCCAGCTGTGAGGGCTTTCCAATACGAAAGGAAAAGGAAGATCCATTTCAGGGTCTAAAGCAAACTACAGGGTCCGTTTCAGGTGTTTTAGAGGAGTGTAGGTGGGATGGCTCTCAGAGCAGTGTGCTGTCTTGTACAAACATACAGAGAGCTGTAAACACTCCCAAATCTGCCAGCTCTGTGCTGAGGCCCGTGTGCGAGAATTTTTAGCGTTTGCGATGAAAACAGAGCGTCATCAGAGCTTAGGTGAAGAGCCATAGCCACGATGAGACAGCATTACCTGTGAGCAAAAAATGCTGTCTTTTAATGACTTTCCTCCTCATGACCACTGGGACGTGGGTTGGCTCGGTGGCACTCAACACCACACCACACAGAGATGGTCCATGGGTAGAGGATGATGTCCAACAAAAGGGAGGCACATGGAGGCAGTGGGAGCAGCCTCTGTGCAGAGGGGCCTTGGGACATAATGAGACAGGACAGGTTTCAGAAATAGGCAAATTAAATATGTTCTGGATCAACCAAACACCTGCAATAGTGTTTGCTTGATACAATATCAACAAAAAGTATAATCTCCCTTACCTGGTAGATATTTTCTCCATGTTTTCACATCCTTTGTGGCTGGAAAGCACTTCAGGATGGCTTCTGTGGCAAGATTTCACGACTGTAGCAATGGCCAAAAAATCAGCTTTCATCACTTAATTACAAAATACATCACAAAAATCTTTAATTCTTCAATTAAAACTGGAGACTATTTATACTGTTGTTCCCATTAGTTCCCTGCAAAGGGGGTGAGGTCTTGGCAATGTAATTCTCCATCTGTTTCTTGCATGAGAATGCAGTGGTTTCAAAATCCATGATGTGCGGGACCTGCTTTACATTCTGCTCACAAATGCCTGAGTAATGCTATAAAAATGATGTGGAAAAAAATAAGCTCCTTTTCATGCTGATGCACTGTAAGTCAAACATTTGGATAGATTCTGAGGTCAGAAAGGACCATTATGGTCGTGGTGCCAGACCTACAGGCCATAGCATTTCACCTAGTGATTTCCATATGGAGCCTTAGAACTAGAAAATGCTTATTTAAAGGAAAATCCACTCTAGTCTTGAAATATACCAATGCAGTTCCTCTAAAAGGGATCTCTTGAGTGTGTTTTTATAAAATAGTACAAACAGGGAGCTTTTCATGTGAATCTAATAATATCAAATTTAATAAATCATTGTTAGGTGTATTTTGTGCTACATAATAAGAAGGTGACATAAAAAACAGGACAGAAAAGAAAGCTTTAAAATCAGAAAGCTCCAAACTTCAAAATATTGATGTAAATCCATATCAGAACCACTTGAAATAAGAATGAAGGGTGACTGGGAGCAATCAGCACCCTCTTTGTCGAGGTAGAAATGGCTCTGAGATAATGAGAGAGCTGACATATGATTAAAAATCGAAATAGATTCAACCCCTCCTCAAATAACATAACCAAGATTCAGATGTGTGTATATTTTCAGAAATGCTGTCTGCTGTCCAGTCGTGATACTCTCAAGTGTGATCAGTGATTATCAAGCATGATTTATCAAGACATTCAGATTCTACGGCTCATAGATGTGTAGATAAATTCCCAATCCCTTAAAATTCACCAGCAGCTTTGTCCTGAAGTGAGGCTCTTATCACAGTTAGCTGTATTTGGAGACTAAGTCTTAAATTTTATAGTGCCTTGAGGAATTTCTGTGATTCCCTGGCTTGATAGTTGATATTGAACAATGATAGACACAAATGCAGTTGCAGCGTGTCGTAGATTTCCAGATTTTATTTTCATACATATTTGAGTCCTTCTGGAATAATAAGTCTATCATTTACAACTTATTTAATGAATAAAGAGTCAATTGGAAATTAGTGTTAGTAGAAGCTCAGAACAAGAGGTATATTCTAATCCAAAGGGCTAACAGTGCTATAGCTCCATGTTTCCTGTGAAATTCAGCTGAAGAGATGACAAAATACAATTGGCTTCCTAATAACACCCCCCCAAAACCACCCAACTTTTCTCCCTTGGAGGATGTGCACATTTCTGAAGAAACTTGGGCAATGCTAGACTTCGTACAATCTCTCCTGATCCATAAAGGATGCAATAAGGCTTTTGGATGGAGGAGCACTCAACTCCTGCTCCGATTTCTGTGTGGTAGATGTTGTTGTCTCTGCTAACGTGACACCAAAGTTACTCTTCGAGCACTTTATCTGGAGGTTTCAAGGCCAAACGTACCCAGCTTCTGACTTTTCTGCAGAGTCAACACAGCAGAACAATTTGGCATTCCTGGAAAAACCTCTGTGAGCCCACACGGGATAACTTCCTGCTGGTCTTTGACAGAGCGATCTAACTGCAGGTTTTGGACTTCAGTCTGTTTTTTCCCCATCCTTACCCATCTTGGGCAAAAGCAGAGACTGGCCTTTGCTTAGGATATTTCAGAGTAACAGAACTTCTAAGAGAGATACCAGGAGACTTCAACATGCCAGTGATTATATTGGCGTGCAAAAACTGGGAGAGGATTTTTGGACAGTTTTAGCTCAGCTGCACGAGATTGGTCACTGCAGAGGGTGGCACTGAACGAGCCTTGCAGGAACTTTCCATCTTTGCTTCTGCTCAACAAATTGTCCCTCTTCTGCCCTGGAGGACATGGCCCTTCCTTTTGGGACAGCTATGAATCTTATTAAGCTCATCACTGTAATCATTTCTGGTCGAGCCCACATGCTAAATATAAGTTGCCTAAATACATGTTGTGTAATTACACATTGTGTTAAGAAAGACAGAAAGGAATTAGACTTGTTTTCTCCGCTCCCCATTTTAAATGTTCAAACATGAAATATTGTGATGCCTTTTTGGATTTCCTAGGAAGTTGTTGGGTATTTTTTTTCCCCCTCTTTGCTTAGAGAGCTCCCTTATGTCCTAGGGCAGGTTTTGGAGTCTAGATGTCTTTTTATTAATTAAGAGGCTTCCCCCTCTTAGGCTTCCTGGGAATTGCAAGTCATTTTCTCATGAATTTTTGTGTCATGACATTTGACAACATTAAAAAAAAATTAAAAAAAAAAAAAAATTAAAAAAAACCCCAAAAAAACAGGCATGTGTTCCTTGGCTTCACCCACGATGGCTGGTTGCCATATTTTTTTGTTGGCCTGAAGAGCTGCTTGAAGGACATGACAAGATCATAGAAACCCCCTTTCTGTCACGCTTCCTCTGGGAAAAAGTTCTTTCGAAGCTAAACCCCTCAGAATAATTCAAAAGAGAGGAATTCTTTCAGAGATCTGCCCTTTTAAATGGAACTCACTGTCTTTTCTTGGGAAGGAGAAGTGACAGCCCCCTAGTATCTCCACCTTCACTGCAAACACATGTGATACAAGTCTTTTTTATAGCTGGACTAACCCTGTTACTTTTTCATACTCTTCTTCCTCTAATTGCCAGGAAACCTTTTACAGCTCTGTAAGAGACAAGCACAAGGGTTTTCCCAAGCAGAGCTGTGCCAAGATATTTAGACCCTAATTCCCCCCACATTACGCAACTGTTACTTGGGAAAGATCAGCAGCAGACAGCTCGCTGTGGGACATTCAATCCCCACTTCTTGTAGCAGCACGTATAATCTTTGGGAGATGGTTCATGGACTCTCTGCTCGCAATACTTGGCAGTTCCCAAGCCGTTGCAGGGCTGGGAAGAAGTATCGCTGATTGTCAGCCTCAAGGGTTTAAGCAAATATGCCTGAAACGTCTATTTGTGGAAAGAAAAACTCCCGGCGTTCTTACAGCACCAAGCCCTGGGAACCAGCGTGGATTTCAGAGATCTATACCAGCATGACCCTGTGCATCACAGGATGCTCCTGCAGTTTGTGTTAGGCAGAAATGTTAAATCTGTGGCTTTCGTGTGCTGCAGTTACCAAAAGATCCTTGTCTGGGGATGCCTGGCTGTACGATCGAAATAATCAAGAGGATAATCCTGAGGAAATCCAGAGGAAAGAAACAGACAGCTGAGAGGGGATCTCATCAATGCCTGTCAGTATCCGAAGGGAGATGTCAGAGGATGGATCCAGGCTCTGCTCTGTGGCGCTGAGCAATAGGACACGAGGCGGTGGGCAGAAACTGAGGTGCAGGAAGTTCCACCTGAGCATGAGGAAGAGCTGCTTTACTGTGCAGAGGCCGAGCACGAGAACAGATCACCCAGAGAGGGTGTTTCCCTCCCTGGAGATATTCCTGAACCATCTGGACACAATCCTGTGCCATGTGCTCCGGCACGACCCGGCTTAGGCAGGGAGGTGGGAGCAGATGACCCACCCTGCGATTCCTTCCAAACGGACCCATTCTGTGAAAGGAAAGTCCTCACTGGCAAGCTGCAGGAATAGCAGGTTATGCTGGTACTGCAGATGTAGAGGAAAAGGAGACAGAACGAGTCCAACAAAGCCAATTTTCCCCGTGAATCAGGTTTGATAGGTCGCTGTTTTATCTAGACTAAAGTAACAACGAAGTTTGGTCATTCTGCAACCAAGTGAGCCTACAGTGTCCTCCAAGATCAGATCCTGGTTCTCAGTGTCCGTCTGTGACCCAGAGTAATCTTCACCTTTGTAGATGGCCTAGACCAGCAGACTACTGGAACAATAGAGAATGTGTAAAATGATGCATCTTCCACAAAATGTGCATGTGTTTCGGGATAAATTCTCTCCCAGTTTTGCTTCAGCTCTTCAGGTTTACATGTCCATCAGCATCCATTCCTACATCCCCTCCCGTGACTGCCCTTTGATGCTTTCAGAGCTTTTGCAATATTGCCACAGCAGCTGGTAGTAATAATATTGTGAAACCTCCTCACTCTGACTCCTGCACAGCCCTAATGCCCCTGCTCTCACTGGAGGGATCATCTACACGATTCCATCCACAGGAGAGTGGAATCTGGCTCCTTAATGTGAATGCAATTGTAAATATGTTTATTTTATTTTCCCTTTATTTTCCAGTGATGTAAAGTATAAATGGGAATCAGGTCTGTGGTAACCACCTGAAAGTTAGAAGAAAAGTTATTTTTTCTAAATTGTGGTCTTATTTGTCAGTCTTGCTGCAGAAGGAAGTCTTTGAGAGCTGGTTAACGTCTATTTAATTACTTGCCTCTAAGGTTCAAATAACTAAGTGAAGTCAAATTAAAAAAAAAAAAAAAGAAGGAAAATTAATAATAATAAAATCTTTCCATGTCTTGCTAACTGAAAAGGAAAAAAAACCCCAAGGAGGGGTGGCCTGAGGGATCCAGCTTCAAAACCAGTTTCTGATGTGACACAGCCTTTCCTAAGCACATTTAGCTCCGCCGCTGCTAATCACATAAAAATTGTTAAAATGGATTTAAGGGCATAAACTGTTGTTGCTACAGAAATAGCAGTAAGCAAGTAATTAAAATGCACAACTTTCTTAGGGGAATGGAAAGCATTGAAAGATGCAGATGTAAGTCATTCTTCCTAAGTGCAATAGTCCGTGTTTAAAACAGATTTTGGACTTAAAATTCATCAATCTTCTGTAATAAAATGAGAGTGGGCTTTGGTATTGAGAGCCTAAGCTGTTCCTTAGGCTCCACTGACAGAAACCAAATGAGAACCAGGCAAAAACTCCTCGCTAAAAGGGAGTCCATCTGGGGCTGGGAGGTAACGAATAGTCTACATGGTGGGGAAAAGCTGAAGGCCAGCCAGGACATCAACAGGTAGATCATGTTTCCACAGCAAATTTTTGAGTCATCAAAACCCTTTCCTCTCCTAGGGAGAAGATTGGACAACAGCATCACCACTTGCTGTTCCTTGGAATGATGACCGTAAGCTCTAGGGACTGACACGTATCTGAGCCACAGGAGGGAAGTCTGTGCATATCAGCATCCGCCTACTTCCACCTCATTATCCCCTCAGAATGGTTGTTTTCATCCAAGCAATTATTTGAGATCTTTTGACTGAAATGTGGGCACACAGGTCTTTCCTCCCGAGCTTACATTACATTTCCAGGACACTCTTTATAACCGTGGTCTGGAATTTGTTATCGGTAAGTGCAGGATAAAATTGCACAAAATTAATTTTTTTTAGCGTTGACCTTGATCTTTTTTCTCTCTGTTACCCTAGATTGCCTGTTGGTTGTCTCTCATTATTCTTGTTGAAACGACAGAAGAAGAGGGAACAGCTATTAACATTAATATGTGAAGTAAGGGTCAGGTTGCAGAGGATGAGGAGGTGGGAGGGAGGCAATAGGGTTGGAAAGCAGCAAAAAAGCCATTATTTTGGTACAGTGCATAATCAATGTGTGGCTCTCATTCCCCTCATACTTACGAGGCCTGAAATTTGGTAAGATTCCATTTCTAAGGCTGATGAGATTGTTCACGATTAAAAGATCAGGGATGAAAGAAAATCATGTTTATGAAGTCAGGGTGGAAGCCAAAGGGTTTTTGGGGCAGCATAAGGAGGAATGTGGCTCCCTGTCAGCATTTTCTCAGTGTTTGTCTCCTCTGGAATATCTTGCACCTTCCCTTGAAGGGCTTGTGTTGGTCATGGTGTGATCATGCCAGGCACATCACTGGTCCAATCTGGATTCCTGTAATTGTCTATTTATTTAGGGTTTCGTTTCAGTTGCAGTGATTTGGAGCAGAGCTGTTATTTTGGTTTCAGAATTAAAGATTCTGAATAAATTAATTTGATCTGTCTGCTTGACTTAATCTGTTGGACTGCCCAGAAGTTGGCAGTCTGGAAAGCAGAGAAATGGCAATACTCACACTGTTCCCTACCCTTCTGGAGAGGGACAGCCCCTTTTCCACGGGTAACTTCACACCAAAGAGGCCAATTTATCAAGGAAGGGAGAGGATTCCTGTTCTCTCTCACACACAGAGTTCATTTTACTACAGGCACAGCCTACGTCCTTCCAGGAAACTATTGTGGAGCCTGGAACTGTCCTAAGCAAACCAGGAGACCTGGTCATGTTGAACTCTAATACTGCATTTTTCCACTGTAACTCAATTCCACTCTGACTTGCCAGAAGTTTCGATCACTGGTTTCTTGTTTTCATGCATTTATTCTGCAGTGCTCTTGACCGTAGTAAAGAGTAATTTAAAAATATATGGATATGAAAGAGCAGAGTACTATAAACCAGGGTAATATTTGTTCAAAAATTGCATAATATGTCGAGGGATTTGAAACCATTTTACAGCCATTACTGAGCTCTGCCTGACAATGAATTGATAGGGTGGGAAATCATTATTTTAAAAATCTACTGCAGTGGTTAGCTGCTGGGTGAAAATAAATATCCCTTTACTTCTTGGTAAAGGCAGATGAATAAACTAAATCTATTACATGTACAGGGTATTTTAAAATCTCTCTGCCTGGTAGCCAGTAAGAGGTCAAAATCAGGTTTCCTATCTGCTAGTGCTTGGTCAAAGAAGTGTACAGGGTGTTAATTTAGCTCAAAGATGTCTGGGTAAATCTATAGGAAGGAAGTTTGCAGACAGGAAGGAGGGGCGTGGATGGGAAAGGCTTGCCCTGTGCTGGGCTGCATTGAATGCAGCCTCAAATCACAGCACATGGATAAGAAAGAATTTAGAAATTAATGTGCAATCTTAAGAATTAAATTCTCTATCGAGCGACCTTAGAGTCTGGCAGCTGTTCTGGAACTGATAAGAAAGGGACCGGCCGAAACGTTCCCATGGAAGGCTCTCGTCCTGGCTGGCATTACAGGAGCTGCAGAGCATGAATCAGAATCTAATTCTGTCAGCCAGCGATAGGGCCTGCGAGGCGCTGGCCTATGCCTCGGCTGAACAATATGCTCCCTCGAGTTATGGGAATCGTAGAGTCCCTTTTGCTTTTTGCTTTTTTTTTTTTTCCCTTTTCTCCCCCCCTTCAGCCCGTTTTTCCCACACTGCCTCCTGTCCTTTTCATTCCAGAGCGTGCAGTGCAGAAATACATGTGTGCATTAGCTCATGTGTATAGTATATCAAAGTGCTTTTGGGAATGACTTAGCACAACGCTGTTATCGTACCCAGTGGAAGCAGCCCAATGCCACAGGACACCCTGACTGTGTTTTTGACAGCCGGGCTCCAAGGATAACAAAATCATGTGTCTTGGTTTATGGGTGGGCAAGTCTTAAAAAGCTCAGTTTGCACAGACAGTGAGTTTGAAGTGAATCTCCTCCCTCCTCCCCCTTTTCCTTATTTTTCCAGTCGACCCAGGTTCGGTGTCGTCGGGCCGGCCAGGCTTTTATCGCGAGTGACAAAGTAAACATCAGTGTGGTGACAGCGAGTAGAAATGCTGTGGGAGAAATAATTTGGTTTACTTTAACCTCACAGAAACTAAACTGTATGAAACTGAAAATGTTCGATTTACTCTGCCTGAAGTCAAATGCCAGAGACACATTAAAACATCTGTTTGCGTTTATAACCTGATTGACTTTGCCAATGATAAAATGGATTTTAATATGATAATTTGAGTGCCCAGAGAAGTGGTATTAAATAGTTTGCTATTTTTGCCCCAGGTCACTAATCATTTGAGTCCTAATCCAAAGCTCCCTTGAAGCCAAAGGGTATTTTCCTGCTGTCAGGCTTTGGGTGAGGTACATTTCTTCCTGGGAGCCATAGAAATGTGCTTGAACACATCGTTGCTAGCACAGCAGTTCTGCTGGGTAAGGATTCGTGCTGAACTGGATTTCTGGTGAGATTTCAACACTTCTGACTTTCTCTGTTTTAAAATAATTAAAATACACAAAGCAGAAACCATGGCATGCTATCTTACTTTAGATAAAGACACTGAATTGGGGAAAACATAACTGAAACATCATTTTAGTTTATTTCAAAGTTGGATGAAGGTCAGTAATCAACTCATAATCAATTATCTAATCCTCTTTCCATAAGAAACCAGACTGAAAATCCCATCAAAAAGGCCTTTCTCCAAATATGCTTGCTTCAATCTGTTATTCTCTTCTGGATCAAAGATGAACGAATTGTACCACATCTTGGGCCTAGTTCGGAAGGTATTTTGGATTAGCAGTGAATCATCATAATAGACTGGAAATAGAGGCTTAATGTTAGGTTCTTCAGACGGATTTTGGTTAGCAGTGTCTTGTACAGGTGCTGTTCTGTGAGGGTAACCTCACACCCAAGTGCTGCACCAAAGAAACCCCTGCCTCTCCTCACCCGTTGTCCCCACCAGAACCATCTGTAAATCGAATTTCCCAAATGCTGATAGGGATGGTTGAGTGTGAGAACGTGTGACGCTGCAAACTCGGTGAAGGCCTTGCAGAGCACAGTGCCACAGGTATTTTGTTGGTTGTCCTTGGCAGCAGTGTGTCTGCTTGGAATGTGGGATTGATGCCTAAAAGAAGGCTACCTGGAACAGAGGCTGGACAGAGTTAAAGAATAAAATAGATATTTATTGAAAGGCCTTCACAGGACACACCCTGGGAGTACAAAAGCCTGGCCAAGACTACAGCTAAGATGGAGCCCCAGGATGGACCCCGGGTCACGAGTTCTCGCCCTTTTTATAAGTTTTGGCCCATTTACATATTCGGGCCAACTGTTTAACTACAGCTTCAGTCCGTGTAGTCCCATCCTTTCGGACTGTCCCCTCTCAATCCATGGCTGTTTACATTCTTGGGGTCTGAAGCTGCAAATGTCCTTGGTTCTTCGGGCTGGAAACGGTGTGTTGTGTCCAGCCAGGCTGGGAGAAGAGCTGTTAGCACTATACATTAGAGTTACAGAGTTACAGACACACTAATGCAGTATAAAATCTAAAAAATATGAAAGTTAAAACTAAAGGTATCAGGATAAATGAAAGCCACCGGCTCGGAGCAGTGCGCTGTATCTGCCATTCAAAGGTGACATTATTCAAAGATTCGTGAGTTTGAATGGTATGGGGGAGATTTTTGGGACTATTCTCATCTCAATTCTGAGCACAATGCAGAGATCGAATTTCTGATGATTTAGGATGGGGCTGTAGCTTCAGATCGAGCTAAAGTGCCAGCATCAGAAATGCATCAAACTTTCTGGTCAGGAGGTGACTGGAGAATCTCTAGGCAGGTTATTACTCTCCAGCAATACTCTGTGTGTTAACTTCTCCTCTCTTTCATCCCCTATTGTTTAGGACCAGGGTAAGTTTTATAGTAGATGCTGTTAGCTAATGGTGTTGATGAAACTTTTTGATTAATGTATAGTGCTAAATTTTTTCCGCTCTTTAGATCATTCATCAACAGTATTAATATGAATGTGAATTTCATGCACGAGTATTTGCCAAATAGTTCAGAGGATTTATTTTCGGTGAATGAATTATTTGCAAACTACGCTTTTTCTGATGATGATTCTGGTGCATGATTTTAATTGGCTGAAGTCTTCTGTTTTATTAATACTTTCTAAATAATTATTCTCTGCTATAAAATGAAATAGAAAGATGAATAATAGTTACTCTGAAAAGAAAAATGAGTATTGATCTCAGTAAGTAGTTTAGGATGACTCATTATTTGTGAGGCACATAAACACAAATAAAAGAATGCCTTTAAAACAAGACAATGTAAACCCAAAGGAAATCAAGGCAAGTCAGGTAACTGAACCAGATCTCTAATAAAGATACATAATGATGAATAATATGCCATTAAAAAATCTGGTCAGTTCAGTGTCCTTGCTAATCAATATGTTTGCATATTTCTGAGTTACCTCTCCTAGGCAATGTCCGTGGCCACTTTTAACACATGAGCTGGGATCACATGTCACTGCAGCCCAGCTTCCAGGCCCTTCAGGTGGACAAGCTTTCCTCCTGGCTGGAGACTGCCAGTGAGGCCTTCAGTCCTACTTCAGCAGAACTGGTGCCAAGCACTTTTTTGTTATGGGTGTGAACAGAACTTTACAGGACCCAAGCTGGGGAAACCCCATGCAAGCTCTGCAGCAAAACCCCTGGAAATCAGATTTTGATCAGACTAAGACTTTAAAAGAAAACAATCTGGACACAAATAATTTTCATATTTCCCCTTCCCCCTTTCTAATGTGAGGCATCCCTTCTTTTTATTCCCTGCACAGTTTGAGGGAAATACCTCAGTAAGCAATTACAGGATTTTCTCCAGTGAGCAGGGATCTCACAGTGTGATGTTTTTCATCTGGCATGTCTTTGTTACTCTCATTGTGGGCCGCTCTACTGAATAGAAGGCAGACATTACTCAGAGTGAGAGCGGAGACTGTCTGTTTCTGAGTGCTGAGGCTTTATTTGCAACGCGTGCTTTGCCAGTGAAGGCTGCGTGTGCCTCTCTTTTATACTGCAGCTCCAGCCCCTCAGATGTGTGCCACGGGGCTGGAATAGTGCACAGATCCTTTGCCTTCCAACAGGCACTAACATTACACTTTTTACTAAGTACGCCGTGAACAAGCGAAAGAAGGAATCGCTGAAAGTTAATCAACTTACCTGCTGCTCCTACAGCGCACGAAATTGAGGTTTCTGCCAAACATTTGGCAGGACGAGAGGTACACTTTCTTCTTCTGAACTGAGGCGGTTCTTGTTCCAGTAGAAAATATAGAAATGAAAATGGTGTAACTAAATAAACCTTGAGACACTTTCGCAGCACTTACACACGTGTCAGTCTGCATGGACTCTGGCCTTAGCTGCACAGTTGGGTTAGCATGGACCATGCTCACACTGAGGATTCTGAGTGGTAAAACGAGAATTGTGCAACAGAAATATCCAAAAACAGATAATCCAAAATGTCTTGCTCGCTCTTGTCACCTCTTGTCACCCGGGTGCATTCACACCTGGTGTTCTTCTTTCCATCTTTGGCCATGATAATTCATGAAAATGACTGGCTTCATAAAATAGAACCAGGATGTGTTACAGGGAGAAATTGGACTTTGGTGCCATGGTTTGCTGGGACAGCCTGGCAATACAAAACAGCCTCAAAGAGGAGAGAACTTAACTTAACTAACTTTGACCATAATGGCCAAAGTTAGAAAATATAGGGATGGAACAGTTATCAGTCCTACCTCCCTTTCTCTGTCTTTTTTCCATTAAAATTCTTATTTAATGCCATTTTAAAATAGACTCCCAGTACAAAGTATAGATACCCCTGGAACTTGTTTAAATCAAATTTGCACATGCTGAGCTTTGCTCTTATTTCTTACGAAAGAGTTCCTCTGCATCCAATATTTATTTGCAGCTAGAATACGTGCAACTCGTCAGAGGGTGTGCATAGCATAGCAAAAGAAAAAATACATAAAAATTGGCAGCTGTCAGAGTTAGTGCCAAGCCAAATGCACGAAGCTGAAGCTCTGTCAGTGACCCAAGAGTGGGTGCAGCACACACGGAGGGGACATGTGTCCCCAGCTGCCTCACCCTTGTGACAGTCACACTCGAGTCTGCATTTAGTGCTTTGACTCTTTCTTAGTGGCAAGGGGC
This sequence comes from Melanocharis versteri, assembly GCA_013397845.1. Lineage (NCBI taxonomy): Eukaryota > Metazoa > Chordata > Aves > Passeriformes > Melanocharitidae > Melanocharis > Melanocharis versteri. The sequence continues at coordinate 256,185 of VZTG01007661.1, forward strand.
AATGGAGTGAATAATGCTCTTGAAATATATATTTTATTTTTTCTTATGTGCCCTATTGAAAACACGGGTTTATTTTACTCAGGTCAATGAATGGTCAATATTTTTAGTGACTCATTTTAGGATAAACCTGAAGAGTTGGATCGGTTACAGCATTTTAGAAGGTAGCTGTTGTTCAAACATCTCTGAGCTGTCCATATATTTTTCAGAATACCTGAACTTGATCAACCATGTGGCCTGAGCTATTTCTCAGATAAATCACTTCATCTGTGTGACCCATTTCGCTTGTGTGGAGGTGTTGAACATAACCTTTTTTCACAAAATGCTCTGAGACCTTACAAAGGCTATCCAGGAGAAAAACGTTACCTTAAGCAGCTTGAAAACCTGAAGCTGAATTCACTGTAGAGAGGACACGTGTAATCCCTGGGGAGGCCAGTGAAGCAGGCAATGTCTAATAAAAATCCCAAGTACAGGACTTGGATTTAACTCAGGCTGCAGTGATTCATGGTTTAAGGTTCCTGGCTCAGTCCCTGGTGCTAGGCATGGTGAGAGACATCCTGCTGCTTAATAATCCTACAACTGAGCTGGATTTGGCTTGGCAAAATACAGGGTGTTGCAGATGATTTCGTGTGCCCACCTTACTACTAAGTAAACAGATAAAGTGTAGGTTAAAGGCTGTTTAAAATGATATTTGGGAATGTCAGAGTGCTGCAGATGAAGTGCAATGCTAATAGAGAGGCTTAGCCTGTATTTGTTAACTCTGAGATGGAAGGGGCTGTTTTTTACACTGAACTGGAGAATTCGAAGGACTAGCAGGAAGTGATGGCTACAGGATACAAAAGGGTGGGGGAAGCCATCAACTTTTATTGCTGTTCAGTGAAAATGATCACATTACTCCCAAGTGGCAGAGCTGCATACATAGAATAGGTTTTCATCTAGCAAGCTACCATGAAAGTGCTGTACCTGACTGTGCATGATACATGTTTTGTCTGTGTCTTGCATCTGTGGTACCTCAGCGCCTTCTCTTTGCTCTTTTCTTGCCTTTTTCCCTTTTCCTTTATTATGCAGACATTATCACTGGATGAGTATGGTTATTGCTGCATGAATTCAATTTATTTTAATGTTTCCTTGCTAGAGATATTTATGTGCTGATTATTCTCACATTGCATATTCTTTTTGTTAGAGATGGGGCTGAATTCAGCTTATGAAGTTAATATTTCTGAACTTTACATTTTTAAACTCCGTGATGTCTTTTTTAGAGTTACTTGCGCGTGTCTCCATCCTAAGAGCTTAGAAAGCCCCCCAGATGACTTTTCCTGGGAAGCCAGCTGCTCTTGGACTCCACGCACCAGGTTTACAAAGGGCTGCCTTTCCCCAGGCAGGCTGTGCAAGCAGGGCTGTGCTAAGCACCGTGCGGTTTAGGATCACAGAAGCACACAAATTTAGCATTAACACAGCATGGGAAACCCAGCAGAGCAGTCCACCTCAGGGTTTTAGTATTTTTTCCTCCCGCTCAGCTGCTCTTTTGCCAGCTTTCTTCAGTCTTCCCTGTGACCCAGGTCCCTTCCCCGTGGAGAGAGCTTTGGAAAACCCAGTCTGTTATTCTCCAACACCGTGTTTCTTCTTTACTAATGGAACACATGAACTTGATTTTGGCTCTTGGAAAACTTTACTTAGTTTCATTTTGGTTTGGCTGAAACCTTCTCCTCCTCCAATTAATGAACATGAGGCTTTTCCTGGGATGTTTCCCTCCCATCTCAGGAGAGGAGAGGTGTCTTGGGTCTGCTGTTAGTCACTGGTGTAGGAGAGGGGAAAGCTACGTACTGCAATTCTCTTTCCATTACAGACTCGAAGGGTGTGATTTGTTCCCTCTTTCTCTTCTGGAAACTGAAGTGTTCATCTCTGCTTTTCATTGGAAAGTGTCTTATGGTGAATATTTCAGAGCTGTTTCAGTGTTTCATGTTCAAACTTGGATAGATTAGAGCTTTTTGGGTTTCTTACCCATGCTTGACATCACTTTGGCAATGAAAACTGCTTGGGCCAGCCTGTGAGAGAGTCTGTAGAGAATTCATGCTGGAATGTTGTGCTGCTCCGCTCTCAGCTTTGTGATTCTTCCCGGCAAGATGTGCATTAGGAAAAATGTATTCCAGTTTCGTTGTAACTAGCAGTTTTATTATGTCTTGTAAAAAAAAAAAAAAAAAGGAAAAAGTAAAAGTAGAAAAAATCTTCTCTGTTTTTACTGAGAATGCTGTAGTTCTTATACCCCAATTTCCTTAACCTAGCAAGTGCTATTTTAACCAAAGATTCTCAGTTTTAGGGAAAACTTTATATCCAGAGAGGTAAAATACAGAAGGGGAATAAGAAAATGTTAAATATGCATTCACTGAAAGATTTTGAGGCTTGAGTTTTTGGGGCTTTCAAGGTCAGGAGCCCTAGCACAGCTTAAAAGACCTCATTTCAGTAAGGTCCGTGAAGCACAGATTTAGTACTCCTTACATCTCCGACAGATTTTAACCTTATATCCCCAATCAGCAACAACTTTCAGAGATTTATGGGTAAAAGGGTTTTGAAATCAAGCCAGAAAGTTACAGACTTTGACTGTTTTGGGCAAAAGAAGGGAGAAATTTTAGTGGCTGGTGGTACACAGATAAAGCATTTTGCCAATAATCCCATTTTATTGGTTTGAATACAGATCTGAACCTCAGTCCCACATGAGTCGTGATCTCTAACACGGACAGTTTTCAGCTCAGAATTAACCTCTGATATTTAAACTGGAATGCAAACTTTGTCAGAACGTTGCAAAGATGAACATGTTTTGCAAATTGAGGGTTGCAACTACTAATTTTAAAGCCATACCATCTTGGGTAGTATTTAAAAAGTCTAAAAGCTTAAAAGTGATGCATCAAAGAATGTTGTTGTGGAAGTTTCAGAGAACAGGAACCTCGTGCAAGAATACTAATAAAGTAATTCTCTGTCCTTTTAATCCCTTTTCATGATTTAATATGACTTTGGGACTACTTGGGTAGAATAAATTGTATCCATTTGGATAGTTGAAAGAATTTATTCTCTTGGGGGAAAAATAGATTTTCTGGCAAAGTGCTCAAGATGCTGATTGTTGATAGTGGAGTGCCAAGTCAGGTTCTAGCATAGTGATGATCGCTGCCTGTCTCAAGGGAATTTTTTCTCAGGCTAAACTTCCAAGGCAGTTAGCTACTTGGACTTCAGCAGGAATTTTAATCTTCTCTGAACTCTACTGGAAATCAACAGGAACTCTGCCTGACTTTGGATGCCTGTAAGAGCCTGAGCTGGTACTTTGGTGTGCTTCAGACACCTTTGGAAATCCAGCAACTGGATGTTCCGAACTGACCAGGAGTTTTGGAGCACTGCCCCAAAGCAGACACCATGTTTTAGCCAGGAGGCTGCTCCATTTCCGTGGTGGGAGAAGGGATGCTTAGATAAATAGTCTGTCAATTTGTTAAGCATGAGGGATCCATAAAAATGAAAGTTATTATTGCGGCAGGAATTTTCCCACAGCAAAAACAAAACAGAACTGACTTTCATCCATAAAAATACTGCGAGTGAACCACTTGTTTGCCTCTCACCTCTGTTAGCCTGTTTTATATAAGCCGGCGTTCTCCTTTATGAGGACTTAGGCGCGGAGCACAGGCATGTTGATCCTTGCATCCACGGAAGAATTCTATGAGCTAAACACATGTTCTGCCATTGGCACATTGCTGCTGTCCTGCCAAAACCCTCCTCCGTGCTTGGCTTCCGCAGCAGTGAGCATGGGTGGAGGAAGGAAGGAACAGCTGGGAGGCGATTATGGTTTCCTGATGCCCTGCCCCACCCATGGCACAGGTTAGCTCAGTTCTGAGTCTCAGGCAGCTGGTAGAAATCCCCAGGAGACTCTCCATTCATCTCCTGCTTTATCTCCACCCAGTACCTGGCACACATCCTCTGCAGCAGGCGGCTGCTGCTGCTGCTGCTGCTGAAGGAATTGCTTTTCCCAGTTCTGTGCTCCTTCCTTCACTCTTTCTCTCTTCGGGATGTTGCTTGGAAGAAGAACAGACTCAGTTCTGTTCTTTGGATTTCGGGACAAGTTTGATTTTAATAGGGCTTGTGTGCATGGAGTTTTATCTGGAAGCCCAGGGGGCCCCAGCTGATTTATTCTAGTTATTTGAAGGGTATGTTTCTGGAACTAATTCCAGTTAAAAAGCTGAGGTCCAAGAAGAGCAGAAAACTATTCACTGAGCAGGGAGAGAAAATGTGCTGGGAGAAGCAGAATGAAATTTCCAAAGAACACTGTCTACTTCTGTCCTGTTGGAAAGTTCACCTTTCCCAATACAGAGGTTATCTTGAGCATTGAATGACGGATAAAGTTTGCGCCATTTAAAATATTCCTTGTATTATCTGCCAATAATACACCCTGCCACAAATTTGTCAGCCATTTACAAGGCCAAATTCAGAATCAGTCAATTTAACAGTCCGTAATATCCCTTTGGCTGGAAAGGAAAGCATTTCAGTACCAACGAAGTGGGGAGACCAGTCTCACAGACTAATGCTGAACCACTTTACAGCCTAGCAGAAAGCAGAGTGAATCCTGGATCAAAGGGTGACCAGTGCTGAATCCAGGACTATAAGTTGCAGTTATCAGATGTCTTGGTGAAGGGCGAGCCACAAACAGAGCTATTGGCTGACACCCCTGGAAAGTAGTAGTAATAATAAACATCTGGAGGGTTTGACATACTCATGGTTGCCAGTAAATAATCCCTGGCTCCGAAGCAATTCCTTTGGAGAAGCAGTTTGAGATATGGAGAATCTAAAAAGTAATTGTGTGATGGAATGATGGACAATATCCTGATAAAACAGGACTGCTTGTATGTCGGCATAAATAATGAATGGGGTCATAGGAAAAGAGGGAAAAAGACCCTTGTAGCGTTCAGTGATGGGAGTCAGCCATGGAGGGAGGCAGAAGAAGAGCCAAGTGGCAGCTCATCCCTCAGGAGCACCCATGAATGCAGCCCTTCGTTCCTCAAGGGACCAACAGCAAAACCAACAGAGAGGGCTTGTGCAGCCAGGAGGAGAAATGTTTGTGTCCACTGAGAATTTGATGCAGATTTGACTGAGTTCAGTCTAAACCTCCCAGTAACTGCTGAGAGACTGGGATCTGGCCTGCAGAGTTGTCTGTTTACATCCCAACCTGCAAACATGAGTCCACATGCCCAAAGCAGCACTTCACACTTTCGTGTTGACTCCCAGCCATTCTCAGACAGAGATTCCTTTTGATGAATGCCCCATTATCTGCTTGCTGCAGCTGTCATCCAATTTTCCGTGGCTGTCTTGTCTACTGGATATCATGAACACACTGGTAGTGCTGCTGTCGTGTGTTGAGGACACCTTGGTCTGGTTTTCTCCTTTCTTTTATCCCCCTGCAGCCCCATTTGAGGCAATCGGGGCGTATGTGCAGACGAAATCCTTCTCCTGCACCCGCACCAGCTTTATTCTCTTGCATTACAGCCTCATACCCAAGGTATTCATAACGTAATTGAGGCTGGTGGGAGCCCTGCTGTACAAACCCACGGGGCTGCTTCCCTTCAGGTAAACCCTGTTGACAGGCAAAAGGTTACTGCTTGTAGAGGCAAGTTCCCTGCCCCAGCGCACATAGTGCTGCGGGTACATCATCAGATTAGTCAAATGTCTGTGAAAAGGAGTCTGTCTCCGAGGTTCCAGTTGCTCCTTGCCTGCCTTTGATATTCCAGTGCTTGCACAAGGAGTTTGACCACGCTGGCATTACGCAGTCCTCGCTCATAGAGAGCTCATTGTCTGTGTCCTCCCAACAGAGCGCTAAGGTGTGGGGCTTAAGCACAGGTGTGGGGTGTGCTTCCCATTCAAATAATAAATCAAAACATATTTGCTGCCTTTTAGCTGCAGTATCAATAACCTGATAAGATGGCTTTTGCTGAAAGGAAGAAAACCGCTCCATCAGTGTTTGGGGCTACAGCTGAAGCGATTCCGAGCTGGACACCCTGCTCAAACAGTGCTGACCATTACAGCCACAGGGGTTTCCTGCAAGGAATCCTGGATGAATACGTGCCCAAGTATTCATTAAACGTCATGTAAGGATGAAAAAATACAAACCAGAAATGGTTTGATGACACCGATGGTGTTTTCTGCGCTCACAAGGTGAAGTTCCACAGGAGGTACCAAGGTGTCTTCATTATTGCAAACAGCACTTGCACTGCCTGGACTTGTTTAAGAGGCCTATTTTTATTTATTTTGACATGGAATTTTGCTTATTTTTATCTCTTTTTTTTTTCCCATTTTGTTTGACTTTTTTTCTTGTAATATTTAATACTAAACGGTATTGATAAAATTTAATACTCAAACTTCATTTAGTATTCTATGTCTATATCATGCTCTAAGTAGCATTATATTTAGATTTTGATGTTTTAAAGACAGCTTTTTTGAGGAAACCTTAATACTGAAAGAAGGTTTTATTTGTTCCAAGTCGGAGCACAAAACATGTTTTGGAACACTGGAATTTCCCACGGGGCAGAGATCCTGTTTTCCAACCAACTCTGGTATATGGGCTATGAAAACTCCTTCTGATTTGCCCAAAGAGCACTTGGCTCATGATCCCTTCTGAAGTTTATTCAAGGGCAGAAGATGGGGTGATTATTGTGAAGAAATCTCATTTTGGTTCATTCCCAGAAGACCAAAGTAAAAGCCAGCAAAGAGCTTGACGCTGTCTCACCCACCAGCTGTCATTTCGAACCCAGATGCTCCACATCCCTTGCCAGCTTCTCGCTGGGGGAATGGGAGGAGGAAGGCAGGGCTCGAAAATAAAATAATTTAGAAAAGAAGAGAAGGAAAGTTGAATATTTTTTTGTGCAAACTATGATTTGATGCAAAGTGGAACATAAATAGGAGCCCTTGGTAGCCACACGAGTCACGTATTCCCAGCCTTATGACGAACTGTGTGCAGCTTTACATATTAAAGGAAGTGTGATAATGATAAATCCCTTCTAGCTTTCAGCTGTGGGGATCTTTCCATTTCATGTTTCGAGGAATTTCTATGTGCAGGTACATATATGGTTCCCATCACTTTGTTAAAGCTATGTTTTTAACTTGTAGCTTTGCTCTTAAAGCATTTCCTCTCAATAGGAATAGAGCAGAACAACAGCTCATGTCATTATCTTTTGAACTTTGTCATTTATCATACAGTGCCTAAAAATACTGAAATATTTCAAAAATTACTAGTCTTGGCTGGCCTCAAAGCCATGGCTGTGTAAGGAGAGCTCATGGTTAAGATAAAAATCAGTGTGTTCTGTCTTTATCTTTTTCTGCATACTATGAGTCTAGATACTTTTTCAAAACCATTATTAGGTTTACTAAAAATACTTGATCAAGGAATTGATATGAAAATTATGCAAGAAGACAAATATTTCTTGTCCCCAGCACTGGAAATTCAAATTACTTGCTTTACGAAATACCGTGCTACCAGTACATCTTGCATTCAAGTCTTTAGCAGAAGTCTGAAATGTGGTTCCTTGATGAAAGCTGAAGCAACCCTGATCTTTTCCTGGTCTTTGAGCTTTGCTGTGTTTAGAGGGTTGTCAGCTCTAATGTGAGTGTGAAGTGATGCACAGCGAGCTGCCCACAAGTAATAACTGAGTGCACACACTCCAGACTGAACAGATTTCACCTGATACACTGGAGTTTTAATTAGAACTAATGGGGTAAAACTGAGAAAAAGGCATATTTAGGCTGGATGTCAGGAAAACCTTCCTGGTGGTGAAAGCTGTTATGGTATGTTCTCCCAAGGGAAGCAGTAGTAGCAGTCTGTATAAGTTAAATCACAGAAAAAATAGATTGTAACGATGGAACTATTTTTGGGCTGATGAGGACTGGTTGATTTGACTGCAAAGCTCATTACTAAGCTTTTTCCTCCTCAGAGTCCCACGATTCATTTTATATTCCTGAGTGTACCATAGAATTATAGCTTGGTTCGGGACAACAAAACAAAATTGATAGGCCTGGAACTGGAAAAAAAAAAAAGTTATTTATCTGTACCATCATACCCTGTTTATAACATTTGTTTAGGTAACTTAAAAAAAAATTAAATCCCATATAACCTTTTTCATGATTATTTCAATTGTTCATGTGTATTAATTCATAAAAAAGAACAAACTGCTCTGTGACATTGAGGCTCTGTACTATGTGGGCTTAATGTTATAGACCTGACCAAAGAGAAAAATTCAGCTTCTTAGGAGCTGTGGTAGAAGCCCTTTCAAATGCTGACCTCAGCACCCAAACCATACACTTCCAGTGAGGTTCCTGGTCTGGTGTGGGCCGGGATGAAGCAGCGGTGACTAAGCAGCACTCAGTGTTCACCAGGTTCCTTCTTTCGTGCCCCAGATGCCTGAGGAGTGGTATAACCGTGGCTCTGACTGTGACTAATGGTCACTGCCTCTACAGAGTGCAAAATAAAATGGTGCTGCTTTGTGAAGCTGCATTGTGAGCTCTTGGCCGAGACCGTGAAGGAAACGCTTCCAGAGAAAAAAGCCCCAGAGAAAAGAAATGCTAAAGATGTCTTCATTAACTATGCAGATGAGTGAGTTTCCTTTTGAAAATGGAGAATCCCTGCTGTATTTCTCTAGCCATGGAAGTTAGGGACCAGTCATTCCAGCTGGAGTTACGAGACAACTTTAGTGGGGGCATATATTTATACAGTACACAGTTCAGTGACACTTGGAGTGAAGCATTTGGGGGTTATGGAGAACAAATTGTATATAGGAGTAGCAATTGATTTATCTGTGTGACATTTCAGTGTCACATGAGAGGCCTTTCTTCAAAATCATGTGCAGAAAATTGTGTTTGTCATACTAAATTTCTAATAGGAAACACTTGATAGGAAGTAAACCCTGTTTTTTGGAATGTCATACAATGAATTCCTTCTATCTACCCTAACTTTCATGCCATTAATCTTATGCTTTCCATTCATGTTTTCAGCCTTATTTTTCCCTTAGGTAGCACATCACCTTTTTGTCCTCCCCAGCAAATAGCAGAAGTTCAGTAATTTCCATACCAGGACAATAAAACAGACACACTATCTTACTCTGAGAACTCATGAAGCTGCTCGTGTTGAAAGCCAAGCACTGAGATTTTTGGGCATGGCATGAGGATGTTCTGTTCTTCCCTGTTCTACCCTGTTCTCTCACCTCACAGAGATTTTCTGTCTCATGGAATTAAAAAAAAAAAAAAAAAAAGAAAAAGAAGGAAAAAAGGGAGGGAACCTCTAAAAGCTGGGATCCTGTTTGCATTTGCACAGATTTGCTGAGACAGATTGGAACATACATTGACTGTGCAAGAACTAAATGTCCTTGTGACTCTGTCCCTGGGGGACTGTGGTGAGACTCCTGGTAACACTGCAAATCAGGATCTATGGAACAAAATGCTGGATTTTGTCTTAGCACTATTAAAAGAAATAACATTTTAATGATATGTGCTATTGGCGTAATCCTTCCAAAATGGACAATGATTTATATATTTCATGTGAGGACAGGATTCCTTAGGGGATGACTCATTGTTTTAGTCTGGAATAATTCCAGTGGGAACCTTTTTCAGAACTGGTTGATACATACCTTACATGGTCTTAGTTTGAGAATTTTTTTTGTCTTTCATTTTGTCTGATATGTGTGCTTGGCCTATTAAAATCAAACTGTCTCTTTCCCTTCCGAGTCAAATCCAGTTCGTATTTACCAAGACCTTATATGGAGAGGGGAGTGTGTGTGTGTGTATATATATATATAAGAAATACATGTATACATAAATGTATTTATGTATGTACATATACATATACAGTGGGGAAAAAAGAGCTGGATCTATTGCAATGGCAGTGTTTATTTTTTAGTAAAAGGGTGAATTTTGCTTTAAGCACATCTTTTCACATCTTAGTTTGACCCAAAGACAACAATTGCCAGCATAACTGCTTCCATTTATAGAAATAATTCCATACTGTAGATTGTGGGACTACACGGATGCTGTGGCCTCTGAACACTTGAATTAACAGCCAGTGGAGGCAGGACAAACTTGGATCATCTTCTCTGGGAACAGACTGTCTCCATTCACACTCCTGGTCTTGGTGGCACGTTTTGTCCCCTTTTTAAATGGATGCTGCCACTGTTATGGATTAGTGCAGTCAAGAAAGTTCTGTAGCACGGACAATAAGGAGCTGGGAAGGAGAGCTGCCCTGGGGAGTCCTCTAAAGTGTCCCAGTAAAGGGCCTACTGCATCAAGGATTTGAGGTCATCTCCATTAGTTCCTCTTTCTGAAAACAGGTCAAATATTTGCCTGTCTTCAGTCATTGGGGACCTCCCTTTGTCTCCATAACTTCCCATCAATGGTAAGAGAGTGTCCCTGCTATGCCACCAGTGGTCTCTGCACTCTTGCCTCCAACCCCTCTAGCAGCATGGATTTAGAGGGGTCAGCATTTCTTAAGAGATCCCTGACTTTGCTTTGAATGCTTAGAACTTCTTCTGTCCTTGAGCCCTATTTGCAAGTGACAGTTTGGATAGACCTTGCTGGTAAAACCCGAGGCATAAAAAACTTTGTGCACCTCAGCCTTACCTGAGTGTGCTGTTGTGTCACCCACCCCATTCAACAGCAGAACCACTTCCTTTCTTTCCTACTGCTATTGAAGTGGTTCTAGAAGTTCTTGTAGTTTTTGACATGCCAGTTTGGACTCTTTGACTTCACTAAAAGCATTTTTTTGTGCCTGAGCAATGTTGCTGTGTTCGTCCTTTGTAGCCTGTCCTTGCCTCTGTCATCTGTATGTGGCTTTTTGCTCTGGAGCTCTGTCAGCATTTCCCAGCTTAGCCAAGCTGCCCTGCTGATATGCAGAGCACAGGGGTGGAGCTTTCTTGTGCTGAGAAGAACGTGACCCTGAAGACAACCTCAGTCTTTCAGAGCCCACAGGATGCCACCCACCAGTTCCCTATAACAGACATCATCTCCTTTCCTGAAGTTCGGGGTCTGTGCTCTGCTACTTGCCTTCCTCGTATTCCTCGGGATCTTGAATTCTGCTAGATGTTAGTGAAAGCCAAAGGTAATTCTTTTGCATGTGGGCCAAAATGGTTAAAGTTCAATTGAAACGCTTTGAATATCAGTTGCAAATGTCAGGTTTTTGTACAAAGTTCTTCCTATGTATCACATTACACTGGTAGTGCTGGGTTAATGGTGGGACTCGATCTTAAAGGCCTCTTCCAACCTTGATGATTCTAAGATCATGGAAAACAGTGACTGAGGAAGAAAAATTTCAAGAATCCATTCCAAAAGACACATAGAAAATGGTGGTGTCAGTCAAAAAGCCCCAACTATAAAAAGATTTCCAGTCTTGGGGACCAAAGTCTCAGGACAACAGGTTACAAGATTTCACGCTACATGATTCAAGTTTAGAAGGTTCCGTCATCATCAGGTCCGTACGAGAACCCCAGCCCTGATTTGGTCATGAAACCAAACCCCAAACCACTGGCTGAACCTAATTTAGATCTGGATCTGAGCTCCCACTTCCTCTTCTTCATTTCCAATCAAAACAGGTTTCAGTTTTGGTTGGTTTGAATTCTCGCTGAAGTCTCTTGTTGGTTATTGTTAACTTTTTCTCCCATCACTATCTGTGATCTCAAAAAAGCCCCAAACAAACAAACAAATAAAAATATCAGACCCGAAAACAATCCCCCCTCCTCTTCACAGGCCACATGTTTCATTTAACCAAAACCACTGTCAACAAATGAAAGTATGACAAAACAGTGGTGGTTTCCTAGCCTTTGTTTTTATAGTTATTAATTATATTTGGTTTTGGTCCTAAAATGAGATGTAAATATTTCATAAATCAGGTGAATTTGTTGTTTTTATAATTACATTTTATTGGATAAATGACAGAGTATATTTAAGTGGGCATAGATTCTACCCAAATATTTTAAGTGGTTGGGTTAGCAGTCTGTTGCAGATGTGTTTATTAAATCTGGCACACAGATAAGGATTAAAAACTCGTTCTTCCCTCCAAGTACTATGCCTTAAAAAGCAAATCTTGGGACACACATCTGACTTAAGGCTCAGTTTTGGGTATAAATCCTAATGACTTCATTTAAATGAGTAGAAGAATTGGACAGTCAATATAGAAAGAGATTTATTGATCTTGTTCCGGTTTGTATATCCTTATGGAAATCTCAGATGCTTTTACAGTGTATTGATAAAAGGAATTGAAAGCCAAGTCCAACTGGGATTCTGTCTCTGATCTTATTGCTGCCAAGCACCTTTGTTTTCAGCCATTTCTGCCTGTCTCAAATGAGCACCTGTCATGAACTTCTTAGAAAAAAGCGTGGGTGCTTTTTCTTCCTTTATTTTACGTGTTCATGCAAATAAATTGAATGCTTGGCAACTAAAAAAAAATTCTGTTTTCTTTTATTGCGATGTTCCCTTTGGAAACAGGAAAATGGATGCTCTAGACGTTGTCAGCCCCTTGGACTGACATCTCTGGAATACCCACAAAGTGTTCTATTTGAACACATTTGTTTGAGAATTACTAGAACACTGGTGAGGAACAAAAATCTATCCTGAACTGCAGGTATAGGTAGGTAAGGCATGTAATGTAACACACCAGAGGAAAACATGTGGAAACCCAGAATGTCAACCTGTTTAAGGGATTAAATAGATTTGGACCCTGTCTATTCCCAAAACAGGTATAAGAAACTGGCAAGATATGGCCAGAGTTTTTCTTATTCACTGTGGGAAGGAGGGACTTTGGGCTAGGACAACAATAAGGTATTTGTCTGTGGTGTGAGGATATAATAATGATTAGAGGTGGAGAGGGGAATCTGGAATTTCTGGTGGTTCTTACTAGGGTGCAGCTCAACCACCTCTCTTTACTTCCTAACACACCATTTAACCCTCACACAGCAGTGCCAGCATGAAATGTTAAAATTTTATTATTCAGGACAGAGGAAGCAGCTGTTCTTTTGGGCTCTGTTCTGATTTGTGTTTTGAGTGAGCCATCCTTTAGCTTGGTGGAATTTGGTGAGCAAAACCAGAGCCCATGCAGGGCTGCCAGGACCTGCTGCTCCGATGGAGGCACCGAAAACAGGGAGCCCATGGCTTGTTTTACATGACAAATTCACCAGCACTAGAAAGCATTTTTTTAAAAAAAATTATGATTTTTAGAGAGTCAGACAGTGTTTACATACACAATACTAGTCTGCATGCAGACAGAGGCTGGCATTGTGCCAAATGCCTACAAATTCAGAACCCCATCCTCAGCTGGTACGTATCACTGTAGCTCCATTGACTTCAATGGACTGGCACCGGTTTACATTAACTGAGGAGCTGTTGCATTATGTGGAACAACTTCTTTTTTCTCCCTTCCTTTTATTTCTTTTTATTTTCTTTTTCTTTTTTTTTCTTTTTATTTTCTTTTTCTTTTTTTTTTCTTTATGAAAAACATGGAAATGTCATTCTTGTTAACTCACAGGAGCCCTTATTTGGGAGACCTTCCTCTTCTCCTTTGACATTCTTTCTTTTCTCTTCAGATTATTTCTATTTCTATGAAATTTAAGATATAGTCATGCTAGTTTTCTGAAGGTAGTATGTTAGGGGTGCCTTATGCTTCTTGACCTACCCCTGAGGGACTCGCACAGAATTTTGTGAGTTAAAATCTCAGAGCTGTAGGGTAATAATTCCTTACCCCGTAATTAAAATATGCATTATATCATTGAAGTGGTATCCCTTTCACATTGCTGTGATACATAAGCATATCCCACAAAAGAGCAATCAGATGAATATTTTTGGTAATTTCCCAGGAGCTCATGGAAGCAGTGGCTGAAGGGAAAGTGCTGACCAAAAGCAGCAAAAAAAGATCCCTCTCCTAAATTTAAACTCTCTCAAGGCAATAAATAATAAAATGGAAGCTGGCTCAGGCTATGATGCTGTTGGCTGAAATGGGTAATGAAGTCTGCAATCAGCTTTGTCACGCAGAGAAAATGTCCATTTACATGTGTAGCTTCCACACCTGTCCTTTCATGTAAGTCCAACCTGTGTAAATATTTCCTGCACATAAACATATGTTCACATGTCCATTCGATGTCCAGTGGGTCTCACAAAAGTGAGAATCCTTCCTTCCCTGAACAGATTGAAGTGTTCTAATCTAGTAACTGGTGTGTAATTGCTTAAGGGATGCTTCGTATTGCTTTTGAGTTTCTTTTTAAAAGCGTCTTTGAACTCTAAGGACCTCTTTCCATAAGTTTTTCTTCCTTAATCGTTACATTGCTGTTTCTTATCCTTATGAAGACAGATGCTTTGGATACCTTCTCTGTTCTATGTAAAAATTCTGCTTTATCTTCGCCTTTGCCATAACAGTTTTGGACATTTTCCAATTTTAAATGAACTTGTAGTAAACAATGAGTGTTTGAAGATGGACTTCATGTCTAATATTGAATGAGTGTCTGAATTTTTCCTCCTAATCTTTTGTTGCTCTCTTACCTACCCTGTATTTTCTCATGCAGTCATCTTGAGTCACATACCCACAGTCTGGCCAGATGTTCAGAAGAGCTCTGCTTCTATTCTGGCATTTTAATAAGTAGCCAGCTTTTGTGAAGTCCCTGCTGTGTGTCTGAAATCAGAGTTTCTGGGCAATGTAAACTCTTGAAAATTAATCTTACATGCCTAAATTGGAGAGGATTCCTTTGAAAAGCAGGCTGAGATTAGGAGTTTCTGAATTACTCAAAATCTATGTCATATAATTTCCCTACCATAACTTGTCAACTTGAGGTATCGGTAGCCTTCTCACAAGTGCTGTGTTTTCCTTAAAACTAAAGTGCATGGAGAGAAATTCCTAGATATAGGGAGGCGTGGAAAGAAAGCAACTGTTGACAACACAACAATTCATTCATTTCCTAACATCGCAGGTCACGTACTGTATTTTAAGCCAAACAATAAGGCCATTGTTCGCACGGGAAAACAAGCACAGTTTATGTAAAGGTTAAAAGACTGGAAAGGTTAAAGGCTGGTTTGCTTTTGGCGAGCTGTGGTTTGCTCCTCTCAGGTGAAATGGGGAGGTTTCATGCTCTGGCACTTTGCTGGAGCTCCTGCGGAGGAGAGGGGAGCAGCTGATGTTCTTCGCCCTGGCCAATCTCGCCTCGCTGTTTCCTTGTGCTGTAGCCAGCTCCACGGTTTCCAGTCCTGCTGTAAACTTTGCAGGGAAGGGGCTGCCTCCTTCCTGTGTGTTTTATTCCACACAAGCCAGATTTCATCCCAAAGCCTTCCTTTCCTTCATGACATTTTAATAGGTACAAGGAGGTTTTCAGTGTTATAAAGGGGGTGCAAGGATCAAAATCCTTGACATTTCGGTGAAATTTGCTGCTTAAGTGCCCTTCAGAGTTTATCTTTGTTTTTTCCACTGACAGGCAGCTTGGGGTGGGAATTTTTATTGAGTCACTCTCTAAAGCCTGTTTCTTTTAGGGACTTTGGATCAGGACTTTTAGTTCTCCAGCCACTTGGATTTATCAGCATCTGAGAGGAATTATAAGGATCACTCCACATCAGAAATCGCTTGTGTCATGACTGATAAAGTGATATTAAAAGCTGCAGCAGTTGTCATCCATCAACTCCTATCTTCTCTATCAGTTGTACTTGTCAAGTTCAACTGTTTTTCTTTCTAGAGTATCCTGCAAATTATATTTCATAGCCAGGCTAAAAAAAATCCCCCTTTCTTATTAAAACCTGGCTTTGTTCTAGATTGAAATTACAGAAAATAATTTGGTATTCCTAATTGGAAGTGATATATACAAGTATTGTTTAGTCAGAGGTATGGATGGAGAGAAGAGCTCAGATATAATATTGATGTTTATGCTAGCAAGCACAATTTAATCTTTTAAATTGTATATATATTAAAAAAAGTATAGGGAAAACTGGAAAACTGGAAGGCTGTAAGATACTGATTTTGAAATTTAGTGCTGATGTTGTTTATACAATTGTCTAAATGCTACAATTCTGTCATTAACTTTGCAAAAACAAGTGCTCAAAATTTGGCAGCATGAAGCAGATTTTTCTAAGACATTTTGGAGTCTAATTGCGCAGAGACACGAGTTTCAGTAGTTGTTTGTTCAGCCTGGCTGTTATTGGCTCTGCCTTTTTGCTCCAGTGGGATCTGAGAGTTATCAGCATTTCTGAAAGTCAGTCTGCACTACTGTAGGTCCTGCAACAGGTATGGAAAACTTGGGTTTCTTTCCAGATGTGGCTTAGCACCTGGATATATCCAGAATGCCATCACTGTCATCACAACACATTATAAGAATAAGGAAATGCGTGGTTTAATAAACCTGGTTTGGACTTGCACCCTTCCTCCTGCCATGCAGGGAGTAGCGCTTCCCTCTGCTGCAGCCGTATTTCCCACGTAACACTGTCATTTCCCACATAACGTTTTTTTTTGTTTTGTTTGGTAAAAATAGAGAGCCAGGGCTTTGGAGGCTGGCCTTGCTGTGAGACTGTGATGTGAAATTTCAGTTTAATCCCACTGTAGCCTTCTGTTTACACAGCCATACCGTCCTGGGACAGAGAGTCGCACGGATTGCAAGCATTCTTGCTGCGAGGAATCCGGCTCCGACAGGAATAGCCGATTCCCAAAGCTCAGCTCCGTCTAGAAAACGGGCTCTGTTATCCAAGATTATGGCAGAGAGCAAACACTCCCCCAGTTTACCATAGCTTTACCATGAAAAGGAGCTTTCTTTTAGGAGTTTGAGTTCCCAAACGGAGTGTGTTTTCCCAGGAATGTTTGGTTCAAAGCTGACAGGCAGGGTCTCGCTATCAGTGTGGCACAGTTTAGGCTGGGTTTATTCCAAAGGCTCCCAGGGCAGGGTGTGGCAGAGACGTCTCACCAGACCACACCAGCTCCCTGTCACAGGGAAGTAGCTGGCTGAGTACTTCTATGGATTCATCCTGGCTAATAATTCTTGCTGAGAAGGGGTTTTGGCACTTTGAGCGTAGGTTTGGCGCTGGGCAGCCTCTCCCTGCTGAGGGTCAAACCCCACGTGTAAAGGTACCTTCAGAGCCATTTGCTTTGGGGGATATGGTACCACACGAGTAACCAGAATGCTGCTGACTTTAAATGCCATCTTTTTTTATCAAACATCCTCTTTCAAAACAGAAAACCTTCTGTGATTTCTCCAGTGGAGTGCGGTGTGTTTGGTGCGAGGGGGGACTGGTGTGTATCAGCACACTCCACGTTTGGAGTAGTGCCCTCCAGCCTTATTTCTTCTGGGGAGAGATTACTCTGCTAGACTCATAGTTCAATGAAAATATGGTTCCTCTTAGCAGATGCTCAACCCCTACATAGCAATTACTGCCTAATGTTTATTTTGCAGTGGTTACTGAGAGCTGTTGAGTCACTGACATCTTTGTTGAGAGTCTTGGTTTGGGGTTTTTTTTTGTTTTGTTTTTTTTTTTTTTTACATAGTGCCATTTGATGAAGCCAAAATCTGATTCTCAGTGTCTATTGTTTTTCATGGACTTTTAGAAAAGTCTCCTAAAAAAAAAAAGTCAGCATTAACTGGTTAGGGGCCAGTTAGCAAGGCCAGACAGAAACACCAGCAGGGTGTGTGAATTCTGACTGTTGTCTTCATACATGCAGAGGTCGAGAGACTGACACAGCATATGCAGATAGCAAGCCTTAAATATTTGCAAAAAGCATAAGTGTATTTTTAGCATGATCCTTGGTAACCCTCTGTTTATTTTCAAAAATTACTAAGTGAATGAAAAACCTATATTCCATTGTTTTAATGTGATGCTATGCCAAAATCCTTTGAAAAGGTGGTTTAGGATCCTAATTTGTTTAGCTACTGCTGGACATGTTAGCCAGTGTGCCTAAGGGAAGAATAGGGCTGAGTCAAGCAATCTGAATGCAATTTTGAACTGTCACAGGGACTTTGTACTGCCTTGAATAAGTCATGAAGAGATTGCTTGAGGAAAGGATGTGAACTTATGACTGGTGCCCACATTTTCTGCATTAGACTTTTGAAAATCCCCATTTATCTGTCATATAAGCCTGAAGGTGCCTCTCTTTCTGCTGATGATTTTCCCAGGGGAATTATCTGGGTGTCTGGCCGTGGCCAGCACTGCTTGACTCTCGATGTTAGCAGCAATTTGAGAACTCATGACTCAGCTCCCCTCGTGGGCTCTGGGCCCCAGCTTCCCTGCGTGCTCCCTGCATGGGCAGGGGCTCCCCTCAAAGGCAGGAGAGACCCGGGTCGCCAAATTCAGAGCTCGGTTTGCTGCTTTCTCTGAACATTTCTGGAGGAAAATAAGCAGCAAGTAACCAATGCAGTGGGTATGAGATGGTTACTCGTACGGTTCTTTCCGTTTCCTACCTTGGAGTCCATAATGTGCATTCTTGTGTCAAGAGCTACTGCGGATCCAGCACCACAATACCACAGATTTAAGAAAAAGAAGGAAAAAGAGTCAATTAGATGCAATTATAATTAAAGTCTACTGACTGCAAGTTTGTTCTGGCTGATTGGACGAGCTGAAAGAGAAATTTCTTGATCGTGAAATTTTGTATCATACCACCACATGTACAATCCTTTGTTTACACAGAAACCTCCATATTATGCTCTGTTTATTTTAAAAATCAAGTTCTATTTTTGCAATATAATGACATGCCAGTAAAACCAAAAGGAGCATTGGCATATTCATTCACTCACAGCCTCCTTTTGTTACCATCTTTCCCCCTGGCAAATAAAACAGAAATTCATGCCTTCTAATAGGTTCATTTGTAAACTCAGCGGATGTGGGCAAATGAGGGGCAAGTGAGGCAGCTGCATGATCAGGATTCCTGACTTGTGAAAGCAGATTTTTGGCAGTGGCTACCAAGTCTTTGGTTTGTTTTGCTTTGGCTGGTCTCTAATAAGGCCCCGATTTCCTCCTTGTTCTGGCTGATGCTGAATTGCTGATGAGTCTGTAAGGGCACCTCGGGGTCATCTGGCTGAGGCTTTGTGGGAGCCGGTGCATCCCAAAAGGGACTGATTTCGTGGGGTTTTACCCGGTTCCCACATTTTCTGTATTAGAATATCACCTCTCAGATGCTACTTTCCAGTAACTCTTGGACACTTCTGGGGACTTGCAGATGAAATCCGCTGCTACGTTTCCCCTCTGCGGTCTCACCTGTTCTCCCGTATTCCGGTCAAAACGTGGTGTCTTTCTCAAATGGCCTCTTGGCTGAGCTGGGAGCTGCGGGGTTGGTGTTTGAGTCAGAGAAACTCTGTCAGTGCTCTTCCACAGCGATACAGCTTAGGCTCCTTCGGTGCCAAGGATGAGCGGGCTTGGAGATGTTATTTTTGGGAATTGCTGGAGACTTGATGCTAAGAAGTATAAGCTCAGCACTCCAGAAAACCTCCAGCAGGACCCTGTCAAAGACTTTCAAGCCTGGATCAGCCTGTGCTTCTACAAGCATTACTCTGAGAAAGCTAATGCTCAACAGGCCTGTATTTTTGTGGCGCTGGTTGCTTTAAAGGAAAAAAAAAAACAAGAAAAAAAGGAAAAATGTCAGAATTACTGTGTTAGACTACAGCGATTGTGTGCTTGCCCAGCTCCAGGTAGTGTGGGCATTTGCCTTGTGAAACAACCCCACGTTTCAGAGGCTGGCACAATATCATTGCTGTATTCAGCAGCCCAGGCTTCTTGGAGTTGCAAAGGACCATCCATTGAAGAGTGGCAAGAGATCATGAGAAAGTTTGTGGGCGTTTACAGGAATTTGCAAATTTCCCATTCATTTTCTATGAGACACTCGCACGGGCTGGCATTTCCTGACCCAAAAAAAAAAAAGGAGGGGGGTGCTGGGAGGGAAAGAAAGTACTTGTCATATTGCTCATCATGTATTCAGAGCCGCAGGAGGTACAGAAAGACACTGAATAGGTCCGTGTGGGTAATGGGACAGGTGCTCACACGTCTGCACATCAGCCAGGCTGGGATC
Source organism: Melanocharis versteri (assembly GCA_013397845.1). NCBI lineage: Eukaryota > Metazoa > Chordata > Aves > Passeriformes > Melanocharitidae > Melanocharis > Melanocharis versteri. The sequence continues at coordinate 276,196 of VZTG01007661.1, forward strand.
TCGTGGCATGCAGATGGATTGGGCTGCTGAGGGCTTTTCAGAGGTGAGGTGCTCTGTGGCACTGGCTGTTTCTGCACATTGCTGCTCTTGGATGTCGGGATGCCGTTCGCAGTTCCCGAGTTCAAACCTCAGCACACTACACACCCACAGATTCCCACAGTTTTGTCCTGCAAAACGTCCCCTCTAACAGAAACCTCACAGTCCTCGTGTGCTTTTTTTTTTTCACCACTGCAACACACAGCTTTGTTTTGGACAGAAGATTGAACGTAGCTCGTTTTCCCACCTGTGACCTGGTCTCTCACGTGCTAAACTTGGGGTAAACAAGTATTGCTTTACCCCACACCCTCGATCCTCACTTGCAGCAGGGCCTCCATGGCAATGGCACCTCTGAATTTCCTGGCAAATATTTCAGCCTTTTTCACCTCCCTGCCTTACTTCTTGTGAAAACAGGCACAGATTTTGCTCATTGCTCCTGGAGAAGTATCTTCCCATGAATAACTCAATCAGTACAAGCAAAAATTAAAAAAAAAAATTTACATCTACTCTCTCTTCTTTACTCACCTCTGTCAGGTTTAATCTTCCTGAATATAACAGAGCACGTACTTAGTGATCAGTCACAAACCACAAATCTTTAATGACTTACAATTTTGGGAACATCAACTAATGTTCACCAAGGTTCTTTCTAGTGAAATACAGTCCCATTGCTCTAAAGAACTGGAAACCTTAGTAAAGGGGGTAGAAAAAGGATGGTGTGTGAAGGGAGAAAAAGTCAGGGAGCAGTGGCCAGAGCTGCAGAAACAACGACAGAAGCCATCTAAGTGTTGTTTGTTAAACTCTGCTGCTCTGTCTCCCTTTACTGTGACTTTGCTCATGTGTTTAGTGGAGTGGATCTTGTTCTTTGGGAAGCACAACCTTCTGCTCAGCTGAAGGACATGTACAGTCCCACTGGGGCTGAGGAGACTTCTCGTGTTAAGAACCATATGTGTGTGCTTTCTTGGGCTGGGGTTTGTCAGATATTACAGCAGCAGCTGGACTTGTTCAAAACCAAAATCAGGAAAGAATCCTTAGGTAGTTTATCCACAGTGAATAACTCCGCGAGTCTGTCGCCAGCGCCCTTCTGGTCCGGGCAGATATTGCACACAGTAATTCATCTCTGCAGAAAGAGCCCGTCAATAAAGGCCACCCATTCTTTCCCAGTGAAGACCACCAATCCTTCGGTTGTCATGACTTCTCCGAGCCCATTGTTCCCTACTTCCTTTCTCATATAATAATTCTGACTTCCGTGACCTTTCTATCTGCTCCTCCAACATGGATTTTAGAGCACCTACCACAGAAACAAAACTGAATCCCAATGATTACTGGTCTTCATTCCTTTCACCCTAGATGGAGTTGTATTTTCCTTTCACTCCATTTCCGTTTAGACTTTCTTTTCCAATTCCTTTAAACTGTCTGTCTTGGCTGCCCAGTTTGCAAAGGCTCTTGTGCTCTTTACTGTGCTTTTCTCACACCCCTCTGAAAGCCACAGGGTCAAAACAATGCTTCTAATCTCATTTGAAATCCCTTGTGTACTTTGTTTAGTTATGTTTTTGTGCCAGTTTTTTTGACAGACTTTTGGTTGTACGTGGGGGTTGCAGTTTCTTCTCAGGGGTTGAAATTCTGGTTTCATAGAAATCAGTAGAAAGCTTCAGTCAGACCAGGATCATGTCAAGAATTCTGAAAGAAGAAAGATGGTTATTACTTGTTGTTCCCACATCTCTGGGGTTTTAGTAGACTGTATAGAATTTTGAGAACTATGAAAACCATTCTAGGTAAGAGTACAGGTAGGAGCACAATTTCTTTTAGCCTGTTTCAGGAGCAAGGGTTTGAATTTTTTTTCAGATATATTGAACCACAATGGATATTTTCTTAGCTTTAAATAGTACATTTGTTTTTTTCTGCCATTCTGCCATCCTTATTTATACTGAGAGTGTTCCAAACCCCTCTGAAGTTAGTGGAAGCACTCAAACTGAACTCAGTGAACTCATCTCAGAGATTCCCTACTCCACCTGAAGTCAGAGGGAAATTAGAAGGGCTGCCTGTGGCATAGGAGACTTGGTTTCAGGAGAGAGAGGTCTGCCTTTACTCTGTGCTCTTTCCCTCATTCAAGGGAATGCTGCTTTATGAGGATGGGACAGGGCTCTGTTTGCTTGTGCTTCAGGATCTACATCAGCCTTCAATCTTAGTTTTTGCACTAATGGCAGATATTAAATCCATGTTCTTCTGATTCTTGTAAAATAGCTGAAGGTGATAAAAGTCCAAATACATTCAATTATATTTATTTGTACTCTTTTGGGCTTCAGTCTCCTTTTGCTGCTTTTTAAAGCTTTTTTTTTGTGTAATAAATCCATCTGGAATAGGTATGTTATAGTCAAGTTTACATCTTCCTCTGAACCATGCAGGAAAAAATTGAGAGGTGATGCTTTGAGTGCAGGCAGAGGTAAGAAATGGTGGTGGGAACCAGCTGTCTGTTTCTTTCTGTATACCATGGAATTCTTATTTTGGACAATTGGCAAAAATTGTATAGTGGAAAAATAAGCATCATCATTGTGGGATCTTTCTAAACATGGACAAGAACAGGTGAGAAATTAAAAATCGGAAAAAAAAAAAAAAGGGGAACAGCTCTTTGACAGGATGATTCTTTTGTAACAGGAAACTCATTCCTAACTAGAACTGTGCATGAGACACCAGGCACTCCAAGTTGAATCTGTTGCACTAACTGGGCCCTGGGGGGTTGCTGACCAGTTAGGAGGATCAGCAGAAGAAACAATAAAGCATTTTTATTAGCCTTGAAGTCGGACCAGTGGGAATTTTCCAGAGAAGGGCCTATCCCAATTCTCTTTCATAAACTAACTTCCTCCAAACTGTTTGATAACAAGGGAAATGAAAACAATCAGAAGAAGGACGGAGCAGAAAACCCAACCGTTTGTTAATCACGTGGATGTTTTGGAACTGTCAAAATGTGGCAGCTCCATGGCGTTTCTGTCAACCCCTGGGTATAAGTGGCTGTGGATATTTCGTCTCCGTGTCAGGAAACTGCACAGCTCTTTGGACCTGAACTGTATTTTGCCAATGGCTTATTGTGGAATGGTTTGGGTTGGAAGGGACTGTAAACACCACCTGGTTCCAGCTTCACCTTCCACCACACCAGCTTGCTGAAAGCTTCATCTAGTCTGGGCTGGAGCATCTGCAGGGATGGGGCAGTGTTCTGCTTCCATCCACAGCTTCTCTGGGCTGTGCCAGTGTCTCATCACTCTCACAGTAGAGAATTTGTTCCTAGTACCCAATTCAGCCCTGCCCTCTGTTGGTTTAAAGCCATTCCCCCTCGCCCTGCCACCTCATCAGGATGATCAGTGCAGTTAAAGTTTTAGACAAAACAAAGGCACCGTGCAAATGAGCACTGAGAGGCAGAGATTTCAGCAGAAGAAATGCTTTGAGTTATTACTTGCATCTGATATTCTCACTGGTAGTGCTGTATTTGCTGCTGTCAGGTCAAAGAGTTTTTGTTTCTCTCACTGTCCGGGAATGCTGCAGCAGCAGCAGCAGCAGCAGTCATTCCAGGTGAGGGATGATGGCCCTTTGCTTAGTTTGCTGCCCTCTGGTTCAAGCTCTGAGCATTTTAATCTGACAGAAATAAAGAGCAGGGATCTCCGAGAGTGGTGTTGGCTGCTAAATAACAGCGCTTCTAGAAACTTCTTTGAGTTAGGCTTTTCCTCTTGTGTCTTACTCTGGTCTGCTGTAAAAGATAAAAGCCTAAACCCTTGATTTCAACGGGAAATAGATAAATAAGTACCCTCAAAGATTTGTTTTAATGCTGGTTCTAATACGCACTGAAATAACAGCATGCTCTGAATCGATTCTGCCGAGCATACTCAGATCCTTTTAAACTACTGCTACAGCTGAAGATTCAGGCACTGCAGAAATGTGATTCTAAACCAGGATTCTTAAGGTCACCTGGGTTTTAGTGTTGTCTTTCAGTCAAGGTGAAGCTACTTTTTTGTTTTTTTGTTTAAACCAAAGGCAAGAGCTTCTCAAATGCTTAAAAGTAGCACCAATGGTTCAACAAAACTCTTACTGCAACTGCTGACTTGAATTTTGAGAGATTTTCTTGTATGTGAAAGCCAAGAGACTTAGCTTATGGGTAGCTGTATAATTTCTTGACATTTGGTTTTGAAGATGACCATCAGGATTTCAAAGCAATAAAGTTAATCTAACTGTACACTATTCTCTCTCCAGTGTCTTTGCATGCTCAAAATAACCCAAAATTATTTCTGACTAAATATGCTAGTCAAAAAACTGGAAATACCACAGTTGATGAAATGAGGACAGGTTGGGCCAACTTTTTTTTTTTTTTTCTCCTTATAATTGCCAGTTATTGACTTCCTTTTTGTCAAGGTCACCAGAAAGCTATGGAAAACTTTATCCCAGAATATTGGGTTTACTGGCAATTCTCGAAGAAAAAGCGTAAAACACGTGAAGAACTTGCAGAGTCTCTGCCCTCAAGTCTCTTTACAAGAAACTATTTTTGTGATTAGATGCTGGACCAAGCTGCTCTGCAATTTTTCCACTGCTATTAACTGTAAATAACTTCCAGCCTTGCATTAACCCTTTTAGCTCGTGACAAGCAAAACTGTTCTGTATCTGCCGGGTGTAATGAGAAAAACAGATGAGCTGGGAATTTGAAGCTGGGTCTGAGGCAGAGCTCTTTTTTGTTGGGACTGTGTTTATGAACTCCTCTGTAACTTTCTCATTCCTGACTCCCTTTAGAGAGTGCAAATATTTTTATCGGGTAGAACATTTTTGGGAAATACATCCATGGTCATGGCTGGATTTTGATCTCGTGCCTGCTGAAGCAAATGACAATGTTCTTGCTGGCCTTTGGGAAATGGCTGTGTGCTCTGCAGACATTGACCTGAAAAGACTTCAGGATCTCCCTGATAAGCCCAAGCTGGAAAGCTGTAGCTCTAAATTCAGTTCCTAATTCTGTGTGGTTGTCCAAAGGCATCAGGACCTCAGATACGAGTGGAGCCTGTAAATGCTAAAAAAAAAAATGCTGATAGAAATAAAAATATGAATACATGTTGAGTTAAGGAGGAAGGCAGCTCTTTTTGAGCAAGTCTTGAGAGGGAAATTCTCTAGCCATGTGCATTCCCTTCTGGAATGTCCATGTAATGCCAAAATCATGTCCCAGTCTTGATTCCTAAATCCTCTGCCATGGCTTAATTACGGAGTGGAATCTGACTGGGAATTTTCAGATGCCTTCGTGGACAGTAAAGACAATGGAAAAACAGGGAAAAAGTTCATGCTTCAAAGTGTGTGATGAGTTGGGCTCCAAACATTCCAAGATCAAAGATGCTGAGGTACTGTGGAACCCTGTGTACCTGCCAGGCTGCAGCTGAGCTGAGCTGACCTGTGTTTTAAATGCTCCAGTCACACATGTGAAGCTGAAGAGTGACCCTTTCGTGGATTTGGGAGATGCAGGCTTCCCTTTGCAGGGCAGCTTTCCATCTCTTCCTCTTTATCCACAACAGGGTTATGATCTCTCCTATGAAACGTAGAGATTTCTTTTCACATTAAGAACTCTTATCAGAGAAATACAGTATGGATTAATTGAAACACAGAAGTGGATTAATTGAAAATCTATCTTATGCCACGTATTATGGATGAGGAAAGTTTTATACCTACTCTCACTTTGCCACAAAAGAGGGGAAAAGTGGTTACTACGACCATTTAAAAATTCTTGCACTAAAAACATTCCCAGGCACTGTTGGGGTTTTTTTAATTTTCCTTTTTAATGGGAATTATGCCACAGAGGCACTGGCTTATAAAGTTCATTAGGTTTTAAAAATATATTTAAGCTTCTTGGTCAGACAAAATTAAAAATTGGCAGGAGGTCACGTGGGAAACTTCTGGCAGGGCTAAAAAGTGGTTCCAGTCTCCCCGTGGTCCTTGGAGGAGGATTCTGGCTTTTCTCTTTCCTTCTGGGTGTTGGTCGAAGTTCTCCAATTCAGCATCTGCCAGCAGAATGTTACCACTGGCTTGAATGAAAATTGGGTGGTGTATCAAACTGATGAGTAGATGTGTTATCACAAATTATCTGAGCAGTACCCAACTGCCCTGGCCAGAATGGTGGCCCTTAGGGTTTTCCATAGGACTTTTTATTCTCATCCAGGTCATGAGCATCTGTAGTGGAACGTTTCCTGGATTTTGTTGCAACCAAGCAACAGCTTTGGCTTTTTGGTTTTTCTTTTGGAAGCTAAACCTGTCAGTTTTCTGTCTCAACCACGAAGAGAGATCCAAGGCCTCTTGAGGCTGTCTTCTATGTCCCTGCCAGTTACTCTTCTTCCACCGTGTGCCAGCCCTCAAAAATAATCATGACATCCGAAATAACTAGTCTTCATTGAAAGCAGTGGTCAGAAAGAGATACACTAAGTCAATATTTTTACTGCTTGATTTTTTTTCAGGACTCCACTCCATGGGCTTCAAATCACTACCTGGACCTCCAAACTGGTTGGAGCTGCAATGGCTGATGGGTGAATCTTCTATCCCACCCTCTTGGCTTAATCTGGGATTCTGAAACACGTTCACGTATCGGAAGAGGTAAGTGTAAGGCTTTTTGTGTTTTCATTCACCAGCTTGGTTGTGCTGCTTGAAAGGATGAGCCTGCAAGGTTTTGGGGCCCAGTTAGACCGGGGGTTCTGAAGTGGAAATTGTTGTTTGTGCTGAGCCCCATGCAGCAGAATAGATCCCGTTACAGGTTTGGGGCTGGGTCACAGGGGAAACAACAGACCATTGAAAGGTACATAAAGAGGAGGGGAGATCAAAGGAGAAGAACTGGGAAAGGTTTGTGCTGGGCAGAGGAGGAGAGCCTTAGCCTGGCTATCTAGTCCAACCCCAAAGTGATGTTTTGCTTTTCTGTCTTCCGTGGAGGTATAGAAAGGAATAAACAGTGAAAAAAAATTTAGAAGTGTGGTGGTGGTGGGAAGTAGGCCAGATAGAAAATGACAAAGTTATGCTGTTGGTGCAGAAACCTTGGCTATGCATGGAGCCCAGAACTGTCATAATTTGGCCTCTCACTAGCAAGGCAGCTATGCATCCAAATTAAGTGTCTAGGAGAAAATATTTTCTTTTCCAGATTAAGCTAGAAGACTAGCATTTGGTGCTGGAAAGATACACTTCTCTGCTATGGTTTCTTCCTGATGAGTTTGCCGATCTTCCCTGAATTGTTAGGTCACTCTTTCCATCTGAAATTTGAAAGGCAAAAGGTTTTACTTTACCATTTTGTCTATGCATGCATGTCAGGGTGAAAAAGGGGGAAGGAGGAAGCAAGGGGTGGGGATGGGCTCTTGTGTTTTGCTTTAAAGTCATGTATTAAACGTAATCCCTTTGCATTCATCTGTAGAAACAGTGTCAGCATCCACAGGGGGCTGCTGTGTTTGAACTAGATTGCTCAATTTGTTTTTGATTAAGCATAATTATTTATTGCAAGACATGCAAGTATTGGTAATACCACCTGAGTCCTGGCAGGGAAGGTGTGTGCTATGATTTGGGTTTGTTGTTTCTCTCTGTCTTGGTTTAAATTTATCACCCAATTTTTTTGACAAACAAAAAGGGATGTATTTTTGGGATACAACTAAAAAAGCATTATTTGTCCTGACCCAAAGAACAGCAAAAAGAGCAACCTTGAAAGATTTCTATAATGGAAATGAAACAATCAACACAGAAATATGAGGAAGAAATTACACCCATTAAATACATCTAGACTGATGAATGATATGATGGCTGCCTATTCAAGTTGGAAATTTTACACATGATTGAAGCTTTATTTAGTCTAATGAAATGTGCTTCCTGAATGCTGCATCTGAGTGACGGCGTGACCTAGAGCACAAAAGAAAGTATTATGTGATTAGACTGAGATCATTCTCATTTAAAGTCATTGTGATATAATTTTACGTTTTTAATTAGCAGCATATACTTTTGTGTCCATTGCCTCTTTTATTGCGAATACCTTTTCAGGTCTTGTCCTTCCACAGGCTTGTTTGAAGCTCAGCACGGATTAACAGCAAAGGGGTTTGGAGTTCATTGATCCTTTTTTTTTTTTCCTTTTAAATCCCCCCCAGAGTGGTGAATGGTGGGAGGGGAGGAAGCTGATCTTTCAGAAAAGGCTCATCTTGTGCTGAATTCTTCCTGAGTTCCATAGGACACTCTTCACATTTTAGCTTGAAATGCAGCTTAAATACCTTGTTTGGCCCATGAAAATACTGATAGTCACATCTTTTAAATCGGTGAAATTAGTGTTATTGGTGAAGCAACTGATTCTAGAGATATTCCCCTAGACATCTTGGCTCTGGCAGCTGGGATTTCACGAGGGCCGTGGCATTATCCTGCTTTACGTCACTGGAAGTTTGGACCTACATCCTCTGCACCACGCATTTCTTACCCCACTGCACCTTTATGAGCTGGGCCTTTACTTTGAAGCTGTTTTGTGTACCAGGCTGGAAGGCAACTCCTCACACAGAAACCCAGTGTTTGGATTAAAAGCTATTAAATCACGTTTGACTCGAGCAAAATTTAACATGGTTCATAATACAATTTTATGAGCTATTGAGATTTCTGGCACCATAAAATGAGTTTGTTAATGGATTTCAGCAGTTGTTACTTAAAGTGATGTTAAAAAGTAATGAAGGGGGAAAGTAAATGCGAGGGGTGAACTTGCTTCTCAAGTCTGCAGTTCTTTCCTTTCCCAGAGCATTAGCAGGGGTAAGCAAGCATTAAACAGGTTCAGTGTGCTGCCTTTGTGTGAGAGAGCTCGCTGCAGACCCCATATTTCCAGATGAATATGAACTTGCTGACCACAATCCTGACTTTTAGCTTGTTAGTGAGGTTGACTGATGAACACCCAGGACCAGACAGATAAGCCAGACACTTAATCTATCTACTGTATGTGTTCAGTCAGACTAAAGCTTTATCAATCATTTCAAACTGCATTTCAAGAGCATATTGTATAGCTTCCCATTACCATAAATCATGGAATTTGGAGCCAGTAGCAATTTAACCATCTCATTCATGAGGCATCCGAAGGTGTCCATGTACCTGTAAGTACCTTAATTTGTGCCTGTATGGAAGATTCATAATTCCCTAGCACATTTTCTGGTTTTATTGCAGCCTGTAGTTGAAATTTGGGAGGGCGAAAGAAAAAAGTCAGGAACAGCCTCTCAATAACAGTTTTTAAAATATTTCAATTTGAAATTTAGGTTAGTTCCCTTAGATCACTTTTTGCCTCACTGCACAGATATCTTCTTGATCTGGCTTGTATTTCCTGCCACAGTGAAAAGGATAAAGTTAAAAAAGGGTATTATAAATGCATGTGCCAATTGCAGAATAAAATCTCATGCTGAGAGAGACAAAAAAAATGTCTTTTCTTAAAGGAGTCTACTCCATTTTTTGCCTGTCTTATTACTTTTTAAATTCTGTTTTTGCACATAGAGTTATGCATGCTAATCATATATTTTACAAAAGCAAGGCAGCATGTTTACAGGTAGGGAGGGCCAATTTACCTCATCATTTTTGGTGCTATTTACAGAATTTAGGCTTCAGATGTGCTCAGACCTTTTTTCTTCTGCTTCAGTTATTGTTTGGCTGAAACTTCCAAGACGTGAGGTCCAATAGCCATTCCCAAATCTCGTGTTAGCATTCTGGATTGCAACAAATTCAGAAACTTCCAACCAAGAGAGATTTGACCCCTTTTGGAGCCTTGCTAAGAGGGTCACACCTGCCAGCGTAGACAACTGTCCAACCTTTGGTTCCCAGGAATAAATTAAATATCATGCTGTAATTTTTAGAAGCCTCCATATTTATATGATCAGAATTCCGTTTTCATTATTTTTAGCTATTTTTGTACCTTTTTTTTCCTTGGTGGCCATAATAAGTGTGCATTGGTGTGGTATGTGAGAAGCTGGTGGAGCCCATTTGAAGTCATACCACAATTGCTTAAGTTACAGCTTATCAAACCCAAGCTTTTTTCATTATTTTCCCTTCAAATTACATTTTGTGGTCTATTAAGAATCATTTTCTGATAACTGGTGATGTCTGAGTGCAGTCTCTATAGCATGTGGCTGGTCTAGATTTGGGCCAGGCTTTGTGCATTATAACCCTGTCAACAAATCCTGTTTTCAGCTGTGGTGTGGCACTGAAGGGCAGTGGAGGAGGAGACATGATAAAGTCTATGGGACAAATTACACATCACAAATTAATTCTATGTAATGCTTGGCATAACAGACATGAATTTTGGGCATGACCATAACGCTTGTTTTTACTGCCAACAATTATCATCTGCTCTAAGTCATGTCTTGGATGAAGAGTGGGTCTTGTGATGTTACGGTAAATGCACAGAATATGAATAAGCAGACACCTATGGGTTTAAGCTCTGCGTGTGGAGATTAAGTAGTTGACTGTGGATATACTTCAGGTGCATTCAGAGAAATTTGGTTTCCCATGTTAACTGCAGTGAATGAGTGGAATTATTTCCATGGGTTTCCGTGAACTCTTGGATTGAGGCCCAGAGCCTGATCTCATACTTTGCCTAGAGGAGATTTCTGAGAACATGCAGACTTGGGCATCCAAGGGACTAGCAATGCCAGAGCGGTTGTAAAGGGCCACAGCCAGGCCCTTTATTTACAAGTTAAATGACTTCCCAGTGTGTGCTGGGGAGCTTTAGGCAGCTCGTGGTTTGTTTCACCTGCTTAACATCACACTGAGGAAGAGTTGAGTCCCCATCCTTCGATAGACAGCAGATCAGCTGGTTACAAATGTTGATCAGCTGTACAAAAGCAGAGGGTGAGACTACGCTAGGAATGAAGTTTTGGGTTTGTGGACTGTGGGAAAATTAGTCGTACAGACTTTTGGGTCTCCTCTGCTGAAATGCAGCTCTTGATCACTGTAATTTTGGATGATGCTTAAATGGTTTCTCGGACTGTGCAAACCACAGGCTGTCCCGAGCTTTGCCAAAGAATGAAGAGTGGCTGAGCGGCTGTGCTTCCTCACAGCATGTTTCTGAGACTTGTCAGTTCTGTCACACTCCTCAGACCTGTGGGAATGAAAGGAAAGGGGTTTCCAGAGATATTCTGTTCATAATCATGAAGAAACTCACAGCCACACCACATAAAAACTTTCTAATGGTTCTTGCACTGACACATGAATGGTAGTGAGGAGGATGTAGCTTAAAAATACAACACAGACTTTTTTCCTTGTAAAACATTTCAGGAAATCCTGCATTTTAGTGGGAATCTTTCAGCTTTGAAGAATGCTGCATTTGAAGAATTTATGATGCTCTATTATCTCTGGGCCTAATTTGCAATATACTTATTGCAAGTGAAATTCAGTCTGTAAAGATACTTCTTTCCGAGCATTCTTATTGCATAGCTATGTAAATGTTCTTATGCAAGTAGAGACAGTAATTGTGGCTTAAGGCTATATACATTACAAGCAGGGAATTCCTCATACATTTAAATACATATTTTAGAAGCAAATCTGGATCTGGTTTCAAAATCCAGACTGGATTGACACCAGTTTACATCATCAGTATCTGGCCTTTCAAAATCCAGAGAACCCATTAAATATAAAACTTGTGGTGGGGGGAGACTGCAGTTGTATCATATAGCAAGCGAGCCCAGGAATGGCTGGCAGGAGAATGGTATGCTGCAGATGAGCTGGATGGGCGACAGATTTGCACTGTTGTAAAACACATGGGAAAAGTCCCTTCTGTTTATTTCTTTTTTTTTTTTTTTTTCACCCCCTTATTAATTTACCGCAACCACAAGCCATGTGTTCCAGTTCCTGTCTGGGAAAAGAGGCTGGCCAGGCCGTGTTGTGACTTAGTCGAACCAAGGATATGAAAGCAGCTGGAAAACCCCAAGAAATTCTGAATTGCTCGTAAAAGAGCCGAGGAGAATTGTTTGTAAACCACTCAGCATTAGGGACAAGGCCACTCTGGTCACACTGTGCTCCCTGTTAGGTGTTCACAGCTGCAGTGAAGGACATCAGCTAAAGATCAAGTGGACAAAATATCTTCAAGGAAAGCTTATGCCTTAGAATTGTTGGATTCACAGTGCACCCTAAAGTTTATGTTCAGTGTCAGCAGATCAGTGACTTCTGTGAAATATCCCAACATCTAAGTACTTTGGAAAGAGCTGTTGTGCTTCATGTAGGTAGTACGGAAAACAGGAGAACTCCTGTTTAAGGTCATCCTTTCCATTCTTGCTCTCAAGGTGAGAAAAGCATGTTCCTGCTCCTCGTGCAACACAAGTAATTTCTTCTGATACATAAAAGATCTGTGACAGGCTTGAAGCTCCCTCTGGTTCTTTTTCTTTACAGCTGCTCCTGCAAGATCAAGCCTCTCACCTGCCCTCAAGTAAGACTTTGCAGTATCCTAGATAGGGATGGAGGTAGGTTTATTGTTTGGATTATAAAGTAAAATTTATGAACTATTGGTTTAGAAGGCCTAAAATGCAATGTATTGGTTTTTATGTGGCTCACCTGGCATAAAGGTGTGATGAGTAAAGTTAAGTTCTCACCTGAGCACTTTCCCCGTGGCTTTAGAAGGCTGAGCATGGTAAGTGCAAGAACACAGCCGGGTAAATGGAAATGTATCTGGGAATTAGGATAATCTTACCTACTGCTGCTGGTGAGACAGCAATGAAATTACTTCTCACTGATAAGACTGATAAGAGTTGTTGCTACATGGTTTTAAACTTCTGTTGTAGCCTTAAATATCTACTTTTTACCCAGTGTTTATGTTCAACTTCAGCATTTTCTTTTTTTTTTTTTTAATTAACTCTAGCCTTTTTTGTCTTTTTTTTTTCCTGTGTGCCTATTTATATTTTGCTACCAGTTGTGAATTTAAAAGAAATGTTTGCCTTTTGGATTTCTCTATCCCAGGCTTAATCCTTCCCAGAGACTCAAATGAGATCAAGGTCAGGTTTTGTCATTAAAGATGGAGAGGGCGCATTTCTTTCCTAGTGTGCCTCAGCCACAGGCATCTTATGTGGTTTGGTCAGTGTGAAAGGCTGCAGGGATTTAGTAACTCTGGTATAAAGGAGGAACTCTTATTTCATAATTTATCCCTTAAATTTGAAAGAGCTAAAATATTCAGAATAGAGGGTAATTAATGTGTGTTGCAAAGACAGACCACTCAACAAAGAGCCTGAATATTTACTGTTGGCACTAATGCACTATTCGCCAAAGAAAATTCTGAATCCCTGCTGAAATATGTTTAAATTTGAATTGTGTATATAGTATATAATTACATCCATAATGACTATATCACATATGCATGCACATGTATTTCGTAGTGTTATTTTTGCTCATATCTGGAGCTGAGACTAAAAGCGCTTTCAAATTCAATGACTTTGATAACACAAGTGAGAGAATTTTTACTTTTTAACATGATTATGGAATTTTGTTAAGTCATTTCCTTGAGGGGAAAACTGATTTTGGAGATGGTTACTGTACTGTGCACGATACTCCTGGTTTAGGTGACTGATTAGGCTGGTATAAATAGGGATCTGGACGTGGATATATTCTACCTCTTTCTTTTTTTGTGAATAAATTAGTTTTCAGAGGTGTTGTTGCTCCTCCTTCTTACACAGACTCAAATCTGTACAGTCCACATGCTGCTGAGTCAGAAAATGTGTTCAGATGCTGTTTGTTAGGCAAATTTTGCCCATATTCACATTTGTCTGTGCACTTGAAGAACGAAATGTTCCCGAGCATGAGAAATTACCTTGATTTGAACACTCTGCATGTGGAGATGCTGGGGTTCAGAACCCTCCAGGTGTGTCAGTCTGTGTGTGAGCCCGTGTCGGTGACACAGCTGATCACCAGGCATGCCAGACCTGGGGACCTTATGCTCCGTGTGTCGTTCAGCCCACAACCAACAGCCCACGGCTACTGGGGCTCATGGGAAAGGCTCCTCTGGTGCAAAAATAGGAGGAACAGCCTTCTGACAAGAGCTGGCACCTTCATGACAGCCACATCCTTTCACACTGTGGTATAATGCAGTTCAGCGTGCTTTGAAGGCCCAATTTGGTGGTGGTCCTGCCTTATCTCTCGGTAGATACTGATCTTTATCACAGAGTCATAACAAACTGTTTGGTGGAGTTGGAGGGGGTGAGAGAAGCCTTTGGCTTCGTTTAGAGCAAGTCTGACGTGAGCGTTGAGATATTCTGTACTTTGGGTGGCGGGCCTTTTTTGTGTCAAATTTTAAGAAGTTTGTAAAAATCAATGTTATGTTAGACCTGCTCCATTTATCCTACTGGAAAAGGAAAGAGCTCGTTTCAATGAGGTGTTCCAGACGTCAGGCTTAGAATTCTTGTGCTCGAGGACATTCTGTTAAATTCTTTTGTGACTGCAGCTGAATGATAGGAAATGGTGTTCTAGTGTAATGTCTCAGGCAAATGCAAGGTTGTCTTAGTAACTTGTGACCCCCTCGAGTCAGAGTTTGAGGAGAGAAAAGGCGAAGTTATCCAGCGATTGGAGGAAAGTGGGGCAAAGTGTTATCTCAGAGCTGTGATATTTGGCTTCCAGTGGCCACAGAAACTTGACACACATCAAACGTCAAACTAGCTGATAGCAGACAGGAAGGATTAGTGTTGACACAGCAGAGCTGACCCCTGCCAGCAGCGAGGCTGTGTTTGAATACAGCCACGTCGCTCTGAAATCACCCCGGGCGTGCGAGCGGTACGAACTGGAGGTGAAGGTATAGGAAACGTGGGGCGCTGGGACATTCTCCTGCCTAATTGGGCTGACAGCTCAGTCTGGATGGAGGACAGTGTTTATTTACTCATTGTTGTGTGATGAGCAAACAGAAAGATATGCCTGCTTTAGCCCATGCTGATATTGGTGCTAACACTGTCTGGCTCCAGCTGCCGTAAGCCAGGACAATACAACACAAAAACTTCCTATTCACCATCACTTCTAAGTCTGTCCTGGCACAGATATGCAATGACCTCAGACCACAGTTGGGTCTAATAAGGAATTTATCTTCATGGAAATGTGACCTCCTGCTACCAGAAGGCTACAAAAATACGAGTAACAATGGGCAAATGAAGATAAAGGTTTATCCTGGCCAACTGTTGCATTTTCAAAACAGTTCAAACCCGCCATTAAAAAACTACTGTTTTACATGGGACGCTGTCCGAAGCTCTTAAAAAAGTTATCCAGGTCACTCTGGAAAGAACATGCTCTTATTATTGTTTTTATAAGTGAAAATTACTGGATTCATTCTTTTTTATGTTGAACGATGCAGACATTCAATATCAGTTTTCAATTCCCAGAATCCACTTTGGATACAGCGAAAGAGATTTCAGGAAATTCAGTTTTTCACCAAGGAATCAGGCTTTTTCCTCTCTTAACCTCCACCCTCCACACTAGAAGTTCATACACTGTATGTGCTTTTAATCTTGACTTCAATATATTTTACTGTGGCCAGCTTTTAGTTACAGTTTAATAACTTCAGCTTTATTTTGCCCCAGGCCGTATTATAATGAATAAAAAGTTTTTTCTATGATTTAGCTGAATTTATGCAGCTGCCCTTGAAACAGCTGCATAACTTTTCCTACTGACTAGGAAGGGTAGCAGTTTACTCAGCACAGGCTGATCAGCTGAATTCTACTTCCAAACTCAGTTTTGCCAAAAAATCGTGTGAAAACGAATGCAGATCCATGACCATGCTTCCAGCTACCTTGTGCAGTGCTGTTCTTTTTAAATTAAAGTTATCCTCACCCCCAGAAGTAATTTAGACTGAATAAGGACCATCTTTTTATATGGTTCTGTATGGTACCTTGGGCAATGAAATCTTTAATCTGACGAGGGCCTCTGATACACCCAAAATAGCTGCTTCCCAGTTTCCCGTCTCGTGAAGGAAATGGCGAGCGGATCTGGGAAGAAGCTTGCATTGGTTGTCTTACATTTGTCCACTTCTAGGCTGGTTCTTCCTGTGAGCGCAGCTTACAAGCAAGCCAGATCCATCATCTGCATCAAAAGTGATACCTTTAATTTTAACTTTCGTATTTTTTAGATTTTATACTGCATTAGTGTGTCTGTAACTCTGGGCTTCATGTACAGTGCTAACAGCTCTTCTCCTGGCCTGGCTGGACAAAACACACCGTTTCCAGCCCGAAGAACCAAGGACATTTGCAGCTCCAAACCCCAAGAATGTAAACAGCCATGGATTGAGAGGGGACAGTCCGAAAGGATGGGACTGCGGGGACTGAAGCTGTGGTTGGACAGTTGGCCCGAATATGTAAATGGGCCAAAATTTATAAAAAGGGCGAGAACCCGTGACCCAGGGTACATCCTGGAGATCCATCTTAGGTGCAGTCTTGGCCAGGCTTTTGTACTCCCAGGGTATGTCCTGTGAAGGCCTTTCAATAAATATCTATTTTATTCTTTAACTCTGTCCAGCCTCTGTTCCAGGTAGCCTTCTTTTAGGCATCAAAAGCTGCAGAGGAATGTCAGAAGCGAATCTGCCGAGCCTGAGCAGCGGTTCTGACAGGAACGACGCGGCCAGCTCGGAACAGGCATCGAGCCTTTCACCTCGTTCGTTTCGCGCCTCAAAACCCGGCACCCGTGAAGGAATCCTGTCCAGGAGGCTGTGCGGATTCCAGCCCAGCAGGCAGTGGGGAGGTTGAGTAACAAAACCTGCCTACAAATTGAAGGGTGGCAGACGGGGTGGAAGAGGCAAGAGGTCAGTAGTACGCAGCTTAGGGAGCACGTGGTTTGAATGCAGCTGTGAAACCCAAGACGCCTCATCAATTTGTGAGACTTCTTTAATAAGGGCCCAGCTTCATCTTAAGGCAGGGAATCCTCTCCAGGATTCCAGACACATGAAGGACATTAACTCATAATTCCTAGTAGTCTCCTGAGTACCTGTTAATAATTATAGCTGGCCTTTTTGGCCTTAGAAGCTTCCAATTACCTGGTGTTAAACCTTTTAGAGTAAACTGGAAACCAGTATAGGATGCTGAATGTGAAAAGGTGTATTTGTTAATACTTCTGTGCGCCGACAAATCTGAGCCAAGTGTATGGTTCTTACTCGCTCAGGATTAGCAAATATCGAATTGAAATGAAGAACAACTATTTATGTGTACTTAAAATAGCAGGTTTAAAAGAAATCTTGTAAAGGAAAGAAAAAAAAGCAGCAATAAAACTCTAGTCTGAGATCATACTATTAAACAGAAATATTATTAAAAGAACAGGTTTTAGAAGAATGAGAATGATCAGTTTTCCCAGCTGTTCTAGTAGCAAGGAAAATGTTAATTAAAAAAGAAGAGAATTATGCACACATACTATTCACCTCTGTATAAAAAAGGTAAGTAAAGAAAGCAAGGCAGATTAGATCCTGGTGTGGAGTGTATGCTCTAAACTTGAAAAGATTATAAGATGTGTAATAAAGATAAAGCACCCCCTCAAACAGTGAGAGCACATTGAGTCATGCAACGAACCTTTTATTCATTACAGCTCTGAAAAATTTGGGGTCGGTTCTCCATTCCTTTATAAAGGAGACTTGAATGTAGTGTTTCTGTAATATATGTTCAGTTAAAAGCCCTCCTCCCAGCTTTTCACTGCCAGAATGAGGTAAAGAATCTGGAGATTTTAGAGCTAATAAGCCAAGCAGTAAAATGGTGCACATTTGTGTGGAGCCTGATGAGGGATGGGAATGCACCCAGGGAAGGCTTGGCCGCTGGAGGCGGGGGACGCACCAGGACTTCATTCAATGAATCAACCTTGGCAAATACCATCCGTGGCAATTCAAAGAGGTGAAAAAGGGCAAGAAAAACCTGACTCCGGTTGTTACAAACTGTACAGGATGAAGGCTGGACAAGCTGTCCACCTGCACGCCAACCGCTAAACCTTAGGAAACTGGGGAAGAAGAACTGAAGAGATCGTAGAGAACGATGCTGGAGTACCTGGATGTCCTTGACTTCAATTGATGTGGGGAAGAAAAATCGAAAAATCCACTTTCTCTGGGCAGGAAAAACCATTTAATTACAGAATAATATCATACTGCACTGAACCAAAAAGCTCAGTAAGACAACTGCTATTGAATACTCCAGCTCTTACTTTTTTGGGAGCCTCTGCAGCTCAGAGAGGTGAGACAGACATTCCACACCCCACCCTGTACTGCAGTTCAGGCCTTTCCACAGCACTGGGATGTGCTGTGGGATCAGATGGACCAGAAAGTTATTCTTTCAGTTGCAAAGATCTCAGCCCCTTCAGAGCTCCCATATGCTTCATTAGTGAAAAGACTTATAATAATGAACCTCATTTAAACATTCTGAATGCTGTCTTTAAACATACTGGGTTAGAAAAATTTAAAGTAATAAGGGAGGGAATAAAAGAAAATTCTTGCATTCTTAATGTGATTGAAAGTATAGTCTTTCCTTACAGATTTAATTCTTCCTATGAATGTCCACACTGTGTTTGCAATATTTTAAAAAACCTGGATAGGATCACACTGGAGTGAGTGTTCGTGAAGTTAATAGAAAATTCTGGGCCTTCAACTCTGATAAATGTAACTCTAGAGTCCTATGAAAAATTTCATTTTCAAGGAAGTCTTGCCTTTTTATGGGAAATTTGTCCAGCTGAAAAATTTTACTGGCTCTACTCCTCATTCCCAGTTATGGTCCAGATTTGGAAATACCTGTGAAAAACAATATATTGGTTTCAAGGAAATGCATGGATGAAAGCATCGTAATTGAGGACATCCAGATCTGTTCTTACAGAAATGCGTTGTATTTACGTGGTCCGTTACTTACACGTTCTGAAGAGCATTACAAGCACGGAAAACTCCAAAACAGTGAAAGTTAGCCAAGAAAACCAGCTGTGCATGACTTTGAGTCCTATCCCAAACGCTTAGAATACATCTGCATGGCTCGTCAATACATCTGTATTGCTCTGCTTGCAATGTGACTGGTTTGGTCCTAGAACTACTGAGACAGAGAGTGGAGGTATATAAAACCAGGGAAGTCACGGGAAAAGGAAATTTCAGTGTCTCTCTGCACAAAATTGTTTGTGTTCAGAATCAGCAAGATGGGTTGCAGATGTATGTCAAGAAACAAGGCAATTCACTTGGACTTTTGCAGAGCATTCTCTTAAAAATTCTTTGCGAGGCTTTAAAAAAGATGGGGAGGGGGCGAGAAGGAAATATATATGATATATATATATATGTGTTCCTGAGAGTGACTACAATCCTCAAGGCCATGCGAATAGTTTGTACCTTTAATCATTAAGGTACCCTAGGGCTGATGAGAAGTTAGGCTGGGTAGGAAAAATACAGGGCAGGAAGTTGAGAGATTTGAGTTCAATTCCAACTTCAGGACAGAATTCTCATGTGATCATGGGCCTCTCTTTTGGACCCACGTTTACCTACACAATGGAAACACAGAGTGTTTCACCCACGCTGTTGCTGAAACCTTGTTCTGAAATAAAAATGGTGCTGAGCCACTCTGGAGTGCAGACCTACCTCTTCTGGCTGGAAAAGCTGTGGGCATTTTTCTTTTTCCCACAGAAGGAGTAACACGGGGCTTGTTTGAAATGAGAAATAACACCTCCTCCCTCTTCCTGCAGCTTTCCTAGGTGGATTGCAATCCCAGTTTCTGAGTCTGGTTTAGTATAGTCAGTACTTGCCTCATGCAGCTCTCATCACTTGCTGTATTAAACCATGACTTAGTTGACTAATGAAAGCCCTGTTTGAGGGCATGGCCACATCCTCGTGCTGTCGGAGCAGGAGGTTCCCACTGGGATGGTGTCACCTTCGCAGCTCAGTGCAAATCCCCTGCATACAACTTTCAGAAGAAGAAAATTCACGTTACCATTGGATCTGTGTCTTATCGAGGCAATTTAGTGTGATGTTTCTAGCACAGTGATATAAATTTGTACCATTTCTGGCTCTGTAGACATTATTTTAAGCTAGCTTGAGCATTTCCATGGGGTGTGGAGTTGCACAGTGTGAGTTTATATACTTGGTCCTTTGCATGGACCTGAAAATTAGATTTTGACTCTACATAAAGTCCCTGTGAGTATTGTGTAGAGAGACTGTAGGTTCTACATCTTAATAGTCTCCTTTCTGGGTATTCTGGGTCTGGGTCCATCCCATCCACCTTCAGGCACCTTGCTGTTGTGACAGATTTAGGAACCTCACTACATGGGTGGGCTGGTGAAGCGATCTGTTGTGAGCACATGTATCCTGTGCTCTCTTGACCATGGACACAGCCAGCCTTCTAAATGAAAGGCACTAGTTAATAACTGATCCAGGAGTACTCTTCCAGAATATCATTGGCTTAGTTAAAGTTATTTCCCCAATGACAACAATAATCCGAAAAAGAGAGGTAGAATAAATGTTTACATATGCGCAGCTACAGAAGGGAATCTGCAGCGTAACTAATTTCACATCCTTGGTTTCTGTAAATTTTTTGTACACGAGTCCATTGTAATTGATTCAGTCTTTAACAAAGTTTGTTGGATTAAATCTGGCACAAAAGCTGCCAATTCTGAGTTTGCTAAATCTTGAAATATGGGTCCATTTGGGGCCTCTTCTTCAAACAGCAGTTGCTAAGCCTTACTGGAGTTCTTAGCTGAAGTCACCATCAGATTTCCGCTCCGTGGAAAAAGCACTTGTTATAAATCTCAAATAGTCAGTAATTGATCACAGCCTGGAATTGTAAAACTCTATCTCAGTGCCTGAAATAGCACATATTTGTGGAGTGGTATGTGGTTTCAGTCCCTGTCAAGAAAAAGGGAGACCTTGGAGAATATGAAGGTCTTAAGGAGCTTTCCACTAATAGAAGGGTCAAGGGACAGCACTGTCAAAGCATCCCCTCGTTAAAGCTGTGTGGGGAAACAAACTGCTTTCGACCTCCAGTGTCCCAGCTGTCAGTCACAGGAGATGAACACTCCTTTTGTTCAGATCCCTGAGAAAATCCCCTGATTCTCCTCCCTTTTATGCCCCCCACACTGGGTCCCATGCTGGTGCCCTTACTGAGGCCACTTGGGGTTGGCAGGAGCGATCAACCACGATCCAGCCACGCCAACCGGACTGAATTTCCTCAAAGCGTCATTTTGAAGCGACAAAAATTCACACGACTTCCTTTCTCCCCACTGCAACCTCCATCTTCATGAGAGATCCGAGGAATCACAGATTTCTCATGGGTGCCTGCAGTATGGCGGCTGTAGTATAAGAGTTGTGGTAAAAACCGAGATTGCCTGGACATTTGAGGGACTAAATATTGACGTAAGAACTTAAATTTAGTTTTGTGGCTTTTAAAAAAAAACCCAACCAAACAATCAAACAAAAAACAAACAACGGCTTGAGCTCTGTTTTTGTTTTCAACAAGTTTTCAATGAGATCACCCTGTGGTTTTTAATTTACTCTAAACACAATTTATTTTTGATGTTGAAATCTCCATCAATTCGGTCAATGAGATTGGGATCACTGATACTTGAAGCTTTCACAGTTTTATGTAGATAAAACCTTTCTGAGTAATTTACCACTATTTTTTTAATAAAGGAAAAATAAGACTTCTCTATCATGCTGAACCAACAAGAAATCTTCAGAAGTTGCCTGATAGAGGGACTTTACAAATTTCCATGTGCTGAGAGTGAGTGCAAAGGGATTCTTTCTAATAACTGCACTTGAACCACCGCAGATTTGTTAACATTTTGCTTTCTAGAGGTTTATTATCAAAAACCTTTTCACTTAGTATATATTTCATAATAACAATTTGAAAGGATTAATCAATCCTAATATTAAAACTTTACTGCCTTTGTAATGGATTAGCCTTTGTAGCCAGCTAGATTCTAGAAGGTGTTACAGAAGTAAAGCAGTAGCAGGATGCCACAAGTCCTTTTAAATCAAATACCCCACTCTTTGCTTGAGGCAAGTCTCTGTTCTTGGGGAGAGGCATTCAGATGGAGCATTCCAGATATGCATGGCAGGGTTTATGTAGCTTGTTTAAGGCTTCAAAATAATAATAAAAAAAAGCATTTTAAATCCCAATGGTCCTTAATACCTCCGAGAATGAAAAATTAACTGGGGTAGAAAAATAAGATATTCTGATTAGCAATCAGCTATAAACTGATGTTTCAGTTAAACAACTCAATTCCCTTTTTCCTTATACTTTTTTGCAGTTCTGTGGCATATTTTCAGGGGAGCAGGCATTTAAACATTGGCTGGAGTAGGCTACAGTGCAAGTCTATGGAAGGTTAGAAGGTCCATATTCATCTTCACTGGTAGAGCTGCTTAGCCCAGCTCAAACAGGATACATGACTGTAGGAATTAAGGGGGCTATCTCCTAAAAATGTATTTATTTAGGGTGGCTATATTTAGAGCTATCCTGTCTTAAAGAGCTTCTAGTAAACTCCCCTCCTCCCCCCCGACACTTCATCAGCACAGCAAACAATGGTCAGGCTTTCAAACCCACCAGCAAAACCGAATAAATTCAAGTTTTAAGAAGTCACCATAGCTCTCCTCTGTTTTTTTGGTTTTTTTTCCAGCTGCTGAGGAATAAAGAATACGCTCATCTGAAGGGCTGACAAACAAAAAAGGCCTTGCAGCTGGTGGTGGCCCTGGTATCCAGCCTGGGGTAGCAGCCTGCCAAGCAGATGAAGAGGAGGGTGGTCTAATCATAAGCGAGTTAAAGGCAAGCAGAGTGACATCTATGACTGGCTCCAGCCTCGAGCTTGCTGGGGGGGAGGAGGTATTGTTGTTATTGTTAATGCCAATTAGGACAAACCTCTTTCTTGGCAGAAAGCAGCGGAGGGTGCCTACGGAGAAATCCAGCTGCTGGAATGCCACCAAGTATCTGGTGGAGCACCTGCGTTCCAGATGTGCAACTCTGTGCCCCTCCATCTGCTGAGCACTCTGTGTGCTGGACTGGCTTAGGAAAGGATGCAGAAAGTTATGGTTTTCTTACTGATGATTACCCATCTCAGCATTTTAAACCTACAGGCACAGCCTCCAACAGTTTTGAATTCCTCTGGATTCAGTTCATAAACAAAATTCCTCTCAAAAAGGAAAGGAAGGTCAGGCTTCCTCTAGGCAGTGGTAAATCAGGAGTGAATCGATGGGTTTACACCATCCAGGAGCAGTGGGGTAAGTTTAGTCAGGCCTTGTTTGAGGACCAACATGGTTCTGATGTCACCATGTTCTGCTGGCAAGATTTGATGTCCTTTAAACAGAAAGTTGCCCGTTTTTCCTGTTTGGTTTTCCCTAGTTCAGTTAAAGGGAAGCCAGATGAAAGGAAGAACAAGGGAAAACCCCAACACGGCAACTGAGGACAAATAAAAGTAGATTATGGAGACTAAAAAATCACAACTTTTTCCATCAGAGGGCCCACGTCTCCTTTGCTGCGTCTAGAGATGCAGAGAGCAGTCCCTGTGCCCACAGCAAAGTGGCACAGACTGGTCCATGCTAAGCTCCTGTTAGAGAAGAGTTGTGTTCCTGCCTCATGGCATTTTGGACTGGGATTCATCTGACCCCTGTGGGCTCCTGGAGGATCCTACAGAATGAGTATTTGGGGGTTTTTCCTGGCATCAAGTCCGTGAAGCAGAGCGGTGCTGCATTCCAGCTCTCACACGCATTGCTGTTACAGCATGGAACTGGTGATAGGTGCACAGAGCTGTGGCACAAGGGCTCGTGGCAGTGCCTGAGGCTGTAGAGCCTGCTGGGGTGGCATTGCAGAGCTGTTGAGGTGGACAAAGCATGTCATGTATCTGATGCTTCGGGAGCAGTCCCAAAAGTGTGATATTGCTAGCTTGGGCCTGGACCTAGTACTGGAGGGAGATACTTGGAGGAGCCTGGATGTGATCAGGGAGTAAAACGGCAATTATATGTCATGGATGCTCGTGGTTCCAGTGTTTGAACTCACTTCTAGGACCTCTTTTGTTTATCTGAGTAAAAACACACCTAGAGATGGTACAGAAGGGGGTTTCTGCTCTAGAGCTGCCTCCTGGGCCTGGAATCTGTGCAGCACAGCGACATGCTTTTCCCAGGGAGCCCTTTCCGTCACATGTGGACATGGTCCCTCACAGGAGGGCCTTTTTGTACCTTCCCATGATACCTTTAGTATTAACTTTCATATTTTTTAGATTTTATACTGCATTAGTGTGTCTGTAACTCTGGGCTTCATGTATTGTGCTAACAGATCTTCTCCTAGCCTGGCTGGACAAAACACACCGTTTCCAGCCCGAAGAACCAAGGACATTTGCAGCTTCAGGCCCCAAGAATGTAAACAGCCACGGATTGAGAGGGGACA
This sequence comes from Melanocharis versteri, assembly GCA_013397845.1. NCBI lineage: Eukaryota > Metazoa > Chordata > Aves > Passeriformes > Melanocharitidae > Melanocharis > Melanocharis versteri. The sequence continues at coordinate 300,543 of VZTG01007661.1, forward strand.
GTCCGAAAGGATGGGACTGCGGGGACTGAAGCTGTGGTTGGACAGTTGGCCCGAATATGTAAATGGGCCAAAACTTATAAAAAGGGCGAGAACCCGTGACCCAGGGTCCATCCTGGGGGTCCATCTTAGGTGTAGTCTTGGCCAGGCTTTTGTACTCCCAGGGTGTGTCCTGTGAGGGCCTTTCAATAAATATTTATTTTATTCTTTAACTCTGTCCAGCCTCTGTTCCAGGTAGCCTTCTTTTAGGCATCACCCAGGGCCTGTGCACTGCAGTGTTTATCATTCTCTTGGCACAGTTCGTTGCGAAGAATAAGAGCAGGATATAAAGACTTACTCACATGGGAGCTCATTTTAGACTCATCTCTGTGCTGTCTTTTTATGTCTCTTATTTCTCCGTGGTTGTTTTGGCCGCAGTGCTGCCATTTTTGGGAGACACTGGGTAATCTCATCAAAGGAAAACCCGTAATGGTTATTATTAATCTTGGATGCCAAACACTGGCTTTGTCCTTTAACTTTTCCTCTGACACGTTGAGACTGGTCACTGCATGAGTACTTAGGAAAAGGATGGTGCTTTTCAGGGAATAGGGATTGATTTAGCACGAGCTGCGTAGGAAACTATGGCTGTCATAAGCTTTAGTGAAATCTGCAGGAAAATGGCCGTGATTCATCCACAGTTGTTAATATGACAAAGCCCAGATCCATACAAAGGAACACCTGGCCTGCTAGCAAGCATATCTCTGGAGAGCAGCATTTGCCCACATGTTTGTTGCTCTAGCAACAAGCCTGAATGTGGATCACTATTTTTTGAAACACCACAAGAAAGAGCAGATTCCACTATGGGAAATTTTCTGTCATAAAGAAAATTATATTTGCTCTACAAACACCGAGTTCTCCCACTTTGTAAGGACTGACTGCCACTCTCTGAATCACTGAAAAACACGGAGGCCCATTTCTTGCCTCTTGAGAATCTAGTGATGTGCCAAAACATACACGGATTTCATATTTTCCAGTAGCTACAAATCAGACCCTTTCTCTCAAGAAGATCCCAGTTTAGAACAGTCTCCTAGGTCACTTTACAAGCTCAAAGCGAACCAACTTTAGAAAGTAAAATAATTTCCTTATAGGGTGAATTTTACTCCTCTTCTCGAAGCTTTGTCATCACCTTTCCTTTTATCGGGTAGGTTTCAGATGGTGGCTTGCACTCTCTCCTCTGCTCTCTTGCAAAATGCCCCTGTATATGGACAAGTGTGAGTGTTAACATGGTGATACATCACTAGCTTTGATTTTAGTTGCTCTGGCTCCCACTCCTCCAACTTTAAAAAGCTTGTAGATGCACTAATGTGTCTATATATGTATACATATAAATGTAAAGCAAGGCTGAGAGGAGCTTGGGTGCCCTGTGAAACACCTGTGTTACAAGATGTTTCATAATCTATTCTAATGTTTTTCTATTTCTGCTGCCCGGGTTCCTACTTTGTAGACAGACCAGCTTTGTTAATTTTCCCTGTTTCTCTTCTGATTCCTGGTTTTGCATTTCTTCCCCTGGTAATGCTCTGCCAGTACAATAAGGAATTATTTTTTTTTTAAGGCTGGACAACAAGGCGGATAAAAATGGAGAGAGAGAGATACTTTGAATCCCAGAGGTTACTAATTTCTGTCTGAACTGGATAAATGGCTGCATATAAATGTGTTTCTTCTTCTTTCAAAAAAGGGTTTGTTTTTTTCCTGCTGACCCTGGGTGAGTCTGGAGTTACCTGAAACTGTTTGTAGCTGTTCAGAAATTGCAAGCTTTCCCACCTGAATTCCTCCCCTGTCAGCTGGAGGGGGCTTTCAGGTGGGTGTTTGTTTCATCGTGCCTCAAAGGGATCCGTTCCTGTGCTGAAAGACAAGCCCAGGACAATGTTTTACAGAGCAGAAGATATTGTGAGGGACCAATTATCACATAAGTGGTTCTCACGGCTTGGGCTGGTACTGTGTGCCAGGTTGCACATTAACTTCTTTCACTGCTTTTTACCCAGTTTTCTCAACATTCTCAAGTGGTGGCTTTGTCAATTGTTTCTCCTGCTGATATTTTGACAGATGATAGCCCCCTGATGCCAGCTTAGCCCAGCTAATAAGAAATAGGCCAACGTGAAACTCTAGACCAAGTGGCTGCTCTCATGGTATGGAGGAGCTGTAGGGTTGGTTCTGGTTTGGAGCAGTTATTAATTTCCATCTGAAAAATAGATCTCCCAACCCTGCTCTTGCAATACACTCTCTACGTACTCCATTAAAGAAAAATAATAACACGGAGACTTTATTATATTTTTTTTCTCTGCCACACCATGCTTAAGTATCCTCTAATGAGTGTCAGGGTACACTTGGGGAGCATGTCTGAATCATATGAGCACAAATGTATTCAAAGATTTATAGTGTTTCATTGATTCCAAAGGAATGCATAATGACCAGGCAATTTTCAGTGTAGTTTTCCTATATAAATCTCACCAAAATTGCTGACATTCTGTTATTAACACTTGGGACTGGTGTTGCTGCAAAGTGAAGAGATTTATGTGGAGGATAAAGCAGAGATCTTTAGAAAGTGGGGTTTGCTAATTCATCTAGCTGTTCATTAGTTTAAGAGCTTTCTGTAGTTTGCATATTGCACTGACTTCTTGGCTCTTTCTTCTTATGGTTAGAGATGCTGTATAAGAAAAAGAGAATTAATTTTTTCCTAGTAGTCAGGGCTGAATTTTAACTATATTCTTTTAAGTCTTTTCCTTAGTTTAATCTTGTTAGGTACTGAATGCTTTCAATGGTTTCAAATTAATGTAGGAGCCGAACTCAGGCAGGCCTTATTGTTGTCAGACCTTTCTTTTCCTTCCTTCAGGGTTTTTTTTGCAAGGAGTGACACAGAAGAGCTGAGAAAATGATGCTTAGGTCTGAAACTATTCTTAATGCATATCATATGTCTACATATCCAAATGTGTACCACATATTTGTTTCCCTGCAACACTATTAATTTTAATAGTTTTTAGACAGCAAAGATTTTAGTAAAGAAAGTTTATCTATTGTTACTTATACTACCATGTTCATGTTTTTTCAAACTTCGCTGGGAAGATTTATGTAATGAAACTCATTTTATTTTTTCTTATCTTTGCTTAATTTCACTTTTGAAGCTGAAGGACTATTAGTGGCACACAAAAAGCTCTGCTTTCAGAAAAATCTAAGGACTACCAATGAGAATGAGGAGGTTTAACTTCCAATTTTTTGATTGCAGACGCCAAATTGTTCCTTAAACAGACCTGAGAATGTCAGGGGAGGAGGAACAGACTTGTGATGTGATAGTAGGAGCTTTTCTCATCCCTTTCTTTTACATACGTTGTCATGCGTGTGTTTGTGTGTTCTGAGGTCTTCCTTACAAGGAACATTTTGCAAAGTGTTCCTGGTTACTACACATCATCCGTTAACTCATCCAAGTCAGCTGAGTGTACTTTTGCCTAAAGTTAAGCATGAGCTTGGAATCAAGCACATCCTAAAGTCAGGGCCTGTGTCCTGAAGCATTAAGCTCCATGGACTCAGTGTTTGTCAGATAAGAAGACTCTCAGAGGTTACAGAAATTTGGGGTCCCAGAGCCTGAGCTCCTCACTGAGTTCAGAGGGAGCTGACAGCTTTGTGCTGTTCAGGATCAGGCTTCAAATATCTCAAGAGATATCTGCAGAAGGGTCTACTGAAGGAACTATGATTTCACTTTTATTTCTTATCATGCTGGGGTCTGGAAGAATATTTTGTGCTATCTCGTTGACTGATGGGTCTGAGAGGTCCTGCTCCAGGGGATTCATAATTCCAACCAAAGGGAAAACATACTGGAAAAACCTCCAGCAAGAAGGACTTTAAAAAAATCTCTTTTCTCACATATTTAGCCTGAACTAGCAATAACAACTTCGATGCAGGGCATTTCCTGAGGATTAATGACTGTCTGGGGTCATCATCTCCTCCCAGTTAGTTATTAATTCCCAGGAAATACTCTGTGCCTTGATCATTATTGCTTAATTAGCATTGAGAATGTGGGGGGTTTAGGTTTCTTTTCATGCATCCTGTGAATTGCTGGGGTGGGGGTTTCTTTCATTAACTTGCCCTTTTCAGCCTGGATGGGAGCATGGGCTTTTCTTACAGTTTGCAGGTTTGAGAATTTAGTCACAGGGTTAAACCTTCTCAAGCAATTTGAGTTCCATGTGAAAGTGCCACTAACAGCCCACATCTGCAGCGCATCAAGAAGTGTCCCCCCCCTCAGCCCTGCTGGAAAACATCGGATGCCGTGGGGGCAGCAGCCGGAGTCTGGGAGCTGGGGATGCTGAAAAAGGGCAGGGAAAGTTGGGGGGTGGAGGAGGGACAAGAAAAGCAGAGGAGGGAAGCTCTGAGGAGTGGAGAAGTGAGGCGCTGCCAATCTCAACAAACAGTTTTATCAGCCACCGAAGAAGTTCTCATGTCGTATGAAATTTTGGGAAAATTTTTGGAGTCCAAGCAGTCTTCAAGGGAACTCTGCCTGATTCCAATGGCCCTGACTGCAGCAAGCTAAATCTATTTCATTATAAGAGTAGAGAGAATAAATTCAGACTTTATCCTGCCTTTCCCATCCCTGGAGAAGAGGAAGATGAGGGACAAAGTCCTTTTTCAAGCAATGTGTGGTGGGACTGAGCTCAGGAGGGCTGCTCCCACCAACCATCCCATCACTCCATCGCTATTCCCTGTCAGACTGGCAGCTACAGCACTGGGAGATCCTAAATACACTGCATGGTGTATTTAGGGTTGTTTATGGGATGTGTGGCTCCAACCCCACAACTCCAGGAGTGATGGACAGACCTGGACCCCAGGGATGCGGGCACTGCAAGTCCGGGTGCCCCCAGGCACATTGAGGTTCCATCTGTTGATCTGTTTGTTATGGATGTAGTCTCAAGTATATTTTGAAAAGAAAATTAATTTTAAAAAGGAAATATCAAGTTTTCTGCTCCAAACAAAGCCATAATAGGATTTTTTCAAGGCGTTTTTTTTAAAAAACCTTTTTGTAGGACTGCAGTGGGGAGACAGTTGGAGACGTGTAGTGGCATTTTCCTAGCCAGCTGTCCTTCAGATCTCGTTACTCTCTTCTGCTGTGGGAACCTCTCTCCAAGCCTCCTTGAAGGTCTTCTGGGTCCTGCATGTTTAAGTGAATATTTTAGCAATTTGGGCTTAGTGTTTGGGACCAGAGGTGAAAATCAGTTTCATGCCTCGCAGGAAAAACCCTTACCCTAAGCAAATATCTGACGTCACAAATATTTCTGCGATTGTGGTGAAAATATACAAACTTTGGTCCCTAAGTGCTTCTCTTTTTACTTTCCTACCTAAATATTTGTATTTTGGGGGACAATATACTTCTCTTAGCATTGGAAAAACCATTTGTTTGAGGTAAGGGCATATTGCAAAAGGAATACCAGCTTAGTTGTTAGATTGAAGAGTTGGTTAGTTTGAAGAGATTTGGAACAAAAACATATTGCCTTTTTTTTGAAGTCAACTATCTAAGTATTTATGATCTTTAAATTTTTTGCCTGAAAACCCCAGATAGATACATATAATATCTTGTAAAATCAATGCAAATAATTATTTCCAGTTATTTTGAAAATAGCTTTAGAAAGGCACAGAACCCCCCGGAACTGAAATAAGTCCACCTAACCACATAGTATTTATAATTAATTCAATAGCTATAAAGAGATACGACTGGCTTTGGCCTTAACCCTGATCAACATTAAATCTAATCCTCATTTCAACTCTGTTCTTAAATATGGAAAAGGGCTTTTGACAGAGTCAGTGGCCGCTATATATTTAAATTCTCTGTAGTGTGTCCTGCAATGTTCTCATCCAAATCTTGTTCTTGTAACCGACCTCTGACAGTCAATGTATGCTCAATGTCAAACCATAAAAGGCATAAAAAGCGGAGAGGGAATAGAAAAAGAGTCATTATGCAGATGATATATAAATGTCCATTAATGAGACCTTCCTTTGTACTTTGGAGTTCATAGCAGGGTTCGACACTGAATAGGTCTCGGGGGTTTTAAGGCTTCATCACACATATTTTTGCATGGGCTTTTTCTTACCAAAGAACAAATAGAAGAGACCTGGGTAAAGTGAGGAGGCTATAGCCCTAGATAAGATCAAAATGAAATGTATGGGAAGAAATTTCTGTGTGCGCTTGGGAGACAAAACAACATCATAAATATTGGGGTGTTGTAATTTGGTGTAATAAGGCCAGTCTGAGTGGAAGTCTGAAACTGCAGTCACCAAAATCATTTCTGCAAAACAGAAAAGGCATCAGAGGAACTGCAGCATAAGGTGAGCAGTCAGGAGCCTGTGGTAATGTCTGACACTGACTTTGTGCACACCTGAGCCCAGGGACCTCACTGGCACCCCTGGAAAAGCCAAAACTGTTGGAAGTGTGGGGGCCCACATCCACTGGGAGCCCAGCTCTCAGAGCTCCCGGGATTTCCATGGCTCTGTTCCCTGTCCTCTGGCCCCTCTTAGTATCCTCTGTTTGCCTTAGTCTCACCACTTAGTCTGGAACACTGGGTTCCTCAGAGGTAATTATGTGCCTTCCACAAAAAGCACTGTGCATCTCCCTGAAGCTCTGAGGACAGAGAATCCCCTCTGTGATACGTTAGAAAAGATGCAGTCCAGCAGTGCCCTGACTTGAGCCCTCTGGTACAGGAAGGTGAAAAAGAGTCGATAAAAACAACTGTAGGAGAAGGCAAATCTTTGAGGACGTAGCATGCAGAGTGTCATGGGTAAGAGGTGTCCCTCTGCATCTGGCTTCCCCACAGCCTTGAAGTTTCCAGCACACCTGCTGGCAGCGGGGCCTGAACGTGTGCAGATGAATTAGCACAGAATTAGTCAGAGCAGGAAATCGGGACAGACCTTAGCTTCATTTCCAAATTTCCCAGAACAGGGTCTGTGTCCTGATTAAAGCCTAATGTGAAAACACTGTGAGAGCAAATTTCTATGCTTTTGTCCATATTGGGTAACTATTGTGTCTCCCAGTTGCAGCGAGACGAGATCTGAGTGGGGTTTTGCAAGTCTGTAAATCAAATTGGGGAATTATCCTGAAGAGGGTACCAACAGTAATTCCCTTTGGCCAACATGATCCCCAATTCTGAAAATGCATAATGGTCAGGAAAGATATGTTAAAGCTCCATTTGTTGCAGTCTGGTTTGAAGAAGAATCTAAACTCCCATTATTACACCCTTGGATTGCAATGGTATTAAGCTACAGGATGGAAAGGACTGTGTGAAATTGTCTACTTACTGAGGTCAGGGGAAGGCTTGCATTGCCTGGAGCGAGGGCAGGGTTTTATTCTTCATCAAACGTAACAGTTTATATTATTTTTAATCCACTCGCCCCTAGGGAAAAGTTTCATTCCACTTCTTGAGATAAGAATGTGTTACTTTTCTCTTGCTGCCTCTCCACTCGCCTCGGAGGGATCTGCTCAAAAGGCTGAGCCTCAAAAGTACAGCTGCTTAGTAAAAGGCAGTAATGCAGAGAAGATTACTTGAATCAGGGCTTCTGGGTTTTATGCTCACTTCTGATGGTGGCAAACCAGGTCTGGATCAAACTTGTGAGATCGATTTCCTGTAACTCTGGTTCTCTGCCTTCTGTTTCCTCATCTTTCTTGTAAGATAGGCACGAAATATCTCAGTGTGGGTACAATCCGTCTGAACAGACCCATTTTAGGGAAGCACCCAATTCCTAGACCCACGTTAAGCATACTGGTTGAGACAACAGTAAATAGGAATGGTGAAACCTTATTTGTCTTTGAAAATCTGCCCCTGTTTAGTCAGTATGCTCAAAAAGTCAGATTTTGGATTATTCTCTCTTTTTTTTTCCATTTTCTTGTTGTTTTGGGAGGCAAAAAAGTTATCTTTCTGATCTGTACATGGTCTGAAAACCAGATATTATCATCACTTGGTTGTAGCTCTGCTGGTACAGCATGTTTTGCTTATTAAAGCAAAGACAGGGTTGAAATTAGATCTGTGTGATACGTGTCATCAAGCTTTATGTATTTGCAAATAATAAACAGTTTGCAGAGCGTGGCTTGAGCTTGTGGGTTGCAGCTCACTGCCACTTTAATATAGGTTTCGGAACCCAAGTGGCAGTGTAAGGTCTGTGTCTAAGCTGGAAAGCACCTTTGAAAAATTAAGAAAGACACATTTCGCCCACGGCTTTCTTTGTTGGGAAAGATGGACTCTGTCTCGTGGCAGCCGTAGTTTAAGAAAACATAAACTCTGGCCCAAATCTCATAACCATCATTTCCTCAAAGCTAGCAGCACTAAACCAAACCGTAGTTTTATTTGGCTAACCCCAGAGTAGGATGTGGTTGCCAGCCTCTGGAGCCACACGATCAGGTTTCGAGCAGACGCCACCAGAACTGTGCCGTCGTCTTAGTCAGGAAAGCCCTGGACGTGTGAGTCCCAACGCCGTCGTCGTGTTTAACAAATAAAGGTAACCATAACGACAGGTAGGCTCCAATTAAAGCCTGCCTGCTCCTCATCCTGCACTGGGACAGCCCAGGAGCGCCACGACACTGCTGGGCTCAGGAGGAAAAAGGTGTTAGAAAGGGCAGATTGCCAAGGGGAAAGGCCAGGTCATAAGGAGGGACCTCATTGCTCTGTACAACTACCTGGAAGGAGGCTGCAGCAAGGTATTGGTCTCTCCTCCAGCAACAAGGGACAGAACAAGACGAAGTAGCCTCAACTTTTTGCCATGGGACGTTTAGGTTGGATATTAGGAAAAATTTCTTCACTCAAAGAGTGGTCAAGCACTGGAACAGGTTGTCCAGGGAAGTGGTTGTGTCACCATCCCTGGAAGTCTTCAAAGCCATGTGGATGTGGCACTTGGAAATACGGTTTAGGGGTGAACATGGGACTGCTCTGTTAATGGTTGGACCCAATGACCGTAGAGGTCTTTTGCAACCTAAATGATCCTATGATTCCGTGATTCTCAGCAGATTTCCCACTCTGCCATAAGCACAGGTCTCTGCACAGTGCTGCCAGACATGGAGTACAAGCCCAGGACAGCTGCTGTCTGGAGGACTTTCCCAGAGCCCAGAGAGAAAGTTCCCTTTCCCAAATAGGAAGGCTGAAACATAAAAATTGCTGGCATGGGGCTGCGAGGTGCCGAGTTGCTCTCCTTTTCCTGCACGTGCAGAGCATCCGTGTTCAGACACCTTTGCCCAACCTCCTGCCAGCTGATGCCCACTGGAGATGGGCAAGAGCTTCAGGACAGTGCCAGGCCAAGGGCCAGATCCCTCTGGTCCAAGCAGCTGTTGCTTCGTTGGTTGTGGTGGAAATAAGCTGATTTTGTCTCGCTGAGAACAAGGCTCCTCAGGCTTTTCTGTTCTCACTTTCTCCCCACCCGCTTGGCTTTTCCTTTTCTATTGCAAGCACCTCAATGAGCCAAAGGGATGAACAGATGATGGAGTCAGTGCCCCTAGTTAATGACCAGCACTATATTCACAACCTCGTTTGGTTTTGTTCCTATTCGCTGCTTCAATGGTGCCGACGAGAAGGAATTAATTTTATTGAGGACAACTCAGTGAATTAAATGAAAAACTGCTCACTTAGCTGGAAAGGCTTTGACAGACGGCACAGCAGCCGGTCAGATTTGAAAAACTTTACATCTCCTGGACGTGGGGAGAGAAGGAGGCAAGAGAAAGGAGGGGAGGGAAGGTCATTGCAGATAAGCTGCAAGGCGACTATTTCAAGGCCTCTGAAAAACAACAGAGCAAGCTGCAGTCTCTTATTTTGATTCATGGGTCTCCCCTCCCTTTTGTTCCTTGAAGCACTAAATCTGTTCCTTAGCCCCCCTCATTTCAATAAACACCCAATAAGAAACTAATCGTCGTATGGTGAATTAGAGAAGAAGAAAAGATGCTCAGAAGAAATGTTATGGTCATGGAAAACTCTTCTGCATTGTAACCATCTGGTGCACCACAATTACTGTGAATGGGATAATTGAGTCCCAAATAACTTCTTTTGGGTACAAATAATAGCCGTCACCCTGATTTGTATTCTTCACAACAGCATCGCCCCATCATTTCACATCACATCTGCACATTTCTTTGATTGGGCACTGTGCTACCAATAAGTTACTACACTTAATTAAGCCCACATAATTCTCTTCAAATGAGCAGAAAAGTTTGTGCATAGGCCAAAAAAGAAAAGGGGCTGCAAATGAGACTTTAGTGACTCCACTTTGTATGAGGTATTGAGATTGATGGTGATCCCATGCCACCAAGGTTTTCCTTCAACATTGGAAAACTGTGAAAGCATTAGGCAGCTCAACAGCTGTGTATAATCTGAGGAAGGCCTGATTTCAGACAAACATTCTCCCGGAGGTGATTGAAACCCCATTGTAGCATAATCTTGCTTTTCAGAAAGTGTTACAATTCATTTGATTTGATTTCTCGGGTGTCTGGCTTTCAAGGCATCATTAAAAACTCTGTAAGAGACTGAGAAATGGAGTCCTGTGCAAAGCAGCATTGTCTGCTCCTCAAGCGTGTTTTGCTCAAGCTCTGGCAGAAAGACTTGACAGACAACAGGCAAATGTAAGCCTCGGAGTAAATATTACAGCAGATAACAACTTAGAGTCACCTTGCTCGAGGGGGAAGGATAGGGATGCCAAAATCTTAAAAGAGATTTTTTTTTTCCCTTTTTGCTGCGGTTCCCTATTTACAGGCTGAAGTAGGGAAGAGCACATTCCTTCAGTTTGCATCACTGATGTGTTATCAATTCACATGGCTTATTAGTTCTTCTTGAACTCTTCACACCTCGGAATGACAGGCCACACAGCCTGTCCTGGAAAATAAGCCACCAGGAATGTGCTGCCAAGTCCAGTTGCTCAGGATCAAGCCCAAGAAGCCTTACTGGAATGTCAGGGTCTATGGGAAGCACAATAGTAAACAAAGAACAGGGTTACGGAGAGAGAAACAACTTAAAAGAAAGTGAGAGTAAACCCCTGTCTTGCTCAAAGAGATTTTTTTTTTTTAAATCAATGTTTTCTCATTCCACCCAAGCAAATCTAGAGCAACTTGAATACGTTTTTCAGAACAAGTGGCAAAATATCCCGTGAATGCTGCAGAGGTCACTTCACACACTCCCTCTGCCCCTCATTTGTTTATCTAAATGCTGACAAATTGCAGCATTTTAACAACATATCTCTGGTACTGAACTTCATGTGCATGGCTTGCCCTCTATCATTGAGCTGATAATGAGGCTAAGCATAAAGCCTTCATTCACTGCTATAAAGGCTTCTGACAGTGATGAATACCAAGTAGAAGAATTAGGTGGTTTATAGGAGAATATGCTATTGTGTAAAACCTCCGTGCCTTTTATCAACCCTTCTGCTCATTTTCAGTTCCTTCACGTAAGCCGTCTCTGTGAGCTTTCCTCTCCTCGCTTTTGCTTTTAACGAGGCTGACTTCCAGCAAGTGCCAGCTGAGATGTTGTGTCAGCATTTACTCCCGGCCATCCTCTCTGAAATGCCCGAGACCCCTTTCGTTTTGCCAGAATGATGATAAACATTTAAAATAGCAGTGCCTGAGCTGTTTCTCTGCGAGGTAATTCCCGCCCCAGCCCTGTGCATGGCACGGAGCAGCAGCTGTCTGTCACCAGGACATCTTTCTTACAACAAAAGCAGCCTTGTCTTGGCATTTCTTTGCAAAAGCATCAACTAATATCCCTTTTAGATGGGTGTGTTTGTAGAAGAGGTGACTTCTGGGATGGTTTTTTTTAAATTGCTGCCTGCAATGAATCCGATTAACATTTCATTGTTCATGTCTGAGCTCGGGGCTGGTTCTGGGAGCTGAGAGAAATGTGGGGGAAGGATGCTGGCAGATCCTGATGGAATATCTAATTTGACTAACTAAGGACCTTCCCCAGTGTTTTTATCCTTTGGGCCATGAAGTTTGTGTTCCTGTCTGTCCCAGTATAACCCACCAGTGAACACAACTGTGAAGCATTTTACTCCAAGTAGGATCTGGGTATGTCTCAATCTGTGCTGGGCCTGCAATGATTTGCACTAAGCTTCATATGTGCCAGAAGGACACAAGTGTCGATGGATGGGCACTACCTCGGGGCAATTATTTCCTACCTTCTTTACTTCTTTTTGCTGTCTTCCACCCAAATTGTCCAGGTGTACGGTCCCAACTACTTCTTGTCAGCTCTGCCACTTTTCTTTCCATTTCCCTTCTCTGCTTTTCCCCTGGCTCCTCTCTGCCCTCAGTGTTGCCTCCTGGCTCCCTTCCTGCTCTTGGCCAGAAGCCTGCAAGGTTAATGCTGCCCCTGGGCTGGGAGAAAGGCTCGTGGAGTGGAGGCACTGACAGTGACATCTCCTTCCAGTTTTCAGAGGCAGCTGGAAGCATCCCAGACATTTTCAGAGGTCCTTCAAACATGGCTGGAAGACACAGAAGTGCTCAGTGACCCATGTGCTTGCTGCTGTCACTTCTGCTATCTCTTTTGGAAACCCCTGGTTATTAACCACTTCAGAATTTCTTTCCCTTTCTACACCAAGAATATTCCTATCACTTTAAAACACATCTTCCCTTTAAAAAAAAAAAAGTGAGGACAGAAAGGAGAATAGCATTTTATTAAATGTACATGACACTGAGGATACAAAAACATCAGCATGGGATGAATTTACTAATCAAATGCAGACTTGGTCTGCATTGTAGTATGACACTGGAAAGGAAATATCTCTTCAAAAGGTTTATTTTAACTCCAAAGGAAAATTAAGGGAGAGAATGTTGAAATACAGAGGAGTCCAGGGGGTGGCAGGGAGGGAAGCTGGAGGATAATTGATGCAAGTAGGCAAGTGGAGCCTCACCCCAGGCCAGTGGGAGTAGTGGAGGGTCCATCCTGTGTACAGAGTGCTTCAACCAAATTACTGTGCCTGGAGAGGCAGAGCAGGGGTTAGAGCTGGGAGAAGCTCAGCCGTTCTCTCACTGCTCCCTGCAAATTGGAGGAATTTTGGAGATTTTGCAGTGCAGATCTTTCATTCCTTACCCCAAATGTCACTATGGAGCCCGGCCTCCCAGGCCACAACCGGGGCAGGAATAGTGGTGTGAGGACCTTCTCTTTCAGGTGCTCCTGCCACCCTGCTGAGCCCCTCAGTGTCATCCCAGCAGGCCTCCTTTAAACCGAACCAGTGAATTGAGCAGGGTTCATCCTTTTCCAGGTTTATTTTTAAGCCTGGATCCACTCAGTGGCACGGTTTTACGGGCTGCTCCCACAAGCTGCTGGCGCGTCCCAGCCAGGAGGCTGCAGGCAGAGCCCAGTGCTGGGAACCAGCACGTGGGGTGGGCACAGGCCCCGTGAGCTGGTGTGGCTGCTGGTCCCCCACGTCCCCTGCTAGAACCACAATTGCTTTTTTCACAGGCTTTGGTGGGAAGTTCCAATTCTTATTGTTCATCCTTGATCTGCCTTTCATTATGACGGCTGTTGGGTCCCCTCGTTGCTGTAATGAGAACCAAGAAAAACAGAACAATTCAAAGGGAAGTGTGAAAATGCTCTTCAAAATCAGACATGTGAAACACTATAGCTAAAAGATATATGTGAAGTGCTGGTTAGAGGATGCCGAGGCAAAAGCAGCTCAGAAGTTTTTTTTTCCTCTTTCCATTATTCTCCAGAAGGGTGAATTCTCATTTTTGTTTCATGCAGAGTCTCTGAGCCCTTAGAGCAGTATTTTTGTACGCTGTGAAGTTGAAGAGAGCTATTTTCACTTCAAAACTTTATTTCTTGGAGTCTCTGTTTCTTGGACTCGTGAGACATGGGATTTGGAAATGGAAACGGTTTTCACCCTGTATTTCTCTCTGTCTTCAGGCAGAAAAGTCACAGGTTTACAAGTGGGAAAATTGACACAAACTACATGGAGCAAATACATTGATTCCCTTTCCTCTTCGGAAGACTTTTCCAAATGCTGTTGGTCGGTTGTTTTATTTCTCAGAAAGCACTGCTGCATTCCACGTGGCCCATCACATTTGCCATACGAGCCTCAGTCCCCCCAAAATGCTCATAGGCACCTATCCTGCTCCTTTGCTTTTGACACCACCAAGCCAGTTTTCTCTGCAGCATCTTCGCACACGTTGTGCATCCTACCCGCTGAAAATGGATGTGATGGGGGCCTGTTGGATTGTGTTATGTGAGAGGAAACTGTGCACACCACATTTTCAAAGGGGAGGGATGCCTTCTGAAGAGGGCAGGGGGGGTTTCTGTGGATCACAGCAGGGCAACCCTGTGTGGAAAGCCAGCCATTCTTGCTGGCTTCTTACAAGCTGCCCACAGAGCACAGACAATGCCAGACACATGATGTATGGATTCTATTCCTTAAAAAAAAAAGGTAATAAACCCCCTTCAAATTGTAAACTAGGTTACATTTTTCAGACACAGCCCCTGCAACAAATTCTCTTCAGTCTTATTTATGAGAAACTAGTGACTTCTGTAAATGTAGATGGCTGAGTCCCAAGTTCTCGAGGTTTGCTGGGAGAAAGAGCTTTCAACAAAGTTTCAATGGCAGTGGGTTGTCCCTTCCACCAATTAATCACGGGGGACATCTGCCATGCCTCTGTCAGAGCAGGTCCCCTTCTCAGCCACTGCCCGCAGTGCCTGAAGGCAGCAGGGCCCATGGCAGTGTGGTGCTGAAATAACAAAAACGGGGGTGCCGCGGCTCTGGCTGGGCTTCCTGCCTGCAGGAATCTCACTCCAGTGCTCCTTGTATCCGTGTGATCTCCAGCCTCGCCCTCCCGATGGGCAGAGCAGCCCTTGGGTGCCAGGAGCACAGTGGGATTGAGCAGCACTTTGGCTCAGTCTCAGGCCTGAGTCCAGCTCTGCTGTTCATACCAGCACAGTCAGGCCCCATCCACGAGTGCCCTTTGCTCATTCTCTGCTGCTCCTGCTCCTTTGCAGGGAAACCCAAAAGTTTACAACACAGGCAAAGTCTCCCTCCGCTCCTCCCCCTGGCTCTCAGCAACAGAGATGTGCTGTAACGGAGACGATTTCAAAGGGATTTAATCAATCGGGGTGCCAAAGTACTTCATGCGAGAGAGTTCTGTGTAATGGGAAAGCCTTTTAACGAGGAGGATATGTGCAGCTTCAGGTTTCACTGCTGGATGTGCAGGAGAGCAAACCTTGGCGCTGAGCAGCGTGTGACTTCACATCCCCGTGCAGCTCTTAAGGATGTTTAAACTTCAGCAGGTAGTTGGACTCGCAAAACGTTTAAAAATAAGGAGAAAAGTAGATCATGTGTAACGGGCTGTCAGTCAGCAGAAGGACTCGGCCATGGCTTTTTAGTCTGTTTTGGTAAGGGAAGGTCAGGAAGGAGATTGGAACCACAAGCTGATTCAAAAATGTTTTATTTTTTGTAAACAACTCCATCTGGAACTAGTAAACTTTCAAAGCCTGAGCCAGCCCCTCACCACCTCCACACACCCCAGCCTGCCTGAAATGAATCCAGCAGCAACCATTGATTTCCATTGCCTTACAGAGCTGGGATATGACCACATCACCTCTGGGCCAGAAGAGAATACAATCACTCACTCTGAGTCATTACATAAGCTAAAGTATGTGATTTATTAAACCACAAAAAGTAGGTTGTACTAACATCGAGAGTCTGACTTGAAACCACAGGAGGAGCGACATGCGGAGTTAGGGCTGGGACTCCCTCCTTAACCCATCTCGTGGTGCCTGGGCATTGTGTGTGACCTGTGAAATCACCCCTGCTTTGGAGACTCCCTGAAAGGCAGCACACAGAGGCGAGGATGGCATTTGAGCCCTGAGGCTGATTTTTCTTGCTTTTGTGGGCCTGAGTTTTGTTTAGCAAAGTGACGATTTAATTTTCTTTTCTGGTTTGGTTGGATCCTGTTCTAGTCTTCCTAGACTTGGCCCATTAACTTGGAATTCAAAAGAGCAAATATATAAAATGATAAATAATAGGAAACATTTGGAAATCTAAAATGTTTCAGTGAAATACACAGGCAACTCTCCCAAAGAGTCTGTGTTTTATTTCTCATTTTCAGTCTCAGTGGAGCTATGTGAGACACCACCTATTAATGATTTCTTAGGGATTCCTTGCTCTGTAGGTCACTGCACCAAGAGCACATGAAGTTTCCAAAGTGCAAGCAGCAAACAGCATCTTTAGCCTTCTCTGCCTGCGTGCAGAGTGTTCTCAGGTTGTTGCCCTGTTCCTCACACTCTGTCCCTAGGGTTCTTGTTGGGGACAGGATCAGTTCTGGGGCTGGGCAGGACCCTGCCCCGGGGTGGTTGTCCCCGTGCTGTTCAAAGACTTTTCTGGAGAGGCTGTGTGCTCAGCAGTGCATGGGTTTAGGGTAGAGGGGGCTGCAGCAGTGGGTTTGCATTCACAAATACGAGGATGTTACTGAGTGCTGCAATTGTTGGCTTCTGGTCCACGTTGGTGAGCGTGAAACATTTGTTACAGGCACTCAATGTTTTACAGTCCTGCCATCACACTTAGACAAACAGGCTTGCACAAGGAAAACCTCAAGGATTTCTGTGCATTAGGGCACAAAATCCTCCTGAGGGTTAGGTGATGACCTAAGGGATGGCAATTCCTGGTTTCTGATGTTGGCATGGAAGTGACTCTGACAGCACAGAACATTGTGTCAAACCTGAGCAGATCAGGGATGCGTTCCCTCTCCCCTGTGAGCCTGATACCCTGATGCAAAGTGGTTTTGTAGCTGCTGCTGGCTTTGGTTTCTCCTGCTGAATATGAGGCTCTGAATAAGCAGCAGATATGATACTTAAGACTCGAGTAGAATTTGGGTGGGTGTAAGAGCTGTTTTACACTCCTGTTCCTCGCATTTGGTTCTCCTGTTCCTCGCATTTGGTTGTGCTATGTGGGACTGTTCTGGATGAAAAGGCAGCATCCCCAGCCAGGCAGCACTGACTGTGCTTCAAGAAAAGGAATTACCCAGGACTCTGCATTAGACATGTTTTCGAGGTTAATCATCCTGCAGTTTGTCCTGGCACATCTGTACAGCATGTCCTGGAGACATTCTGAACTGGTCCCCGTTGATGTACAGGGTTTGGAGCCACCATTTCCATTAGACCAGTTTTCAGTAAGTCTGAGCTCATCACGCCCTGGGAGTAGAAGTGCTGGATGCAGCCCTGGTGCCAAGGGGAGACTCGTGCTAGAAAGCTTCTCTTTTTGTGAGCAAAATGCCTGTGAGCTCGTCTTTGTGAGCGACAGCGACACAGCAGACCAGTCAGAGTTCATCCAATCCTTCCTTCATCTGATTCCACAGTCCCAACATCCTACCACCTCCATGTCCCTGAATAAGAAAGGAAAAACATCTTATATTTTGCTGAGATGCACATATCTGTGTGTGTGTGTGTGTGTGTTTTGCTTGGGACTTTTTTCTCGTTTTACAAAGCAAAACACCCAAACGACATTTTTAAGTTACAGTGATTTCTACATCACCATAACACTGACGACCCAGTTGCTGCAGCATCTTCCGTTTTCATGGGCTCTGCAAAATATAAAATCAGAACAGTGTCAAAATTTAACATGCAGGTGACAATCTTACTCTCAGCTTGTCCATAAATAAATCCTTTGTAAATCCTGCTCCTTCATTCCCCTTTAATACAGCTACACCGCATTCCAAACTCTACCCCATCTGCCATCTTCCAGGAACAGCATGTTGCTCGGGGTTTCCCATCCGGTTTGGATCAATGGGAACACCAGAAGAGCCACACCCATGTGCCAAAGGGAATATGGGACGGCCAGGCAAGGGACCAGCAGTGTGTGCAGGATGGTCAGTCCATGGGCAGTCATTAGGAACTCTAAAATTCCAGTGTATGGGGGTGAAAATGTAGCCAAGTAGGTCTCTTTTCAGGTGGGCTGCTTTTTGGGAAGAAGCCCTTGGGAGGTGTTTGCAGGGCACCATCGGGATCACTCTGACCCAGTGCCCTGGTCCCAAGAGTGGCAGATAAAAGAAGGTACAAAGCAGGAAAAAATTAAATAGGGAACCATCAAACCTCCTGACAGCTGAAGCTCTTCCACCCTTCCTGGCCACTGCAGGCGCAGGACCCTGACTCTCCAAGTGTGGCGTTTTGGATAAGGCTGAGGGTGGGGCAGAGCAGGCTCCATCTGCAGCCTCCTTCCACCAAATGGAAGAAACCAAAGGTGTAAGTGTGTGTGATCGGGCACGCTGGGGCGTGGCAGGATCAGCGTCCCCTTCCCGAAGTCCTGGACAAATATTCTCTGTGCACTGACACTGTGTGTGTCAGGAATAAACCTCTCCATGGCCATGCTGTCTCTGCACGGCTTCTGTGAGCTGGGGCAGGAGCTTGCTTTTAGGACTAGGTTGAGTTCCAAAAAGTGTCTGCTGCAGACAGGGGACTGGCCAAAGGGTTTGGGGGACATATTTTCCCAGCTTTCAGCAGGCAGGAGGGATTCCTGGTCTCTGGAGCGTGATCTTGTCACGCCCGTCTGGACCTTTCCCTCCCTCACGCCCAGCACCTTTTATCAGGAGGTCCTAAGTGTCACCTGAGCCCTTCGGATAAACAAGGTTGCATTGTACATTGATTATTCCCATGAAAGAGCACAACAGCTCCTTTGAAGTCATTACAACCTCCTGTCCGAGGGCTCCTGGGCGGAGCACAGCGCCTGACTCTGCTCTCCCTGGCACAGGTTTGCTGCTGCTGGGAGAACTCTCTGCATTTCCATCAATACCAGAGCAGGGCTGGAATAAAGCTCTCGGTTTGTTTACTGTGCTGAGCCCCTGTCTGCACTCTGTTCTATTAATTGTGCGGAGTCTTCAGTTAGTAAAATATGCTGTAAAATTATTCTTGGAAAAGGAGCTGCTGCACATGGGAAGCAGTTGCTTTCGCAGACAGAAGTGCTTAATAGTTGTTAATAATCTCCCCCCGTGTACTCCAGAGCAGAAGTTTGTGTTTAGGATTTACAGCAAAAAGCTTTTGCAGGATTTATTAGTCTTTAAAAGACATCATTTGCTGCTACTTAGTATTTGTGTATTTATTTGTGTACTTACAGCAAAGAAGGGAGCAAAATCTCCACCTCTCCCTTTCTCTACGCTGGGCTGAGGCCCCGTATGCCAAATCTCATCCGGCACAGAGGTTTTCTATAAATGGGTAATAATACAGCCCTGAAAATAGGTTTGATATTTTTCATGGAAATGCTGACTTGACCTTAGCTGTAGAGAGCCATGAAAGGTGCTGCGGTAATAAAGGAATGACTTCATCAGGAAATCAGGAAATCCTCATTCAAACCTCCAAATACATAAATATCACCATTTATTCCATTGTGAATCAAATGATGCCATGTCCTGTAATTAAGGATGCTGGCAGCCAAGTTGTATCCTACACTTATTTCCATCACAGTACATTAATGGCTCAGCAACTTTGCCTTCTTGGTCACCTGCTCTGGCAAATGTCCTTGGAGCTTTGTTTCACAGCTTATTTGGTGGTGACAGAGTCTTTATTTATCCCCTACCTGAGGGGCAGGGATTGCACTAATTGCCTCAGGCCAAGTGCTCCAGAAGGTTTTATGTGCCACAGGGCAGGCACAGAACAATAAAAGAAAGTGGTGGAGCAGCTGAATGAGTTCCTGATGTGCTGATGGCAGGTGAGCCCTCGCCTCGCCTACAACAGGCCCAGATGGGAAAAAGCCCTCACAAATGGGCTGTACTGGCACCTGCTTTAAAGAACCTTTTAAAAAACAGCTGTAAGAGTATTAGTCAGTGGAACATGGCAAACTGCTCCAGCACGATCCCAGTAACATCAGTGACTAAATCCAAAGATGTCCCAGCAAACCAAATTCCGACTTGAAAGAGCTGCCCTTGGGTCTGACGAAGGCTTATCCCAAAGCAGCTGAGAAATCTTCCCACAGATTTACTGGACAAGTAAGCAGTCACTGCAGGGCTATGTGAATTCAACAAACTCTGCACAAATACCTGGGATCCCTGTGTCATGATGTTTTCCACCCGAGACAAAATTGTAGGGCCAAATCTTGACCTCATTGAGGCTGTCACTACTCCTCAGAGCAACATCAGAAGCCTTACTCCTCTCTCCTTTGATTTCTGGATTCTAGGCTTTTATTTCTGTCCCATGGGCCTAAACACAAACCACTGCCTTGATTACTCATCAGCAAATGTGCTAAAGGAGATGTTCTGATGCAGGAGAGAACAAACCTCTTTTAAATGTTGGTTAATAGAAGACATTTTTCCAGTCCCTGAAGGGTCCATACAAGTCCTGCTTCAGTTTGATCACTTTCTTTTTTTTTTCCCCCAGTATCAAGGGAAAGGCCAATGTCTGTTCATCATTTGGATTAGCATTACACCCTGAGATCATGAGGAGTGGTGGGCGAATAAACCTCTGAGGCAGTAGAAGGAGAAAACTGCACGTGCTCCTTCTCTCTCCCTCCCTGCTGAGGCTGTGAGGAGCAATGGGATTTGACACTTTTCCTGCACAGAAAACAAGCAACCTGTGAGCTCCAAGAACAGCCTTCCCAGTGACCCTGGAGTAAATAGGCCTTGTGTGGGTGACACTATCGGAGTGGAGCACTGGTTTAAGGAGCTGCCAAGTCCACATCTTAGTTCCTAGGCTTGGTAAGAATAGCCTCAGTTTCGAGGCTCCGGTGCTGCATGCACACCTCAGTGCAGGTTTGATGTGGGTTTCTCTTTGGTTCCACCAGCTGAATCCTTCCTTGACATTAAACCATGCCTTAATTATGCCTCCCCTTAGGGGAGAATTCCCCGAGCCCTCGCCTGGGCTCCGCAGACAAACGGGACATTTCCACGCTTTTGCTCTCAGATAGTTGTTTATTAAGTCTTATCGAAGAAAGTCTGAGCCACAGTGTGACTCCCCTTAGGAAACGTGAAGGAAAAGCCAAGTTATCCAGGTAACACCGTTCTTTTAAAGGTAAATTACCCAATGAAAGCCCGAAACGAAAGATATTTTTACTTTTCTACCAATGTTCAATCAGTCTTTCTGTCACATGAAAGGAACTGCGGCATTTTTCACCCAATCCTCTCCATCCATTTTGCCGCAAACATGGAGTAAAGAAAGAAGAAAGAAGAAGGCTCGGAAAACAACAACAATCCTCCATTTTGGAGGTTTTGCTTCTTATCTATTTACTATATTAACAAACCCAACACCTCTAAATTTTCACCCTGTGACAATCTTGTGTAGTGTTCTATCACCTAATTCACACCAGTGTAGATTCTGCTTCTTCCCAGAGGGTAGGTAATTTTCTCCATGGACGAAGGTCAAAGACGGGGTTGTCCAGAGGTGTAAAACCCCTCAAAACAGGCAGAGAAATATTCCCTGCACTTTGGACTCCAACACTCTCGTCCTCACTCTGGCTGAATCCCTTCCTGCCAGTATTAGTTACACCTCTGGTCTCTATTACTCCACAGTGCCTGGTGAAGTCCTTTATCCACATCTCGTCCTGGCCCGCCTTCCTGCGGGGGAATTCCAAAGGGAACCCCTTTGTGGAGGGCTCTGCAGTGCCCTCGGGGAGAAGGATAGGTTAGGATTTGCCCTTTCCTGTACCTGCCCAGCACTTTGCAGGTAGATGTGAGAAGATATGTTACATGTGGACTTTCATGTTTTTTCACCCCTTCGCAAATTATTTTCAAAGCCTGTCTTTAAAAATCACCGGATTTGTAATTTCACCATTCTCTTTTCGTGTGAAGAAAAGTTTTGAGGGATTTTTGTATTTCTAGGAGACTGATGGTGTTTCTGCAAATTAGGTTTATTTCTTTCCAGTGCTGCTATTTCTGTCGGTAATTCTGTAGCTAGAAAATGAACATGACAGAGTTGCCCATGTTGTTTTGGGGCTAAACTGAACTGGTAGCCTGCAGTGATGCATTGGATATTAGATAAAGCCTCTGAAACATTTTTAGTAACACTCAGACAGTATTTAATTTACTAAAGAATTTATTCTGCTCCACTCTCCTCATTCAATTTTACATACTGCTGAAAATTAAATTGATTTATTGCTGAACTGAGGTGCTGGGCTGGCAGAGAAAACTGAATTGCTTTCTGAGCTAAATCATGGCAGGGTCAAACTCGTGTGGAAGGAAGAGAGCAGGATATGTCAGATGTTGATTTTGTGTGCCATAGAATAAAATGGATTAGTCAAATGACTGCTAAGCAGAACAAAGGTTATTTAATTTTGAAATGTAAAACAGGATGAGCATTGCAAAAATTCACCTGCAAAGCATGAGAAGTGGTTTCAGGGGTGGGGGGGAAGGGTCTGAATCAGCTTTGATGGGGGCAGTGGACTCCTCTCTCTCCAGCAAAACTTTGTAGAGATTTATTTTTCTTTTAAAAACAAGAAATTAGAGAATGTTTAGAGCTAGAGGGAAAAAAGAGATGAGCACTAGGACTTGTCTTCTGACATAAGTAACAGGATGACACTGGTTCATCCCAGCCAGCAATCTGGTACTCCCTAGCCGGGCAAGTAATGTGTAAATACTGGTATTATGCTGGAATTTCTACATCACTGCCTTTTGCAATGACTGCTTCTTGCCCGTGTTCTGAGTAGTCAATATTTCAAATTAACTGTGTGTAAATATTTCTTGAAAGCAAATGTCAAAATCACACGCAGCAGTGGTTTTTGTGGACAACATTGTAGATTTACATGCATTTGCGGGGAGCTGGAAATGCTCAGACACTCCTTCAGTCACAGCACAGGGATTTATTTTTTTCTTAGTGAGAGGAAAATGCAAATTAAGATTTTATCACTGGGAATTTTCTGTGCTGTTTTTGCTGCAGCCTTTCTAACCCTTCTGTGCCTTGGTTCTGGTTATTCACCAAATCGAATATTATAGAGTAAGTACCTCTTAGAGCAAAGGATGGGGATCCATAAAATGGTCCTTTATTCTTCTTACACTGAGTGGATGCTGATGATCAAGATACTTTAATCTGCCTTTGCCATTCGGTATCTTTCCCACACTTGAGCCTTTCTTAAAATCACAAAAAAAATCTCTTTGCAAATGTATCATCTCTTACACCAAAAAAAAAAAAAAAAGTCAGTGGTTTATAGCACTAAAATTGTTAAAGAGAATTTTAACAAGCTCTAGTAAATCTGGTTGAATGGGAAATCTTCTATGAACATTGAACCAAATAAAACCTGCTCGCCAAATTCCTAACTGATGCAAATCAGAAGTCTCTGGAGTAGTGTTGCTTTACACCAGCTAATGTCTATCCCTGTGCATTCGCTTTAATTCCTTCTGTGACTTGTGTAATTTAATATCTGTGAATGTTTAAGTAAATGAATTTTGTCCAAAAGGAAGTTTGCCAAAAAAGTTAAAATCACACAGCTATTTTCAAGTGTCTTTTAATGAGAAATCGGTGCAGCTGTCTTGAAATCACTTTGATTTTCAATTTTTTCTTATTGCTTCAGCCTCCAATCAGAAGGCGCCCAAATTATGTGACTTAGTGAAAAAATCTCACAGAAAAGTCACATTTGAAAGACAATTACGGCCAAAACGTCGTCAAGTGCTTTCCTACGCGTGGATGGTAAATAGATGTGAAAGATTCTATTGGTGGATGATTCATAAGAACGCAGAAGGTGGGAAACAGGAGGGTGAAGGAGTTTGATGCTACACTGTGATGGGTAGGGCTCAGGCTGAGCTTTCTCTCCAGGCCGAGCTCCAGCCTCCAGGGCAGAGGTGTTTTAGCGGGGTGAATCCTGGCCACTTCGAGGGATGGGCTCGCAGGTGAGCGAGGTGAGACCGATGTGGCACCTCCGCTGCACCCTCGCTTCTGCCAGGATGGCTGGGAAGTAATTCGGGCTCCGCTCCTTGGCCGCACGCTGAGCCCGTGGAAAGGCGCCCTTTAAATTCAGCCCAGCGACGTGGCAGGAGCTCCCTTTCTGCGCCACGCCAGAGCGCCACACTGAAGGAGTTTTCACAGCCAAAAGGAAAGAACCGAAGGAATTACACCCCTCGAATTAGCCGCGGAACGCTTTCTGCGGGAGCGCAAAAAGCGCGCGTCTGCTGCGAAACGCGAAGCGGAGCGGCTGCGAGCGCCGGCGGCAGCGGGAGCGCCGGAGCGGGGCTGGGACAGGCTGCTCCTCCTGCCCGTGTCCCCGGGCCCCTCGGCAGGCTGCCCCGAGCCCCAGGCACACGCTCGTGAGCGCAGTGACATCTAGTGACAAAGCCACCGCCGCCGGCGAGCCGCGGGACGCTGCCCGGCACGGGCGCTGAGCAGCTGCGGGTACAGCTGCGGCGCCGATATGCGCGGTTTTGTCGCTCATCTGCCGCTCGTCCGGGGTGTTTTTTCCTAAAGGTACAGAAATTCCTGCCTCGCCAGGTTGGTGTTTAACCCTCCGGCAGCTGGCTGCAATATAGACGCTAAGTTTACAGTCTTTAACTTGGTGTGATGTAAAATGTAAAATGTACTTTTTATTCCCAGTACCGTTTGTGGCCGCACATCTTGGACTTTCTTTTATTTCCCCCGAATAACTTCTGATGTTGCTTTACCTCTGGCAGATGGATAAACGGACGCAGAGAATGAGTTTGTTGTTGTTGGAGCTGTTATGCAGCTAAAAGGACGTGTTTCCAAAAGTAGGTTGAAGAGGAAACTCTTTTAACAGTTCATTAAAAATAAATTAATGCTTTTGAAGTATGAAAGCTTGAAAACAAAAACTAAACCCTATGCTTTTCATATATATATATATTCTTTACTTCCTTAATTGTGGCTGGGATACCCGTGTATTTGGGGATGGATAACTTTCTGCTTCAGACTTGTTAAATAAATGACATTTTATTTGGGCCTGAGTAGGTGCTTTTTGCAGAGTTACTTATTTTCACCAGGCAAACACCTCATATTCCATAAAGGCTTCCTAACTGAGCCAGGTCTAGAGTGCACTGGTGGATGTCACTGACCCTGGGAATGTGTGGAGAAAAGGAAATGCAAAGAAATAACCCAAAGCAGAGAAAATTCAGTGGGATCAGTCAAGTGGGTGTTTCTTTTCCCTGTGGAGCCACCCTGGGTTTTCATGGCAGCCTGACTGAGCCCAGAGTTTTTCCCTTTCGAGATACATGAGGGTGGTTTTCAAACCTTATTTCTCAAATGCCAGCTCTGAGATACAAAGCTTCCAAGCCTCCACCCCTTCAAATCAGAGATCTCCTATTGTCTCGAACGCAAAAATCTAGCTAATTTTAATTTAGAGTGAAAACTCATTGGCTTTTGTAAATAATGGAAAGTAGAGGCCCCTGGAAAAAAAAAAAAATTGCTTGAGAACATGCTTTATTTTAGGTCTAAATGTAGTTGCTATGAGTTGATTGTGATCATTTACCTGTTTAAGGTGAAGTACATGGTCGAGATGCAAGTGAAGCACATGGTTTTCCTGCATCAGAGCCATAAGTCCCTAAAACAGCATTGTTAGGGCACTTATTGGCCATTGTCATTCGTTTTGCCAGCACAGAAGGAATTCATGAACACAGAGCAGGCTTTTAAAGCTCAGTTTAGATATTCACACACGTTTTATTAATTTCTCCTGAAGGCACAAATTAAGGGGGATGTGTTTTTCTCTGTAAGCGCTTGAAGTGCTGCTTAAATTCTTGGCTCTACATGATTGATTTTATTAAAATCAAGTAAAATGCAGCTTAGCAAAATTGTTTCTTAATTATTAAAGCAATTAGAGGGATCTAAGAAATATCTTATTCCCACTGGGCTAAGCCTGCATATAAAGCCTCCCTTTCAGTTTCCTATTTCAGTTGTTCCACATTCTTATAAGATGCCTACTAATCACCATCTAAGCCCAGGCAAACACAAAAGGGGTGAAGTGCTATCAGAAAAAAATATTGAAACACCACCAGCCCATAGTTAGGCCAGCGATACGTTCCTGCAGTCCCTTTGGACTAACACAAGTACAGAAAAGGCTTTTCTTCCACCCACGCAGGAGATCTGGAGAGGGAATGGATCCAGTTGAAAGCTGCCCAGTAACACCAACAAAGATACTTTTCAGCCTGATTGCTTTTCTGGCTGTACCAGGTTGGTGCAGGAGATGGGAAGGAGAGCCAAAGTCCAGCTGGGAGATATAATCCCTCCTTCTAGTGGCTGCTTGTTCTCTTCTTGGCTAAAAGCATCCCACTGCAAGGATTTACCCAAGCTCAGCTCTTCTTTTGACAGTCCCAACTCTATCTCAGGTGTTAGCCTTGTGGGCTTTACAGGGAAATCCTGCTGCCCACCTCCATCTCTGCCAGGAAATATTTTTTTTATCTGCTTCGTGCTTTTTTGAGGAGTATTTCCTGATACCCAGTAACCAAAGCGTGTGCTTTGGACATCCATGGATTTAGCAGCTCTCCTTAATAAGTGCATCCCACACACCTGTTCTGCCACGGAAGCACTTGGCCGGACACGGTGGGGCTGTGGAACAGCTGCACTCGTGATAAAGCCCCCAAAGAGTCCTATAAAACTAATGGGGTCGAGAGAGTGTCACCCTACATAGGTCCCACCATTCCCAGTGTTGTCATTTGTTTCCGTTTAAATCTTGTGCTGAGACTGGTAGCAGTTGCTGCAGTTCAGTCACTGAAATGTACCTGTGATTAATAATTGCTGCAATATAAGAGGTGTAAAGTTTTACCACTGTGTCCTAGAGGGCTTGTAACAAGAATGACCAGTTTAAAGCCGAAGCCAGGAATGTGGTAATGAGCGTGTATAATAGAAATGTTAATTAAAACACTCTTAGGAGAGAGAAGGGAGGGGAGCGTTCCCATGTTATCATGTGATATCCCTGTGCCCATTCACAGAAAAAAAAGGAGAGCCAGGGAAGCAGGAAAAAAGAAGTGGTTGTACTTCAGCTTAAAGCCAAGGACTCTGGGCGGGTTTAAAATCCATCTTTAATGATCCCAGCCTGATGAGCTCCCGGTGTGTCCCTACAGATAGGTGTGAGACACATCACACTGAGAACACCCTGGGAAAGCCAGCCCCAAGTCACTGGGAGGGAGCAATTAGCCTGAATCACAGGCTGAGATGCCAGAGCAGCTAAAGAGGATTGTGACTGCTAAGGATTAAATAATGCATGTGGCTCTTCTCTAGCTCGGTCCTATTGCTGCAGATCCGCGCTTTCTAAATAAGTCATTTTTCTACACCTGAGGCTTTTCTAGTGAAAGCAGTGACTTTGAGTGACCTGGCAGACACAGGGCCCTGTGCATTTTTCAGCCTCCGTGGCCACTCTGTGCTTGTGGGACACAACACCCTAATGCATTTCCCAGAAGTGTGTTAGATGCACCTCCCTGAGCTGCACTGCTCAGCGTAAGGATGGCTACAGGAAAGAGGGGGCTGTGGATGTCTGTTGTTCATCAGGAAAGCCCTGTGGATTATAGGGGAAGTGCCCTGAGAGCCTGGAGGAGCTTGTAAATGCTGCCCTCATTTTCTTACTGCAGCGTGACCCTGGCAGGAGGCTCTGAGGAAAGGAAAAAAAATGACTCCAGCCACTAGAGAAGGCCAGAACCCATCACCAAAATTCTTAATAACCTATAGCGGTGCAAGGTATCTTCCAAGATAAAAAAGCATGAGAGAGTCTTCTGTTTGACTGAAGAGATTACCTCTGAACTTCAGTTGCCAGAATTCAAGGAATTCCAGGCCTTTGCAAACATACTGGCTTCTCAGACTGGAGACTTGCCCTCACCGGAAAGTGGAGGTGCTTGGAAAATCACTGAAGTTGATGTCTAATTTTAAATCTGTTCTGATTTTTTCTCCTTTTCGTTCTTTTTTTCTTTTACTATTTATTATTTTTTTTCCCTAGGGGAAAATGAGTTCCTATAACCATATTTAATAGAAAAGTTTTTATGTATGTGAGCTCTAGGATACTTCAGCTTAGCATTGGCGCAGTTTATTCAAATCTAATTTAAATCCCAGCCCAAACCTACTTGAGGCAAAATAGACTTAGACTTGCAATCCAGCAACTATCTATGTCACAGATGTCTTTCCTTCCTTTACACGACAGAATTTCACAAAATTCTGAAATAGAACTTAATTTAACATATGTGCTAATAACTACTTGAAGTTGATTTCAATATACACTCAAAATTAATTGTATAGTTAAATGCTTGGCTGAATTGTGACCTGTGTAAATTATCTATTTAATTATTCTCCAGTCAAAAGAACTCTTAAATTTTCTGCAGTTGCTTGCAGTTGTGTCTGAAATTACTGTTGGGAATCCAAGCCTTGCAGAGAATTGTCTGAGCCAGCTCATAGCTGCTTATCTCCTGACTCTCCCTGTAGCATCTGGATCAGTTTCTGGTAATATCATCCTAAACAAGGGTGAGAAACCCAAAGAATAAATTAAGGGGAAGTTATAGAAGTTTCCTGGGCTGTAGTTTGCTGCCAGATGGTGACTCACATTGGTGAGAGACAACAACAACAACAGCGATCGTGGATGCATCCCAAGCCAGAAATTAAAATCTCTGCAACCAGGTTTGCATTCACAGATGAGCTTTTGCTAAATGATTTGGAGCAGAAGGTGCTCTACTCAAAAGGAAGAGCAGAAAGTATTTCAGATTTCCTCCCCGAGAAGGGGAGCATTTCAGGGGACTTGAAATATATTTCTCCCACATCCCAAAATAACATAATGGCATGTAAGACTTAGAGCTCAGGTTGTTGTTCTCTTTCCCCCTGTAGAATTTTGTAAGCCAGTAGCTCAGAGAAACCCGAAACATTTCCCAGGATAAATATTGCTCATGTTGTTCATCGTGGGGAATAAAACTTCCACTGTTTTCTGCTTATGTTTGCTGATTATATGTTAGAGGATGTGCACTTGAGCGCAGTGTCATAACCCAAATCCCGCAGATATAAAGACATTTAGAACAGGTTTATGCCAAATTAGTTTTAATTAATTTCTATTCCCTGCTTTGAAAACACTTCATCTCCCACTGAAGCGTGTAACAGCTCAGTTCAGCTGAAGCACAGGTGAGAGGGTTACAGTGTTAAGTACTTGATTTTAAAGTATTGCTGTAAAATAGATATTTTATATTTCACCTTCTTCAAAAATATACATTTTATATTTAGAGTTTTGCTATGAAATGGTGAGCTCTTGCCACTTTTGCATCTCATTTTAGCAGTGGCTGACAGGACCACTGGATTTCCTTTCCAGTCAGGTTGCTGGTGCTGTTCAGGAGGCAGAGGCTGCGCAAGGGAAAGGTGCAGTGGGGCTGGGTTGTTGCTCTGCTTTCACAAGTTCCTTCTTGAAAACAAGGAAATTGCATTACATTAAAGTTTCATCCTGAGTTTTGGCGGAGGCCAACACTCCAGATAATCAGCAGGAATACAGGGAGCAGGCAAGCTGGGGCCTGTAACACAGAGGGGTTTCCTCTTAATTTCCCAGTCTGCTGGTCTTGCAGTAATTGCACGCTGATTTATCTAAAGGGAGGAGAATGTATGTGTGCCTTCTTTCCATAACTACTAAACCTTGCCCAGAGATCTTAATTAGGCCTTCATTTTGCCTTGAGGATTTGGGAATTAACTTTATGGTGTCCTTCCCTTAAAACTTGCTTTGTTAATTTAGTGATTTCTGTCAGCTTATCACAATTTTTGCAGTATTTTGGCTTTATTTGCTCTGCATGGACTTGGGTTTATTGCAATGCACTGTGGGCCAGGTCCAGTTTAAGTCCATGCTAGATTTGACTCAAAGAGTAATATTTTAGCTCAGTTTTAGAGGGAAAAAGCTTTTTGGAGAAAAATCAGTACACATGATTCCACTTAGGGTCCTATTTCATTATTGTTGTCTATACATTTCTCAGTGGCACAAGCTGTGGATTATTATATTTATTCCATCTGAGAAAGGACAACAAAGCAATCTGGGCTCTGGAGCATGTTGGTGAGGAAATAGAAAAATAAGTAAAAATCGTTCAGGGTTTTTTGCTGTCATGTCAGTTCAGTTGCACTTGTTCAGAGATTGGTGCTGTTCTGCTTCTTCAGAAAACTGATGAAGATCCCAAAGGAGGGAAACAACTGAGGAAAAGAGAACACGCCAATGGAAGTGAAACGTTGCTAAGATAAAGATAACTGACTTTGCTTTTATTTTTTTCTTTTTTTTAAACAGCAGAACTTAGTGAGTTATATAAAAATAGAAGTATATAATTTTGCTTTGCTTCTCCTTTCAAAAGTTTGAACCGAGTACTTTTCACTTTTACTTTATAAAGTGTACTTTTCAATCCATTCCCTCTCAGTCCATTAACTGGAATGGATGAAAAGGAGAAC
>VZTG01007661.1:332246-406338 GCA_013397845.1 Melanocharis versteri
AAGGGAAGGGAAGGGAAGGGAAGGGAAGGGAAGGGAAGGGAAGGGAAGGAATCTCAAGTTAAAAAAAAAGAATTTTTGGCACAAGTAGCCACCGGAACACAGAAGATGAGGAACTCAGGTAATTATTCCTGATCTGCCTTTCCAGGGTATTTCCACTGGCACTTTTGGGTGTTGCATAGGCCAAATTCCACTGTGACAAATTTGTATCCTTGGTTCCGCTATAGCTTTAGTGAATAATGTACCTGTCTTGAGCAATGTGCTGCTGTGGCTGTAACAGCAGCCACGGAGTTGTTTTTCTACTCACCTGGCTCACGTGGAAGAAAGATATTAAGTCTTCCCTGTTCTCTATGTATTTGATTTGCCATATGACAAATGGCAAATCAAGTACAGGTGCCAGCTCACAAATGGAGAGATGTACTTCAGTCTTTAGTATTTCTTTGAAGGTTTTTCATGTTTTAATTCATTTGGTCTCCAGCATTCCCTCTCTCTACCCATCCTTAATGCGTGGAAGTTATTGATATTTCCCTGTCNATTATATTTATTCCATCTGAGAAAGGACAACAAAGCAATCTGGGCTCTGGAGCATGTTGGTGAGGAAGTAGTAAAAAAAAGTGAGTAAAAAGTTTTCAGGGTTTTTTGCTGTCATGTCAGTTCAGTTGTACTTGTTCAGAGATCTGTGCTGTTCTGCTTCTTCAGAAAACTGATGAAGACACCAAAGGAGGGAAACAACTGAGGAAAAGAGAACACACCAATGGAAGTGAAATGTTGCTAAGATAAAGATAACTGACTTTGCTTTTATTTTTTCTTTTTTTTAAACAGCAGAACTTAGTGAGTTATATAAAAATAGAAGTATATAATTTTGCTTTGCTTCTCCTTTCAAAAGTTTGAACCGAGTACTTTTCACTTTTACTTTATAAAGTGTACTTTTCAATCCATTCCCTCTCAGTCTATTAACTGGAATGGATGAAAAGGAGAACAACCAGGCAAAAATCGGCACTGGTGAAATTATATCACCAAATGTACATGATGGTCTTGCAAAAGCTGTTCCCTGGCTTCCCTGACACCTTTTTTGCACATTTCAACGTGTCATGATGGGATTTGCAAAGGTGTCATATCACAAAATAAAAAGCCTTGGTTAATTAAAGAGAGGCAACCTCTAACACGAGTGGGTCAAAGCTGAGGATTTTTGTGGTCTGGATTCTGGGTGATAAACCTTTGCACTTGGCATAATTTTGGTGATACCGAGCAACACATATTTGATGTCACAAACTGCCACCTCTTCTCAACCTCTGCATGCCAACAAATTTGATAAGCATCATATTTCAAGATTTTACAGTGGTAATCTTTAAACTTAGTGCTTTGACTGAACTATTCTAAAACTTTGCATGGAGACTGTGATTTAACTAACGTGAGTGTATGTGACCAAGCCTGAATTTCTTCCTTGCACAGGTTTTGTTGGTGTTGTCATGTGGTGTTTGTTGTTATATTTAATTTCCTTACATGAAAGGATTTGGACTATTGCTATGGCCTTAATATTAGTACAGATATGGAAAGGGCTCAGTGTCAAGTTGCTGAATTCAGTCCCTGAATTCACTCCCTGAATTCTGATGCTAGCTAGAGCAAGAAGTACTGGATAGCTATGCTCATTTAATTTAAAACTAATTTATTCTCTTCTTAAATGAACAACCTCCTTTAATAATATAGGTCTGATTGCAAGACTAAGTGTAAGCTCTGAAACAGAAAAGCTTTCTCATATGTAAAATATAGTGAGCAATAGTGATCAGTTATAGCACTGCAAGAATTCAGACACTCCTGCATAGGTAATTTTAAACATATATAGTTTTATAGCACTCAAAGTCAGGTTTTTGTTTTAAAAGGACAAAACTCTGAACTGTATCTATCTACCTGAGGAGTGGCCTTGCTTACCAGAACCTGTAATTTTGTCAGCTGATTGCTCTGATCCACAGAAGTGACACTTGACTGCTACTGGCATGCTAAGGAAAATTTAAAAATCCTGTTAAGAATGTCCTTGCACACACACACACCACCCCCAGTAATGCAATTTTAGATGTACCCTAACAGCACTGGGTTCTGGAATTTTATTGATAAATTCTTCCCATTAGAAAGGTAAGGTGTAGTAAGCTGAAATATATACTAAGACTAAAATTGTGTCAACTGAGAGGAGCTGGGTGTGGAATCAGGCTGCATCAGGGGCTTCTAACAACTTGCCTTTGCTGATGTCTCTGTCATAGCAGAAGGCAGGAAGAAAGAGGCTTTGAAGACCTCAAAAAATTTGAGAGGCAGGTAGGAAAATTACTTGGGTGTCAGTCAAATTATAATAGAGGTAAGGAGAAGGGAAGGGAAGGGAAGGAATCTCAAGTTAAAAAAAAAGAATTTTTGGCACAAGTAGCCACCGGAACACAGAAGATGAGGAACTCAGGTAATTATTCCTGATCTGCCTTTCCAGGGTATTTCCACTGGCACTTTTGGGTGTTGCATAGGCCAAATTCCACTGTGACAAATTTGTATCCTTGGTCCCACTATAGCTTTAGTGAATAATGTACCTGTCTTGAGCAATGTGCTGCTGTGGCTGTAACAGCAGCCACGGAGTTGTTTTTCTACTCACCTGGCTCACGTGGAAGAAAGATATTAAGTCTTCCCTGTTCTCTATGTATTTGATTTGCCATATGACAAATGGCAAATCAAGTACAGGTGCCAGCTCACAAATGGAGAGATGTACTTCAGTCTTTAGTATTTCTTTGAAGGTTTTTCATGTTTTAATTCATTTGGTCTCCAGCATTCCCTCTCTCTACCCATCCTTAATGCGTGGAAGTTATTGATATTTCCCTGTCTGGCCTTACGGACAAAATTTTTGTGTTGTCAGTGATGTGAAGTTTCAAATTCTCCTCCAGGCCACAGCGAAGAACACGTGAAATGAGACCAACCTGTGCACGTATTTAAACATGCAGGTTGTTCCCATGCACCCAGAGCAGCTTCTGGCGGGTTCTGCTGTGGTCCTTGCCAGCCTACGGGACTGCCTGGCACAAGGAGCCAGAAAAGACTTTTCGAAGCAGTAACGTCAGAGGCAGGGTCATGGCCAGGACACCAGGCAATTGTGCAGGTTCACCGTGTTGCCTCGAGAGCTCCAGCAAATTAGGAACAGTCTGCAAACAGGAGTGGAAGGTAAAACCAGCGCTGCCTGCCCTTCGCTGTGAGGTGACTGCACCTTGCAGGCAGAAAGCCAAACCCAGACACCGTGTCTCACTTAAGTAATTTGGTGTAGTCAGAGGGTATCATTAAACTGAGAACATCTGCTTGTTAGCATGGCAGGAGGAATAAGCAAAAGTTATTTGAGAACTTCATAAAATGTGTTTCACAGGAAGGCAGGAAAGGCCCAGCAAAGTTTCTTCTTTCCTGATAGAGCTTCCAGCAACTCTCACATGCGAAGGTATTTTATGTCCCACTCCTAATAAATGTCTGGCAGTTCAACCTCCTTCCTAGATGCAACTGAACCTGTAAATTTATCAGCCCTGCACCACCAAGGGGAAAAGTGTTATAGATCTTGTAACCTTTGTGATAGTTATCTAATAAACCAGATTACCAAATATCTCAGGAAGGAAGGCTGATATGACTGACATCCACCAAGTTCCTGCAGTGTTTCTCCCTTTTATGCAGGAAGAGTTTTTGTTTTTAGCAGAAGATGCTGTAGGGAATTAAGTTCTCATAAAATGTGAGGCTAAATGTTGAGTAATGCACCTATAAACAGAAAGTAATTAATTAATATCTGTTCTTGCATAATTACAATTAGACAGGACAGCGGTGTTTGACTAAATTGTTCAGAGAAACACTCAGCTCTGGCTTTTCAAAAGCATCTGAATGTATTTTAATTTGACAAAGTGTTTCCATTTGAAGTTGGAGCTCTTTTAAGGCATCTTTTGGAAAGATTAATGTAGGTATGAGCGGTCCAAATAATATATTCCACATGAATTCCCAGATTGATTTTGCTAATGTTCCTCATATGTCGTTTTTAAGAGAAACAAAGCAATAAAGGGATGCTGCTCACTTGGATCTATAATTGGCTGAAGGAGAAGAAACAGCAGATTGGTGTAAATGGGTGTAAAGTCATAGAGGAGGTCTGTAGTGAGGTCCTGCAGGGGTCTGTGCTGGAGATGATGATATCTGGTGATGCTATAAAGTTATCATGTTGATAAGGAAGAGGAAGGGCTGTCTAGAAGCAGAGAAGGTTCTTACAGCAGCCTGTGACTGGGCAGTAAACCAGCAGATGAAATTCAGGGTAGATAAATATTCAATGGTACACACAGGGAGATACAGTCCCAGTTTTGTTTTGCACATGAAATGTGCTGCTCTGGAACAAGCCCATGGGGCCACGATAGCTACTTCCATCAGCACATCAGCGCTTGGCTGCACTCAGAGCAGCAAACCAAACGAAAGGAGTGGGGCACAAACCAGAAAACATCAGTTCAGCTCCACTGAAATCCAGCACTGGTGTCCAGGACACTCCGCTCAACCAGAGCACAGCGGAGCAAACGGGATTGGAGAAAGGCAGCAAGAATGATGAATGTTTTGGAGCAGTTTCCACCTAAGGAAGCACTGAGTAAACTCGTGCTCCTCGGCTTGGAAATCAGGCATGCTGGAGGGAGCAGCAGCCTGGGGAGCTCCTTGCCTAAGGATGCTGTAAATGCAAAAAGTTTACTTGAATTCAAGAGCAGATTGAACGAGTATTTGCAAGGCAGATCCTTTGGGGATTCGCACGTCGAAAAATAACAACAAGCTCAGAAAAATCTCCTGAGCTGAAAATAGTGGAAAACAGGAATACATTTTGAGTTTTTTACAAAACACAGGAAGGTTTTCTCATTACAATTAAACTGCGAAAAATTGCCATAAGGCAAACACAACGTTCTCTCCTGATGAAGTCTTTGCTTTTCTTTTAGTTTTGCTTGCAGCATATTAAAATGTATCAATAGATGAAACTGCTTTTGTTGTGAGATACACTTTTCGTTTTGAAAATGGGCAGAGCTCATTTCTTTTCTCCATCAAAAGCCGAGCACTTCCCAGGAGTTGAAAGGCAAGAGGAAATCATTGGTAGCAAAGCAGAGAGGCTGGAAACCTGTAGGGCCCTCTGGAAGTGCAGTTTGGTAGCAGGGTACCTTTGTGTTTGAGGGGTAGAAATGAGTGCTAGAACTTCCCCAAGCTGTCCAGGCTGCTGACCAGGACCTGCTTGAGCCAAGAACACTTTCCCACTGCATCTCAGCCCTCCTTGAGCAGAAGACTCCCAGGCACTCCTTTTTTCACCTTCTTTCACCAGGGCTACATCAGGGGTATCACCAGGAATTTCTTCCTTATGTCCCATCTGCTTGATTTTAACACAGCCAGGCTTGCTCACAAGAAGTTGGAAAACCTCTTCCGTGCCCAGCTCGCCTAACGCCTGAGTGTTTACAGTCACAGCAATCTTGGGGCACTTTGCTTAGCATCCATCCCAACGGGAAGCAGGTCTTTGGAAGCATTAATGAAATCAGGAGCAAAGGTGATGTCTTTTACAGTCAAGTGTTTCGTACCGTTAATGTTATTTTTTCCTTTAGAAATTGATTTCAAACCGTGGAAGAGCAGTGTCTAACTCTACCCCAGCTGGAACCATCACATGACCAGAAATATATGTGAGAATAACTGACAGGCCTACTCCCTATTTTTGGAGTGTCTGTGGCCCCCTGAGCCTGAATTTGAGGAAAAAGAGGAATTACAATGTCTGATCTAGTTATCAGCTGCACCATAGCTCCCTTGCATGGCTTGGGTGCCTCAGTTTCCCCTTTTTAGCAGCATAATTAAACTTCCTGTATTCAGCCTGCTGCCCTGTCAGTGTGGCCCGTGACCTGTTTGGGGGAGTGGCTGTCTCAGTGTGTCCTTGTGCAGATGGCTTCACTCCTGACTGGGAACTTGGGGCATAACACTGGATATAACATTATGTAAATACTGAAGTCATGAAAACGTCTTTATTGCACTCATGATTCCACCCTGGGGGCTTTTTCTTTGGCTGAGATTTGATGAAAGCATTATCATCTGTCTTACACAGACCTCCAGAGCTTTACAGTAGCTGGATCTAGTGGGGAAATAAATCTCAGGAAAATAATAAATCCTGACACTGCAGCGCCAACAGAGGAGAAAGCGTTGATGGTGTCTGTGGTTGAGAGCAAAGTTGAAATTGCCTGACGGTCG
The DNA here is from genome assembly GCA_013397845.1 of Melanocharis versteri. NCBI lineage: Eukaryota > Metazoa > Chordata > Aves > Passeriformes > Melanocharitidae > Melanocharis > Melanocharis versteri. Next base: position 338,478 of record VZTG01007661.1, read on the forward strand.
TGGTGTCCTTTCAGAGCTCTGTGAAATATCAGCGAGTTACCTGTGACTCATGCCTGGCGCTCAGCGCCTCACGTCCTGCCCCGAAGGATTGCCCCGTTCCCTGTCCAGGGAAATACCTGGCTTCTGAGGTTACAGCAGCGCAGTAATTTAGAAGGGAAGCTGAGCTCTCAAAAGCTAAAGCTGGTTTTCAGGCCTGGCTGTCATTCACCCAGGGTGCGTTCCCACACAAAGCCCGGCCAACAAAGGGATCCTTGCACTGCGCACACCACATTCCCCTGCCTCCCCCCTCTCACCGGGGAAAAGATGCCTCTTTGTGCTGGAGATAAGTGAAGAAGAAGGATTTACAGGACAACAGAAAGCCATACCAGGGACATCTCAACTGTAATTAAATCTTTTATTCACGTTGGCTCGCGGTGTGGGCCGTATTAGCAGCCCAACGGCACATACTGTGGAATGGTATAAAAAATATTGAAACAAATCTACTGAATCCAGGGAGCTGGGGTTGATTTCTTTCCCATACAGCAAATGAACCAACATTGTGGCTGAGGTTAAAGGAAGGTCGGTTTAACTCGCCAGCATTGCAGCTGCAGAAGGTTTTTTAGCAGTGCCTGGAAACATCTCCCTGACCTAAAACCCCGTAGTTTCAGCGTGCAAATGTTGTTCTCGCCCGCACGCTGAGCACCTTGGGGTAGAAGGGTTTCCCTGCCAAGGAGTCTGCCTCGTGTCCCGGGGAAGAGGCTGAGGGTTTTGTGCATGTCCTGCCTCTGTTCTAACTTGCTGCCAAGTTACCATCACGTGAATTCTCCAAATCAGGGTTTCAACATCTCTTTGAAACATCTCCTTTAGCTTGCCTGCAGTGCATTGGAGGCCACGTGGGGGTCCAGGTGAAGTCCGTGGCTTTGATTGTGAAAACAAACTTAAAAATCTTGAGAGTTCCCTCCTGGTCTTTGAATCTTTGGCTCCACAATAATTAAAGATCAGTTTTCCTGTGGAGCTGGAGGTTTACTCTGGGAGGGGCTGTGGCTTTGGGTGAACAGTAGGTTCTCTTTCTACCTTCTCTAAATTGCCTTTAATTACAAAACTCACTAAGTAGCCAGCAACAGTGAAATCCCCGGGAGTTCCAAATAGCTGCCATGTGTCTTTTTCTCACACTTGCAGAGATTCAGGACGTCTGCCAAAGTCATACAGCAATAAAGGAGCTTAAATATATTAAATGAAATAATATGCCATCAAAGCTTAGAGTGCCCTCTCCTCCAGTCCTCCTGCTTTATCTGCTCTTCTCCCTCTCTTGACTCACTCTACCGCCACGCTCTATTTGTAATTGTCCGTTCTTTATTTTCTTGCTCATGTTTCTTTTTTTTCCCCTTCTTTTGGGAGTAGAAATGGGCAAACTGAGGGAGCCCAGCCTGCTACCTTCACAAAGTTCTTTGCTGTTGCTGTGTCCTATCATACGTAAGTGCGTATTCCTTGGTTTTCTTTCACTGTGCCTTTCCCATTCCTTCCTTGGCTCCTCTCCATCACATCTTCATCTTCCATTCTTCACCCCTGCGTCTTTTGTGTTGCCCTCCCTGCTTTTGCTGGCTACACCCAGCGTAGGTAGGAGTGTGGCTGATGGGTTTGCACACACGTTTCCCATCTGAAACCCGCGTGAGTATTTCTGCGGGCGCTCATCTGTAACTGAATGGCCCCCATTTCTGGGCCGCGGTGCTGCGGGTCCTCCCATCCACGCTTTGTTCTGTGCAATTAACATGATTACACGGGCAGTTGTGCTAATTGTGCAGCGTACAGATGACTCATTAGTTCTGCAATTATGCGTTTTCCTGAAGAGTTGCCGTGGAGGGGGGCCTGATAATAGTTTGGCAGGCTGAAATCTGACCTTTGCTTCTTCATCATTTCACCATGAGTAACTTGAAGGCCAAGTGCTTCTTTTTAGCGCTGAAAATGGAGCATTTTTTGCTCAGCCCGAGACTGCAGCCATGGATAATGGTTCCAGCTGTCCTGCAGGGCAGCTCCATGTGAGCACACAGATAAGAGTGCTGGATGTGGCCCCAGTTTGGAACGATGTGTGTGCCTTGCTGGGAGCACTTGAGTTGTCCCACTGAAGTCAGCAGAGTTATTTCTGTTATTGAGAAGCAGGAGTGACTTAAGTACCTTCCTGAACGTGACACCTAAGGGGGCTGACAGATTTTCTTCCTCAAGCAGTGGCCTTTCTTACACTACAGCTGCTGCTGGATGTGAAATCTCACTTCTTCTAACATATCCTGGGAGGAGCTGGTTAGGAGGTGCTGAGTTTACCTTCACAGCTGTGACTTTACACCAGTTGTTAGTGAGAAACATGGCCAAAAAAAAAAACAAACCAACAACAAACAAACAGCAAAAAAGGATTTCTGAGCCTGTCATCCAGTTTTCCCAAATCACCTGCCTGAGTGCATCTCCCAGCTCCTGTATGAGACCAGGAAGGGGGAATTAGTCAGTTTATACTGACTGTGAAAGGGAGAACGGATCTGCTCAAAGATGCCGCTTGATCAAAAGGATGCAGTGATAAGATAGGAGATGTGTAAGTCTGGAGAGGTGATGCAGACACCTGTAGCCAGATGGGAACAGAGTTAATATCCCCCTTAATGTGAGTGCTTGAGGCTCAACTGATAAGCAGGGGAAATGGAAAACAACTGTGCACTGCAATTTTCCAGCAAAACTGGGCTATAATATTATTAAGGCTCTTGAGCCAGTCTTATCCCGAGTGTGATTTCAGACTGCAGAGTCGGGTCAGACAATGGGGCTCTGGTGAGAAAGTGGAAAATCAAGTTTGTATAAATTGTACCAGACTGAAGAAAAACAACAACAACAACAACAACAAGTTCCCTGTGTGTTTTTTCAATATTTTTTTTTGCCCCAATCTGAAAAGGAGAGGTGAGGGCATGATAAAGACTCATTTCAAGCCAGTTTTTTTGTATGGAAGCTCAGCAATAAGGGAAGGCTGCTGCTTCCTCAGGGCCAGGCTTGGTGGCATTGTCAAAACACTGTGCCCAAAGTTTACGGGTTGGACAATTCCTGGGCAGGGCTATTTGGAAGATTTTGGAAGTTTTGTCTACTTATTTGGGCATACACAGTGATTCGAGGTTGGCTTCAGCTGTAGATTTCAAGCTCTCTTTTGTGATAAAGGGTCAATATATGAGTGGCATAGCACAATGATTAAAAAAGTGAAAGTGGTGGTTTTCTTCCTGTTGTTGAAAGTTAAAGGGCACACTTAAGGAACCCAAAGAGCTGCCTACACTGTGTTCTTTAATGTTGCTATGCCTTTTCAAACATATATATGTATTTATATGTATGTTAAATAAGGTTTAAGTCTTTTTTCCAGGTTAACCTAAGATATTCCATGCCACAGCATGAAAATTAAGATATTTTAACATTATCAGAAGCCCCTGAAATTCATACTGTGGACCAAAATTTCATTAACATGAAATGTTTTGAATTTCATCTCCTGCTGGAAATGCTTCTAAGGTTTTCTAACCCACTCTTATTAACTTATATCCATTAAAAAATGGTCATGCTACACTTTCCCATGTTATAAAGCTTGCAGCAACTGGCAGCAACGAGGTATTAACCCAGAATATGACTAAATGAAGGGAATGGAAGAAAAACAGAAACTAATGTTAGAATGTTGAAAATAATTTGCACAAAGAAAATTTTTGGCAAACCAATCCCGGATTTATTTTTGAGTGATGGGTTGTTTGTTTTATTGTTATTTGTTCGGATATTTGCAGCAGATAGGAACCTGGATCAGAGCCTTCAGCAAGGCCCTCTCATGATTGCTGCTTCACACCAGCCATGGAATGCTTCCAGCTTGATCCCACTTAAAAAGTAAGGGGAGAAAAATCCTGCAATCCAGAGAAATTAGGGTGTCAGCAGTCACGGGCAATTATGTTAAGTGAGATATTGCACTATTTTTCCCACTGCCCTCTCTTCCAGTTGCCAGAGGGACATCAGCAATAGCTTTACAAGATGTTTAGAAGGGAAAAGAATAAGCTGTGACCATATTTAAGAGAATATTTTTGACCATTTCCCCGTTTCTAATAGACATTACTAGAAATGCCTATTAGTATTTCTTAAGCTGCAGAAAGGCTTCTCCGTCTTCAGTGGGTTGCACTCACACAGGGGAAGCACAATGAAACTTTATATCTTCATCTGTGCAAAGATGGTTGGTGACCCGCTGACCTCAGTTTTCCATTTCTGCTCTCCTAGTGTTTGTGTCCAATTGGGTTTTGTATTTGGACCAGGAAAAAATGATTTTTAGCAAATTCTGCCGATCCTTTGGGAAGATGATTCTCCTGTAATTTCTCCATGTCCATCCAACTGGAATGATTTTCTAATGCTTCTAGGTTTTCTTTATTAGAATTTCTGAACAACAAGTTAATCTGTTTTTATGAACCTCCTGCAATTCCCTGCGTACGAACGTGAGCAATCAGGAGCCGATCCCAAAGGTCCTCTCTTGCTTCTCTCATTACTTCTTGGCTTCACGAGTCTTTCCTGTCTTCAGAGCCTTCTCTCCATCAGTTTGACTCTGTGTCTCAGTGAGTTTTGACCAGAAATATTGGCAGGGGAGGTTCGGAGTAGCTCCAAAACCAGGCACTGGCTCTGCACGATACCTGAGCTCCTCCCAGGGCCACGCCTGCCTTGCTGGCACCTCTTTCCTAAAAGGTGTATTGGTGTGATGGCACCCTAAACTGGTGAGCAGACCCCTCAGCACCTCGAAATCCTTTGCTATTCCTGATTCCCGACCTTTTTGCCCCAGGATTGTGACAACTAATTCCTCTGCTGAACGCGGTGCGAGATACTTTGCAAAATGAAGAGTTGTTGCCTCGCATCTGGCACGGGGCCGTGTGCGGATCACAAGGCACCGAGGCGTGTTCGTGGCAGACACATCTGCCCTCCCATCTTTCTCCCCGTGGATGTGGGCTAATCCTTGGGTTGTTGCAGCCCTGGCTTTCTGGCTGCCCCAGCATCAACTGGCAAAAGGCACACATCAGCACGATCCCAGATCCCAAAGCGCATCACGGCAGCTCCCAGGTATTTTCAGAATCCGAGACATGGGGTTTAATAAATTAGAGGATAACCAGATAACTGATTTCTGACGTGTTGGAGAAGGGATCCAAGCACCTAAAGGCACAGGTATTTAAGCAAGGGAATGCTCAGGTTTTTGTGGGTGAAAAACCTGATTTGTAGCAACCAAAAGCTGAGTATTTTCTGGATCATAAAAAGCTGCTTTGTACCCTATAACTGTGCAAAATAATTTTAATTTTCATTTCAGTTGACTAAAAACAAAAGCAAGCTTCTGTCCTCCTTATTTCTTTTCTAGTTCGTGTAAAGAAATGAATTTATTTTTCTGCTTTTAGCATGGTTAGGGAAAAATATATTTTTGCCAGGAAATGTCATCTTTGCTGTGGAAATGCTTAAGTTTCTCCATGAAAATGGAATTTCCCTTCAGAAATAATTTAGCAAGTAAAAGTGCTGGGTTTGTCCAGTGGCTGGAATTATAGCACCTTCCATGTGAAAAGGTTTTTGGCATTAATCCTCCACCACAGAAAGCTGAACAGAGCCCCAAGTAAAACTCACACTTGTTCCTGACATGAAACCAACTTCCCAGTTCAAGGAAGGTTTAAGTGCCTGCTCATATCAATGTCACGAGTTCTTCGGGGATTTATAGTTTTTTTCAGAAAATGCAAAAGAAAGGCAATTTTTTGGCAGGAATAGTCTCTATCCTCATTGCTGACAAACACAGAGAGGAAAATATGCTGGAGTTCTCCGTGGAACAGCAGTACCAGGAGGACGTACCCTCTAGTACCCTTCCTCTACCAATTATTAATTCCTTTACAGCTGGCCCTAAAAGCTCCAGGTGGTAATAGGTAACATACAAATGGTCCTTGTCCAGGCACCAGTCCCCTAAAAACCTGGCATACTTCAAGGCAGACAAATAATAGGGAGGAAAAAAATTTAAAAAGAAGTTCTGCTGTTATCAGTGTGTTGGTGGGAGGGAAAGCAGAGCACCAGAACTTCACTGGTTTGTCCTGAAGGCAGAACTGACCACAGGACCCGGTGCCACCTTACCCTAAGGTCCCACTCCTTGTACTTGACACTGGATTTTCTTCTTTCTCCTTCACCTTCCTCAAGGATTGGTCTGAACATCTACAACACACTTTGGATTTGGTTTTTTTTTCTGCACTTATAAACACACTACATATCCCTGCTTTGCTGTCAGTCCCAGTTCTCTTGGCCTTTCTGTGTCCTTCAGAGGAAAAACTCTGAGCCGAGGGCAGGGGCATTTTGGATGTTTCCATGCTGAAAAGCTGTCCTGAAACCAAGTGCTCTTATGACAGTGATGTAATCTGCACATCCTGATGGGTTTAATCCCTGCCTCTTTCCCTGGCCTGTCCAGATGTCCCTCCTTGCCTCTCTAAATGAAGGTTATTACTCCCACGCTGACATCAGCCACTGATTGAAGTGTGCCTTTTCAAGCTGGAGGGAGGAGGAAATAGCAGAGAGCAATAAAACCGTACTTCATTGTGTTAAAGCAGTGTAACATCTCACTAAGAACCAGGTGTGAGCTGAATGAACTGAATAACAGGCTCCAGTTAGCACTTTGTGAGCACTCTTTTTAATCAAATTAAGACAGGAGGCTGGCAGTCAGCACTGCACATTCGTCTCCCACAGACACCTCAGAAAATCTAGGGTGGAGGCTTGTGTCCAGAGTTACATCCACAAACTCTTCAATCCAAACTCACCTTTCTCCCTTCTCATTTTTTCAAAGCAGTAAGATTTTCCCCTGAAGCTGATTAACTGTTGGAGGAAAAAAAAAAATTTTTGCCTCTGAAATCTCATCTACACTTTTCAAATTACAGGAGTTCTCTTACATGAAAAAAAGTAGTGTTTCCTGAGTCTTTGGCATCCTTTTCATTCAGGAAATTCGGTGGGAACTTCAGCATTCACATAGAAATAGATGTGCATAAACACACAGTAACTGACTTTTTTTTCCACCCCAAACCACAAAGATGTTATCACTTTTAACCACTTTGGACCAAATTTCAAGTGCTGCTGCTGCTGCTGTGGAAAGAGTGAGACCCTGTTTGCGTGAAATGAGCCCTGCCATAATTCTATCAAAGTAGTAACCCGGGAATGCAGGCCTCAGTGGGGCTATTTGGGTGAGACTTTCCTCGTTGGAAGCTGTTACCCTGGGTTTTCAGAAGGGAATGGTGCTCCTGTTACACCAGCAAGATAAGGGAGCCCTTTGGAGCCTGGCAGCCACAGCAGGCAGCGAGAGCTGTGTGGTCCGGCCGAGGAGCCCAGGAACCCTCTGGAGCTTAGCAGCTCCACAAGGCAGTGGGGCTGAGTGGACCCTGGCTCTGCCAAGCCTTTTTGATGTTATGCTTGTAAAGCGGCCATGAGGTATTCCAGTTCAGCATTTCAGTCCTTAAAGTTTTATGAATGTAAAACTTGAAGGAGGGAGGCTTTAAACTGGCTGAGGTCTCAGCTGCTTTACCATTGCAATCATGAAATCATCCGTGGCTTGGTTGAGGCTGTGCAGCCCTCCCTGATGGGGAGACCTCCCAAAGTCCAGAGCACTGACTTGACCCTTCTTAATGGCTTCAGCTGTTCTGTGTTTTCTGCCTTCTTTGTCCGCATTCGTGCTCCATAATTTCATGTGAGAATCTGCTTCTGTGTGAGAACAAACTTAACTCTGACCCACACTCACAAACTCTACAATTTTACTGCTGGCATCGGGCTTCTGTGCTTGCCTAAAATAAGTATGAAGATGCTGATATTTTGGGAATATTGCAAAGAAAGGAATTTTAATAAGGGTTTTGGCAAGCTGGAGTTATGCTTCATGGGTGCAGTAAAGATGGCAAAGTGTTTCTGTAGGTCTCCGTATGTCTCTGTTCTGGCCCAGACCATTATTTCAGCACTGTTGCTAGTTCTTGTTTAAAAAAAGGATTTGGTCATCCTTTCCAGTCTAATATTTAAATGCAAGTAAGGAAAAAGGGAAAGAAGAACCTCCTCGCTTCTGCTTCTCTGCCACTAGAGATGAATCAGGTACCTCACGAGCTCTGCAAGCCCCTGGTGGCCTGTGTCAACCCAGGCTCTGGGTTAGGTTTACTCATCTGTAAATGCAGGATGCTGCTTCTCCTTGCTGATAAAAAACCCACAGAGAGTGCTAAATCTTTGCCTCGTGCTTTGACCCCTCAGTTCTTCACGTGTCGTCCAGAGGGAGTCACCTTTCAGAGGAAAAAAATGCCCTGCACGGTGGTGATGAGTTTTAAAGTGTCAAGTAATCATTTCCAGATTGCCATGGGGGCAGCATCCTGCGGCAGGGACTAAGTTTTGTATTTTTTATTTCTACCTAGCACTGTGTACAGCACCGAGCTGCCCAGGAAGCAGAGCCTCTGCTTAGTGAAAAATAACCTATTATCAGCAGAAGTTGTCTGGCTGTTCACGGGTCAGGAGTACGGGAGAGAAGAGGTCAGAAATAGTTCATATTCCTTTTGTGCTGGAACTGAGCAGGCACATTCATTGTCCTCTGCCCGAGGCTTCTGGCCAGGGGCTGTGGGATTTGTGGCTGGTGCCACATTGTCACTGGGGCACGAATTGGGTGATCATTTGAGCACTGCAGCCCTACCAAGTGATGCGAGGCTGCTGAGCAGCCCTGCCAGCGCTGATCCTCGTGTCTGAGCTGCTGCTAGCTGCAAGTACTCATGTCGGGAGGCGGCCAAAACATCTCTCTCCTTTTGAAATGCCGGCTCTGTTTTGTCCTTTGTTTGCCCCCCAGCACTGCACTGTGTTTCACACCGACAGAATCAAGCCATAAGTGGCAAAGAATAAAAGTAGGGGTGGAGTGTACATCTGCTATACAACTGGAGTAGGTGTGAATCTTAACTTTCTCGACTTCACACCATTGGTACAGGAGAGAATAATGCACCTCATGCAGAAACTGGGAAACATGGCTTGCTCTCTTAAATATCCCTTTACAGGCAGCAATGTCCAAGCACTCCAACTCTTGGTAATGAAATCCAACCATCCAGCATCCACTCAGCACCTCGATACTTGTGTTTTACCACCTCGCTAGTCCTTGTCCCTTCAGGTGCTCCTACTCCCAGTCGTACATGGGCACGCCACACCTATCACCCAGGATGTTCAAGTCAGTCTGATATTTGCACCTCACAACACACTGTAGCAATTCTCCCAACCCCTGCTCCTTTATCCAACAGTGCAAGTCCATATTCCCAGAGATGGACCTGCCAAACCAGACAGGCCTCTTCACAGCTGCTTTGCTCACTGTTTGTAATTCCTGCGTGCGCTTACCCAGCGCACAAATTATCTCGAGTGCCACCCTCTGCTAAATAAATCTTGAAGCAGGAATGTCGTTCAATTAATTGCAAAGGCGGAAGACTATGATGTAATTTTTGTCTCTGAGGACAACTCTTGCACACAACTGTGCCTGTACTTATCCAAGTGTACATTTTCTCTTCTTGAGTATCAGTATTCTTTTTTTTTCCCTCAAAACCTTGGGCAACGCAAAAGGGAATTTCCTTCTCTGTTTGCTCAGTCTCAGGGTATACCAGTGTGCCAAGAGGACTTTGTTCAAGAAAGGGGACATTTTCCCAAGGAGATCTGTCTAGTTTTATTTTCTACAAGCTCCAATGCCCTGGCAGTACAGTGTTAATATCCACCAGCCTTTCTCACTGATATGTCTTAGGGAAACAGAACTTGATTTACAATTCTATTTTTAAAAAACATTTTGAAGCAAGCCCCTGACACTCACAAACTTCATCTCTGGCACTCATTTCTGATGGTCAGAGGTCTATTGCATGGGCAGCTGCAGTGACAGGAAAGATTCCTATCAGCTCCTAATGCAAAGAGGGAAAAATTCTCGGATAGATTTTGCTCTATGGAGCATGCAAGCAGTTTCCACGCACATCCCTGGATATCTAGTTTCTAAATTGCATCTGATCTTGTGCCACCACTCAAATATTTGGCTTGACCCTTTTAAAGTGGAGACAATTCAAAACCCACCTGGACACATTCCAGTGTCACCTGCTTAAGGTGACCTTGGGTTGGCAAGGGGCTTGGACTTGATGGTCTCCAGAGGTCCCTTCCAACCCGAACAGTTCTGTGAAATCCATGGGAAAATCACCGGAGGTTTCAGTAAGACTAAGTTAAACCCTTGAATAAACACTGGGAAGAGCTTGCTGCTTCTAGTGAAGGCACATCTCTCGATTTCAGTGACTAGTTTTGGATTAAGATACTTTTGGAGATAAAAGTGTCAGAACTGAGAACTCTCTACTGGGCTGAATTGGCTGCTTCAAGCTGCAGTTATTAATTTTAAGCAACAGGGTCAGTGTGGGAAGATCTTAAAGGAATGTGGCCATCAGGTCTGAATGACACAAGTACAGATCAAGCACTGTTTTGAAGTTCTAGGCCTGCACCCTCAGGGTCAGACCACCAGCATCGATCTGACTGTGCCCTTCTGATGCCACAGTTGTGCTGATCAATGTCGAGTGAAATTCAGGTTTCTTTACCTCCAAAGTCCAATGTGGCTAAACAATAAACAGCTTTCCAGCAGGAAATGGAACCTCCCGTCTCTTATGCTGGGCAGACTCCTTGGGAAAATGGTTTAATCTTCTGTGATAAACCCTTGTAGCATCTTCCAGTTGGCAGGTCAGAGGATTGCTGAGACAGAGGTTGCATCTAAATAGTCATCAAAGGTCGTATTTTCTATTAATTTTCCACTCGAATCCTTTTGGAAGGAATGGAATGTTAACAGAGTTTTCCAAGGTCACGTGGGAAGGTGGTGGCAGAGACTTTGATGGAAGCTGTACATTATTGTTCCCTGACTGCTCTGGGACATTCTTGTGACCACGGCCAGTAGCCCTGGAGTGACGCCTTTGCTTCTGATTTCAAAGCATGCATCTCATGGCCGTCTTACTGGAAATATTTTATTTTACTCTTGCAAGGCAGTGTTTGCATAAATCCCACTCAAAAAGGAGCTATTGTCTGCTGTGGTGCTTTAAACATATCAGTCACATGTCCTAAGTTTCCACTGGTTCCAGTGTTGTGATATGTGGGTAGATCAGCAGGTGCAGAGCAAAAGCAGTGACAAAAAGGTTAAAACAATCTTTCAAACCAGACAAAAATCTAAGATACCTTACTGCTTGGTTTTAAATTTAAGTAAGTGTTTAAAAGTGAGTACTGCGAGTAGCAAGAGAAAAAATAACAAAAATAAAAATAATTAGGAAAATTAGTTGTTAAAAGAAAAAACAACTAAATCAATAAAATAGAAGACTAAATGTTTGAAAGAAATTATGTGCTAGACCTTGAATTTAAATGATTCATTTCCTGACCCATTAAAACCTTCCTTCCTCAAAAGTAACTGGCATTTGCAAAGTTCTGCCCTAGAGGGATGTTCAGGTAATAAAGGAGAAAGGATCCAGGAGCAGGTGGAGAAAAGGGTTACAGGAGAATCCTTCAAAGCTGCTTTGCTCGTTTACACATTAAAAAAGGTGGTTGGTTACTTTGCTTCACAACTCTGCACACGCTCATACAAAATACTGTATCGGAAAATATTTAAACCGGTTAAGAGTTTAGAAATTTGTTAGGCTAAATTTAATAGCCAAAAAAATAATTTATTGGGCCCCAGAAGTCCAAAGAGCATCATGGTGGTGCATTCTGTCTTCAGGGTCTGAAGGGATGCCAACACGTAGCTCTTTGTTGGTTCCGAGACTGAGGTTAAATATCTACTTTAAGAACATTTGTTGCTCTTACACAGCCCTTCTCGTGTGGCAGCTGATCTCAGAGCATGGAGCTTATTCAGCATTCAGGTTATTGCTGTTATTCCCGGGCAGATCCAGGGATGAGGGGCCGTGTAGCAAAGGCAGATCCAAGAATACAAGGGGCTACAATACATGTGAGCATAAAAGTGGAGCCAGTTCTACTTTACATCCCTTACCATCATGAAGACATCTCATTATAAATGAAAATTAGGTCTTTCATCACCAAAGGCAACACTGCTCACCAATGAGCCATTCATTATCCCACGTTAATGGTGTGGGTTGGTCCATACTTTTTCCTTGTGGTGTTGTCTGGATCATTAAGGAGATTTAGGGAGCTCAAGTTGAAGTAAAACCAGCGAGGTATTATTGTCTAAAAGCAGCTAAAACCTGGATGTGGGTTCTTTCATTAGGCATTCGAAGCCACCTTCTGGGCTTAAGCGACCTTCTCGGATCACACGGATCAGTACCAGCAGCTCTCACACTTTGGTTTGCCTGTTTTCTGGTCAGCTGAACCTCTCAGCTGTGCCAGTGCTCCCAGGAGCCCTCCAGGGAATGTTGGTAGCCGTGGGTGGGAACAGAGATGCCCGTACACTTTTTCAGTGAGCTTTGGCTCGGGGACATTTGCACAAACATTCCGTGCCAGTCACCCAGCTCCAAGGAGGGACGGCTGAACAGGTCACGCTGAATTTCTCAAGGTTCCTGGATTCTCCAGTGTGTCAGAAAACAAACCTTGAGGCCTCTTATGTGAGCAATCATTGTGTCCGTGGAATGCGAAACATTTCCAATTTGTGAAGGCGAGCTCGGTTGCATATACTGTACAAACACACACAAACACCATGTGGAAATAATAAATGTGTTTATGATGGAGATCTGTGCTTCCTTTATTATTTTAGGATTTTGTCTGGATTTGAAACAATTGTTAAGGGCATTAACTCCTGTCTTTCATTGCTAACATACTCATCATATTGACTTCACCTACTAAGGCAGCTGTACTTCTTCTTAACATATATTCCATTATTTTTAAATATACCATTTGTTCATACACAAATATGCAATCTTTAGGAAGTTTGATGGCCAGACTGATATTAAGTAGTGCTGTTGAGTATCCTCCAGCTCTTTTAACCTTTGACTGTTGAATTCAAATTTTGATTCACATAAATTCATATACTGGCATTTAGGAGTGGGGAAGTTGTCTGGTTTGTAAACATTTTAGTCCTCCTCTTAGTTTCTGGGGCAATACTTCCAGTTTTGCAGCTTAGGTTCATATTTAGTACAGCTCCAAAGGTGCATTTGTAATATCCTGGCTATCCCTTGTGCCTGGTGGAAGTGGCGTTGTACAAGGTCCTGCAGCTGAACAGGAAGCACATTGCCCGTGCCCTCAACTCGTGAAAAGGGGCCCTTTCTGCACGTTTTCCCTATTTAAACACAAGGAGTTACTCACACATTCACCTAAATCTTACTAATATATTTAAGTAAAGCTTATTTCCCAGGAAAATGGCACCACAGTCCTTTCAACTGGATTTTGAAATGTCTTTGTGAAATGCTATTCCTAAAATGTAGTGTTTCATGTCAGGTTGACTGTAATATTTCATTTTTTCTAAACTGAACTTTTTTCCTGCCCTTTTTTTTTTCCCTGGTCTCAAAATAGTTACTCTGTTTTTCTGTTTCAGATTAACTCATCATAGTTTGTCAGTGAGTGAAGAGAATCAGTTTCTTGCCCAGCAACAATAATTGCGTATTCCGTAAAATGCCTCAACAACGCTGCGAGTGTGGAGACCTTTACAAAATATCAGGGCTTCTGTGATGAAAAACCTATGCATTTTTTTCCAGCTAATGGAGATTTTTCAATCATGCAGCTGGGCTTTTAGACACAAAATCATCCCTGGTCTGTGCAGAGTGTAACACCCTCCTTGTGTTTCCTTCCCAAACTCGCCTGGGCGGTGGGATATGGGAAGAGCAGAGACGTGATCCTGGATTTCCTGCAGGAATTTGTGTGAAATAGATGTGGCAGCGGAACCACGAGCTGTTTAAAAAGTACCACGAAGGATGCATGGGAGGTATAAATCTGATGTACACCTTCTATAATGCTGGAATGATGTATTCAATCAAAATCTCTACCTTTGGTACTTTGAGAGCCTTGAGGACACTCAGTGCTCTTAACTGAGCGCTGCTTCCCATCTGCACACCAACCATCCATTACAGAAACCCCATACAAGGCCTGGGAGGAAGGATGAAGCCCATTTTTAGGATGGATTTATTTTTATCTTTTTTTGGGAAGAGTTTATCGTCCCATTTTTTTATATCTCCCACCAATGAAAGCTCAGAATGACTGAAATAGTACAGTCTGTTGGAGTGGATTCTTCCCCAGGAGACTGATTTTATTTTATTTTGTTATTACTGAAGAGAGCAGGAATTTATTAAGCCTCAAAAAGTGGAGGAATTGGAACTTTCCTGCCAAGGTAGACATATTCCCAAGCTGCTCCAGCCCCTCCTGAGAAGCTCTTTTACTGACTTTCCCGTGTAGGGGAGAGACACAATTTTGTCCGTATTATCAGCTGACAAATAAAACAACCAAATTCAGGCAGGGGGAGGAGAGGGAAAATTCGCTTAAAAATATATTTAAAGACATGAGCTTTCCTGTAGAGAGGTTTGTTTGGTGAGAAATGGATCTCTTGCTACAGGCTCCAATTTAAACTGGCTGACCTAGAAGGAAGAAAGTGCCTGGGAAAGAATGAAAAGCAAATAAATAAAAAGCAAGAAGCAAATAAAAAATAGGTTTTCTCTTTCCCACTTTTCAAAACGCTGTGGGTAGGATGGGACTTTTGTGTCCTACCTCTCAGGGAGCCAACAGCTTTATGTTTGTGCATACCATGGACGCAACAGGAATCTGTCACACGACGGAGTTTGTGTTCCTTGTTCCTTGCTGATGTGTGCTAATGACAGAAAAGTTAATTAAATCGGGCAGTTGGTGTTTGCCACTGGTTCAGAGAATGGAAGTCTCCGAGGTTTGGTGGCCCTCGAGCAGATGGCATCTGTCCAGATGGGTTTCCAGTCTCTCTCCCAGCTACAGCTCACTCCTCCATTTCCACTGCTGGCTCTCCAGAATCCATTATCCATGTGTTTATCCCCCTCCTCCTCCTCCTCTTTCTTTTCCTCCCTTGCCCACTCCCTCTATTCCTGATCACTCCAGCTCTTACACTTGTCTCCCACAGTTCCTGCTGAAACAACATTCAGCTGTCGCGGTGCTGATGATGGTTACGAGGAAGGCAGAGCGAGATAAGCCAAGGCTGAGTGAAATATCCCCTCTTTGTAACACACAGGATTGGGAATTTTTTTGGCTTATAAAATGGGGCAGTCTTGACCTTAAAGCAAACCAGAAGTTTCTTCCAGATTTGAAATACCTCAGAATTAAGGAATTTCCTCTTTCCTCGCTATCTGGATCTTCTATTTAGTCCAAAGCCCTTAAGAGACTGTTCAGTCACGTTAAGATCTCATGAATTTTAAAGTTCTGTTGCTGTCAGAGCAGATGGGCACTGGCAACTCTTGGCACTGCAGCCAAGAGCTTGGCCGGCATCGCCACACCTGCACTGGCTTTAAATTGCCTTTCTTGGGTGTGGTGACACAGGAATTGAGATTCGGGGAGACATTCACTGGGAGCTGCAGGGTTTTTCGGCCAAGTACCATGAACCCCCTGGCAGAGAGGCACAGTGACATGGCCCCCTCTGAACAATCTGGGTCGGGGATGTCTGTCTGATACGCGGTCTCACCTCTGAGCTGCAGGGCTCTGCAGCGTTCACAGAGTCAACAGCTGAACAGAAAGGCTGATGAGCAGCCTACCCCTTGGGCCACCTCATTTCCATCTGTGCAGCAGAGGCAGTGACAAACAGGTAGATGTGGCAGTAACAGCACAGAGGGGGGAAGAGGAGTCCTGTGTTTCTTCAGCGACTCACTTTTCAGCCTGGAGGAGGCAGCTGATGCGCTGAAAGCCTGTAGAAGCTGGGAGCTCAGTTCTTTTATTTGAAGTTCCACAAGTCACACGGTTTTGCTTGTCTGGATGAGCAGAAGTGAGAGATGGTGAGCAGGGGATGGCAGTAGACACGACTGGCTTTGCTGTGACTTCAGGAGGTGCCATGAGGCCAATGGTGACATTAATCTCTGGGGCAGAGGGAACTGGGGGAAGAAGAGGAGCACCCAGGCTTGCCTTCCCTCTCTGGGTTCCTGTTGCACCAGGCCTGTGAGGTGTCACCTCTTTGAAGGACTGACCTGTGCACTCGAGCACAGAGAAGATTTTCCCTCCAGCCCTCTTTATTGGGAAGTTTTGGTTCTCTGCCCAGCGGATATAACCGTGCTGTATAAAAACAGAAACAAAAGGGAGTTGATATCAATTATTGCTTGAGGTTTCAGTGACCCTTCACCTCCCTACAACTGAGCAGAGGCTAATACATAAAAATCTGGAAGTTAGGCAACCTTCTAGCAGAATAATACATGAGACTGTGTTCAGGAAGGTGGTACAGGAGCATATATGTATCCTACCTTGTGGTTGAGATGGGAAATAAAATTGCAACATCTACTCAGCTCCAGAATTTTTTTCATCCACTCTGCAGCCTCCAGCCAGAGAAATCTTTTTTCTCTTCCAAAAGCAATGTAAAATAAAAGAGAGGAGATAATAAACCACACATTCTGTCTCTTGTTACTACAAATACTTCAAAATGACCAGAAAAGAGACTGAAGGTCAAAATAACTTGTAAGAGAGAAGTCTTGACAATTATGTGAAAGGAAATTCAAATGGTCAGGAAACATTGGTTTTTCAAGGACACTCTGATGTCCTGACAGAAGCAAAAGCTTCATCCCAGGAGGCTCCTTTATGCAGAGTGGGTCAGTGGAGGAGAATAAGGATGCACGTGGAAGACTGTGCTCCAGCAGCTCAGCAGTCTTAGATGTGATGGCAAAACAGTGTTCAGTGCTTGTAACTGAACCTGTTCTTTGTTAGAAAAGCCTTTAACTTTTCTGCTACTGCAAAATAATACAAGCTGTATTTTTGTTTGCTAGGAGGAGGTAAGAGGTTGCTGTAATTCTCAATTCATTTTTAGAAGATATCACTAAAGTAGTGACGGGGCCAAACTGGAGTTTCATATCTTCCCTACTCCCAAAATGAGGGGTGGTTTTGTTTCAGCATGTCTGCCCAGATTTGAACTTACTTAGAACCCACAGTGGGATTTAAATAATAATGATAATGATAATAATAATAATAATAATAATAATAATAATAATAATAATAATAACAGTAATAATAATAATAATAACAGTAATAATGATTTTTTAAAAAAATCATCCAGAGGCCTCTTTTTGCTTGCTCTTTGGATGCTGTCCAAAATGGCAGAGCCCTTGCAGAGCCAGACTGCCTCCAATGAACTTACAATCTTTCAGCTGTTGGGGCTGAATATTGGCTCAGTTGTTCATGGGATGCTTATGCTGACAGGCCCAAACTTTTATCTCAGACCTGAACCTCTGAATGTCAACCGAATCCTGCTCCAGATAGAAACTGGTGTATTATTATGGGGTTTGGCCCATTGTTAACCTTTTAAAGTCCTGTTTCATTTGCAATGTAATGATGTCACAGGCCTTCAGTTATCAAAGACACGTAGAAACACATCTTGGCTGCATTAATTCGAAAACATTTTCAAACAGACCCTTATATTCAGGTCTTGGTATTTGTGTTATCTGATCTGTGTGCTTGATGAACCCCCCCAAAAAATGGTGTGTGGAAGTGATAGATAGGAGATGATGCCTTCGCTTGTCCTTGGCTCGAGGTAATAAGGGAGCCCGCAAGACGTCTGCTGTGATTTCACTGCAAACACCAGCAATTAATTTTGGTTTGTGTGCGGGTGTGTGTGTCTCTCTCTGCCCTTCCCCCATCGCTCCCCTTCCCTCCAGCTCTGCAGAAGGCAGCATCACCACGAGCGTTTCTGCAGAGGCTGTTCGGACTCGCCCGGAACGCCCACGCCGGCGCACGCGCTCCTGCCCACGCAGCCCCTCTTTCCTCAGCACCCCTCAAGCTGTGCCCTAACCCCATCCTTCTCCTGCCCTTTGCCGGGCTGCCCATCCAGGATCTCCAACCCCGTGGGCAGAAGGGAGGCTGGGAAGCCACAGCCCAGGATCTAATCCCAGCTCTTGGTCGTGGGGATGCAACAAATTCGCCGTCAGCGTAAGCATCCTTTGCCCGCGAGGTGGATATTGGTGTCTCTACAGGACCTGGCACAAAAGAAGCAAAATTAGCGTTAATAAAGTATGAATATAGTGGCTATATATGGAGAAAACTGCTTTCTGGTGGTGCCTGGCCAGGGAGTTTATAGCCCATGACCAGAAGCACTTTTTCTTATGGACATGATACCTCCCAGATAATTAATATCATTTTCGAAAGTTGCCTTCATTTGTAGTACATGTTTCTAAAACTCCTGACAGAGACCCTATAATTTCAGGAGTTAGTCCAGACATGTAGTAAGATTTTTGTGCTTCTGTTATTGATTTATGGATGAAAAGTTCTGTCACTGGCAGTCTTTGGGAGAAGAGATTTGAATGTGTACACAATTACTCAGTGTTGCTATGCTCTCTCATTAGTAGTTTGTGGGTGGTATTTTGTTACACGTAACATTTCTTTTTCTAGATCTGGGAGTGCGGGGCATTGGACTGGCTTTGCTGGTAAAAATCAGACATAGCTGTGGTATTAGGAATTATTCTAGACACAGTTAAATCTTGTTGTAGCTGTTCTTGCTGCAATGCACAGCTGGGACTGCTGCACACCACAGAGGGCGAACAAAAACGGCCTTTTCTTAAAATGAGTGTGGAGAGACTCTCATAGGAAATGTTTTTGTTTTCGTTTTTGAAATCTGTGTGTGGCATAGGAAAGAAATGTGTGGAAGAATGATAACAAGAGAGAGCATGTCTGAGAGAGAGATAAGATTGAAAAGGGCTGGTAAGCAAAATGCTCGAATTTGAGCCCATGTTTGCAAAATCGTGCAGCCTTTAGAAAAGCTGATGCTCATTTGGTTGTGTAACTGGTACTGAGGTCCTGGAAAATCCAGCCCTCCAAATTAGCAAGATAAGAAATTGTGTTTAAAAATCCTTTAGTAAGGATTCTCCTTTCTCTGTGTTAAAAGCCATGAAAACATAAATAGTCTTGCTGGGCGCAGATTTTGGGGGATTTGTTTCCTTTTTATAAAGAAACAAATTCTGACTCTGTTTTTTTCCAGTGATTCATACATGAGCCCCATCTTGTGTGTTCCCTCCAAAACATCTCACTGGCTCTGACAGCAAAAGGAATTCAGATGCTCTGCCTGCAGAGAGCTTCTTCTCCTTCAAATCCCAGAGAAAACCAGAACGCGTGACAGTGACTGATTGAATGGCTTTTGAAGTACAAGATATACATATATATGTGTGTGGTTTTTATGTATATGTGTGCATTGAATATATATTTATGTGTGCTTTTAGACTGACTAGGCATCCGCCCTTGGGCTCTGCTTTCTATGATTAACCTGATTAGCATTGCAATTATAAATACCTGGTAAATGTCTGCCTTTGATCTAACCCGCCCGTCACTCAATAGTCTTTTAAACTCCAGGTTTCCTCTCTCTTTCTTGACATTTGTCATTGTCTTCCCTCTGAATGCCTTCCCCGAAGTTCTCAAAAGCTGGCCCAAAGGCACTAGGAGGGGAGGTTGGAGTATCAAGTACCACTCTCCGGGCTCAGAGGCAGCTGCCATGCTCTAAAAGGTCTCTTTATTCTTTGCAGCCACGGCTTTGCCCAAATAACAAATATTCACTTCCCAACCCCTTTATCTTCCGTGGAAAAAAAATCCCCCAGAATAACAATGAGTTCTTCCCTCTTTCCAGCCTAGCCCAGTGTACATTAATACACCTTGTAATTGCTTGTCTCTATCGGTTTTAGTCCTTTGCCCTTTTTTGCTCCTTCTTTTTGTACTTCAGCTTCATCATTGATCCTATTCACTCTATTCCCAGCGCTGAAATCCAAGTCCCAGAAGCCAGCAAGGAATACTCGGCCATTCATGACAAATTGAATGGCTCAATTTAAAGGGGAAGATAGCACCTCATCTACTGTTACTATTCACCACAACGATCTCCACGGGAGACAGCGGCGTGTCCTGGGCTCAGGGACAGACCGTGCTGATCATCCCTGCCTTGAAAGGACTCGAAGGAGCGCTGCACATGACGGGGAGTCACCTTTCTGCCTTTGAAGGTTTTTGTGCATTCACATCAAGACAATGGTCAACGCTACTAAGAGCCCAGGAATGCCGCGCCGTCCGCCCCCGCGCTGGCACGGTCCCAACCTGCTTGCAGGAACATGCCAAAAAATAAGTCAAGGAGGCTGAAATAAGGCCGGATCCTCAGCTGGCAGGAATGGGCTGTCAGCATAAACACTTCTGCTGTGGTATCAGTAAGGATTCGGGGGAAAAAACCAAACTTCGGTGCTTTAGCACATGCTGCACCAAGGCCTCATCAGATGCAAGTACACATCCCACCAGCTTCCAGGCAGCTCCTGATGGACTCTCCCTTTGGAGTCTGGGCTACAGAAAGAAGCCATGCAGAGAATAAGAGCTTCCAGTAGTGCATCATTTACACCCATGGTGCCAAAGTGTCCAAGGCTGGTCAAAATTATTTGTCAACAGTTGCTATGGTCAGAAAACGGCGCTCTTAGCTGAACGTGGATGTTCACAGGAAAGAGCCTGTGCTCCTTGAATACTTTTTTTTTTTTTTTAATTGTCATGAGGTAACTGAAAATGCCAAAATTTTCCCTGGAAACTGAAAAAAATCTACTTATTGGTAAATGTTGCCCACAGAGATCTAATTTTGGCTTTTCTCCACTGAAAATATTCTTCTCACAAAATTTAACTGTATACTTTTCAGTCAACATTATTCCAATTTTTTCTTGTTAAAAAAGATCAGGCTGTTTTGTTTGGTTTTTTTTTTCATGTATCATTTGTGCAGCTGCATAACCCAAATAATTATAATACAGAATTTGGTTTTGGTTCTCTTTTTCCCTGTTAACTTCAATAGGCACAGTGTAGAGGATCATAAATCCCCATTTGCACACACTGTCAGCAATGTGACTATGCTGCATTACCAGAAAGTGAGCACAGAGTGGAGATAAAATTATATTGGTTACAAATAGCAGTGCAGCACGTTGATTTCCTGAGCTGCAGGCAGTTGCAGGAACCATTCCAGTTTGTGGTGGTATATTCCCACTGGAGAAGGTTATGTCTTGGTGGGGTGAATTCCAACCTTTCTCCAGAACCAGCTGCCTACAGCAATCCAGCTCACAGATGTTTTGTTCTGCTGAGGAATATCAGGGAGAATGGAAATCAGTTCCAGATCATTTCCTTGTTTTCCAGGTGATAATGTCTCTCCAGGTCTTCTGATAGATTTTTTTTTTTTTTTGGCTACCTGATATTTTTCCTTACTTTTCCCAAAAGAAATGCAGATTATTAGAAGCCCCATCTGCCTGCCAGTTGTCCACTCACAGCTCCCACTCCGCTCTGGCTATTGCAAGATGCAATGTAGCAACCAAGTCACAGTACAGAAATAAATCCTAATGCAGACCAGGGCTCTCCAGTAGGATGTTCCCAATAAAGTCCAGCTCTCAGGGCTGCAGAGCTCCAGCCAGCTGAATCTAGACTAACCTGGGAGGCTTGGAGAGCCTCAGCTTTCTGCTCTTGCATTTCTGAACAAGAACATTTGTTTTAAAACGAGACTTTGAAGAGCAGTGAAAGGTTTTGTGTTGCGAAGTCCGTGCAGAATCATCAGGGAATCCTGGAGAAGATTGACAACCAACTAGTGAAAGAAGGAAAGGAAAGGCTGTTTTCCCAAGAAATTTCTTGTAGGTCTTGGCTTCTGCTGAGCTAAACACAACATGGAAACAGTCTTTGTCAAAGTACTTCACTATCTCCAGCCAAAATCGGGAAATGATATTGTGTGAGAAAAATATATAAACATAAATGAACTAAACTTTTGTAAAGATTCAGGAATATGGCTTTTGGAGTTCAACCAGTTTGTGCTTCCTCCAGACCACTCTTATCCTCTACATCTCAGCACAGTTATTGTGTTTTGGGTAAGGATATCATCTGAAATGTCAGCAAGAGGTGTGTGGATCCATGTAGATGTCATTGTTGCAAGCCTTAATTAGGTTTGGATGAGAAATCACAGAATTACAGCATGCTGTTCAAGAATATTACTGTCTTGTTATATTTTCTTGTTTTCAGGCTTTTGGGGTATATACTCACTGCTCACATTTGATGGCATTATTCTACCACTGTGCAGGCTGGAATTGTATTTATTTATTCATTTATTGCAGCCATAGCTAAGATTTTAAAGTAATCTTGTATCTCTCTTCAGTCGTAATAAAACCCTGAGATAAAATGCCTTTGGTATATTAGCAGCTAGCCTGAGGCTCAACATTTTGGTTTTTGCTCAATACAAAACCACCACTTTTTCTTGAAATCCTCATATTTCCCCACTCTCAGCTCAGAGCTGAGACTGACGTAATTCAGCTCACTTGAATTGGGTAACCTGCTCTTCCCACCTGAAAAGCAGAGACTGTGAGCCAAAACATTTATGCAGAATTAGGGAAGACGGTCCTCACTCTAGGCCTTGTTTCATGTAGCTCTGCGAGAGAGGGGAGGAGGGCAGCTGCCTTTTGAAGGACATGGCCAATTTTCCTTTGATCTGTTTTTAACACAGAGCTCGGTCTAAAGGCCATCCCCAGGCATCGCAGACATGGCCAGCAAAATGCTGCTTCAGAGGGTGGAGAAGATAGAATCACAGCATTGCTTCATCTCTCCGTGCAGGCATGGTTTGCTAAAACTCACTTCATGCCACCTATAAATTAAATATGAATACAAAGAAAGGATTATTTAGCAAGTTAATTGAGGCTCTTCCTTGTGGGTAATTCCTGCACGCGCTTTCTGTTTAGCTCTTTTTGAACTTCAGACAGAGCATCCTTGGTTCTTGAATACAGAGCCTGGAAGGAGTCTTCTAATCAAAGAAGGCCTTCCCAAAACACCTGGCACAGCCCTCACACTGAACCTATTGACACGTGGTGGGAATGATGCCTATCTTTAGGAAAACCAGCTTGATGGATAGAGTCTGACTGATGGAGGTTCCAAAGCCTCCCTGATAACCTGTTCTAATTTGGTCATATATAGGGCATTAATATGACACTCTGTTGGTAAATCTAGCATTAAGGTGAGTTATCTTTGCCCCTAAATAAAGCTGTTCATATTACAGTGCTGCTAAGCCAGCAAGGCTTGCCCCTTCCCTGAGGAGATCATGGTACCTGAAAGATTCCACTAATGCAAGTACTGAAACACAATCCAAACACAAAAACATTAGGAAGAATTCCCATCATTTATATCAAAACCCTTCCTGCGCCCCCATACCTGAAGGGGTAGCATCGTCCACATCCACAGCCAGCTTTGTGTCCAATCACCAGGATTATTTTTGTTAGAAATATTTTCATCTTGTCTTCTGAAGTGGACTGAACGTGGACTGAAACAGCAGCTTGGAATATTTCAGCTTCAGAAAATTCCGCGATTTCTCACCTGCGAAATCTTCCCTGTGACTGCTGAGGTGCTGTTTGGCACTCTGGGCAGCTCTAATGACTCCTAATGGGTGGCATTCATTAGGCCCAGAGAGCTGCAGAGAGCTGCTTTAACACACTGGCCCATTGTAGGGCAAAAGCCAGGGACTCAGCTGGTGCCTGCGGAATTAGGAACAATTAGAAATGCTTTAATTGAAGTCAACAGAGCCACCTAAACTTACCACATTTGAGGAGCCAGCACAGGCTGGGCAGCACCCGCAGTTAACAGGACTCAGTGGCTGATTATGACTCACGGGCAGAGTGGGAAAACAGCAAATTTTTGAACAATATCCCTTTTTGTGCCGCAAGCAGGTCAAATGCTGTCCCATTTTTACGACCCAGCAGGGAGACAGAGTTCAGGAGCCCCACAAAAGCCCTAGAAAAGGAGTTGGGTTTGAGGTCACAATTTCATAGCCACCTTATTGAACTGTACCTCTGGAAGACAAAAGAGAAGGTGATGTCCCAGCATGTAGTTGTTGCCTAATGATTGTGCTGTCGGCCTGGGGAGGGCGGAGTGGCAGGTTGCTTAACAGTTTTACATTTTCCCATGGTATAATACTGGTGATACAGTTGGCTATAATTAAAGGGTTATACAAATAAGCCATTGGGAAACGAATTAATTTATTTCCTTGGTGGGGCTAGTTATGTAATTTGGGGCTTGCACGTCGATCTACTTTCTCTTTGAAGCACTCAGCCCCCCCCAAACTTGGTCCTCCTCTCCCAATTGTTTTAAAATTATTTCAAAACACGTCAAGGAATGCAGATGTGAAATGTGCTGCAGCTTGAACTTCCTTGAAGCAGCAATGCCGTTAATGAGAAAAAGCTGGAGAGCGGAGTGAGACCTGGCTTGTAAAACGGTTTTATGGCAGGTTTATTACAAAAGGCCCTCGAATGGACAGAGCAGGGGTGCACAGAGGTGCACAGAGGTGCACAGAGGTGTTGGTGCCACTGGGCCAGGCTCGACTGCAGCCCTCACTCACTGCCCCCACCTTTGCAGGGAGTGGGAGAATCCATCACTTGGATCTCATTTGGGGCAGCTCCACTGACTTTGGGGATGCTCAACCTTCCCGTATTTACTGACGATCTGTCCCAGGCCTGGGGATGGCAAAAGGAAAGATGGGCTGGTTCCTAGCCCGAGCAGAGGAATCGCCTTTCTCCTAGGAAATAATAAAATGCCATTAAAAGTTCCATTTTAAAAACCAGAGCATAACCCTACGTTTTCCTCTTACGCCTGTGCTCCTTTCATGAGCTTCTAAGCAGCACCATAAAGCTACTCTGCATTCTCTTGCCATGTTTAATCATGTAATTTTTTTGCATTCTCTTCCCTAGAAACGTAGGCCTCAAGCAGTAGAAAATTTTAAACAAATTCCAAATCTTAAATTTTGCATACAAAGCTGTAGTACAGAAAATAAACAATTTCTGTGAAGGCTATGTGTGCTAACAGCTATACTAGTTTCCTATAATAGACATAATTTTGGCTTCACGAGAAGAAAAAAAAGCAAAAAGGAAGAGGAAAAAAGAGAGGGAAAAGTAGCATTTAAAATCTTGACATAAAGACTATTGCTACACTTCAAACAGCTCTTCTGGGCTCCAGCTGGGAGATTCAAGCAAGCTTCACCACCCGAAGGGAGGTGTAAACCTGAGAGATTTCTGGTGCTGAATGAAAAGACCTAAAGCATTTAATTAGTTATGGAACATACCTCTCCTCCTCTGACATAAATGTCCAGCTATAAAAATTCTCAGCCCCAATCTCTTGGACTTGCAATTGGGGAAGACTCTACATGACAGAGGGGGGAAGGCAGTGATGGTTTGCTTTGGTTTATTTTAAGATTTCTGGTCTCAGGATAATTCCAAGTCCTAGCTGGCTACAAAAATTTCCTTTTAAACTTTTGCTTAATGTCGTGCAGTAACTTCACAGCATGTGCCTCAGGAACGAACATCAACCAAAACTGCTGATGGTGTTTGTGTTATCCTATGGGGAAGCCACTGATCAAAGCAAAGCAATGTATATTTTAATCAGAACTCTTCCCAAAGTGGCAGCTTCCACTGCCAGCGTGTCTCTGCTAACTCTGCAGAAAGAATAAACGAGAACAATTAGTAACAGTCTGGAGGCAAATTTGAAGCCATCCAGCAGAGCTTCACATCACCAAAGTGGATATCAAGTGGAAGACTCAGGTAAAGCTGCTCTGGAGCCCAGGCTGTGTTTGTCTCTGGTGGATTCTGAGGGGAGTGAGACCCATTGTTTTCTCACAGAGTGCCTGCCATTTTAGCATTTGGGAGGTTAATGGCTTTGATTTTCAAATTCTAATCACAGACTGCAAAGAAGAGGAAGAAGTTATTGTGAATTAATGAAGAGGACTGTGGTGGGTTGGGCTCTTCTGTGGGGGTTTGGTTGCTGTTGTGGGACCCCCCGACTTCCTCCAGCCAGAATTGGATTCCATGTATGCAGGACAAGAGGCACAAAGGTTCAGCCCCTGAATCTCCCCTGACGTTATAGAAGAGCCAGGCACACACCTTTGGTGTCTCAGCTTGCCAGTGTCCAGAAATCACCTTGATAAACTTCTTAGTAATGAAGTTTTTGGCCCATTCAGCCCAGGCCTCTCCTCAAGCTGAGCCTAAGGAGCCCTGTTGTTTCCCTGTTTCCAAAGGCATCGTGGAAATATGCAGGAAATAGGCAATGTTAATGCTGGCATGAGTGGAATAACAAGCTTTTAGGCATTTGTGGGGCTGAGATTGGGACTTGTGAGGTTAGAAATGGTGGTTTCCTATAAAAATCACTTACAAATCTGGACAAGTTGCTTAAACTTGCTGCCCCTAATGTTCAAAATTACCTAAACATCTGCATTAATCCATTTATCTTAAAGAAATTTAACTTCAACGTACTTGACTTCAATCAAAAGCTCGTGTCCCAATTATGCTAATAGGACTCAAGTATGCACTTGAGTGTCTTGCTGACTGATGTTCCTCGGAATTGCAACTGCAGTTCTGTGTCTGCCATTTCCAGGGATGTAGTACTTCCCCTGAAGGAGGAGAGCAAGCTAATGTGGCTGGCTAGGAACTATAGGATTGCTTATATTTGCTAAATCTTCGTCGGAACTTTCAAGAAACTGGCCTTGCCTTGAGGGCCAAGGACACCACTTTTCCTCTTTTTTTTTTTTTTTTTAAGATTATGTGTGGAAAATTATTTTTAAATAGGTCACTAAGTTTTTTCTTTTAAAAAAAATTATTGGGCAACAGACTCTGGATCTTCAGCTGAAGAAATGAAGTGCTCTTTAAGTTACTGCTTCAAGAAAAAAAAAGCCTTGAAATATTAGTCTTCATCTCTTTATTTGCATTCTTGAGACTTAAAATGACTTCAAAGTTTTTGTTGAAAAACCTGGAGAATGTAACTGGCCTTTGTCTTATGGGTCAGGTTTCAGCAGAGCCATGGTCTGGCTGCTGACTTTTGAACCTCTGAAGATGCTGCTGTGCTTGGACCCAGCGTGACTCTCCTCTTAGAAGAAGAGTAGCATTGTATGTATAGGATGTATAGGATATGTTTTTCTACTTGCTGTGGAGAATCTGCTCACAAAGGAAGGGCAAAAAATATTTTGAGTGAGGTTCTATTAGTTTACATAGCTGATTAAAACTCAAGGCCCTGTTTCTTTGTGGAAATAGTATCCACTACCCATCACAACAGCCCGTCTAAGCTGAGGCCTAAATCGCCCCTTGGCAGCCATTTTGTTAAAGCTCAGCCTCACACTGCGGTGAGAAAATAAACTGAAGACCCTTTGAGGAAATTTTTGAGGACTGTATGCAAACTCAATATCTTTGTTATTCCTTGCTGCAGCTGACTGGGTCTCTGGTTTTATGTGTCTGTTGGAGCAGCACCACGAGTTAAGCGGCTCACAACTCCTGGGTATTGCAGATGAGGAGCCTGCTGGGGCACCGAGCAGCACTTTGGCAGCTCCTGACGAAATCTGAACTTTTGATCTTATGGCCTTGGAAAGGAGATGATTTTTAAATCCACAGCAAGTCCTGCACCCCTTCTAGCCACAGGCAGATGTGGCAGTGACACCGAAGAGCCATTGCCTTCCTGGGAGGTAACTCTCACGTGCATCTTGTTGTTCAGCGAGAGAAGATGCATCCTAAGGGAATTACAAACCTTGCAGGATGTGTTATTGTCCGTCAGCAGTAGGCAGGACTGCCTGTGTGCAGTGCAGGGAGGACAGAACTGAAACAAGACAAGAAGAAAAGCTGCAGAAGCAAAGCTGCCTCTAAAGCTCCTTTTAAACGTGCAGCACAGGAGGGAACAAATGGATACGGATTATGCTAAAACCTTTTGCTGCCTGTAGTGTTTAGCATTCCTTAATATGTCCTGGTGACTTTGATTTCCTCTCCTCCACTGCAGCATCAAAGAGTAAATAGGCTGAATGTTGTCCAATTTGGTCATTTGAACACCGTCCTCTTTAACCTTCTTTCCTCCCTTGCTTCCCGCCTCCCTTTCTTGGATAATGTTTTGTTTTCAACTGCTGCACCAACATAATTCTGTCCACATCTGGATATGCCACAGGGGAGACGAGCTCAGTGCCCAGTAAATTTTATTGCTGCAGAGAACCTAGCAGAACTCATCACACCTTGTAGCTGACATCTTCCTGTGGCAGGTGAAGAACAAGGACCCAGGTCTTGAAACGTGTCTGGTGGTTCTGAACACTGCAATGTTTTGAAATTAATTTGCCAGCTGTGGCGAGTCCTGCAAATCTGAAATGACCTCTTTATTCCTTGGAATTCCTCTTTATTTCCTTGGATATACTACAGATCTTCTCTCTTTGTTTCCCTGAACTTTTCAAGAGTTCCAGCCTGACCACTCTTGAGTTGTACTATGGAGTGCCTAGAAAATACGGATTCCCTAAATAAGTAGGGAAATTTTCTTATTTCTTATCAGGCATGTTCTCCAGTGACAGGTTTTGGTATATTTTCCATTTTGCGTTGTATTTCCACGAGAATCCCACACCAACTAAAACATCGATTTATTTAAAACACAGCTAATGAGCTTTCTTTGTCCTCTGTCTCATGCTGCAAAATCCCACCTGATCCCTAATTAACAAATTGATTTATTAAAAGTATAACTAATGGCCTCCCTTTGTCCTTTCCTTCCAGCTGCAGAATCCCACCTGATCCCAAATTATCACATTGATTTATTTAAAATTAAAATATATGCATTACATAGTTCCTTTATCATGCCTGCCTCAGACACATGTTCCAATTAAGTGCTGGTTCTACCCCTCACAGATCAAATACTTTCAGGGAAAAGCAATTGTTTAAAATGTCACACTGTCCCCCCTGGTGTTCAAATATTTGGGTGTTCTTGCTGTTGAGGTCGATATGAAGTCCCTTGGTAGCACCTTAGAGGACCAGCCTTGCAGATCCTTTGGAAGAAATCACCATCCCGTGTGTGAGTGGCTCTTTGCAGGTCGCTGTCCATGAGTCTCGTGCATCCAGTGTTTTGCTAGATGATGGATTTTGCTCCAAAGCACTGCCAGCCTGCAGTGGTGTTCCTGCCCCACGCAGAACAACCAGCTGGAGCAGGGGGAGCAGAGCAGGACTTGCATGCCAGGCAGATTTCCCTCTCCTAAGCAGCTTGTGATGAGTTTAGCCCAGCTTGGAAGCGTGTGCGTGAACAGCAAGAGCTCAGAAACGCCACTCACTCATCACCGAGACCTGTCCTTGGGCTTGCAGTGATGTGGGTTCATCTGCAGGCAGCACGAGGCCATTGCATCCTGGTATGTAAGCATCGAGGTGTCCCTGGCCCTCCTGCCTGCAGTGCCCCACAAAAACCAGCACGGGGTCGCTCGCTGCAGGCAAAGCCCCCCGTAAGGAGAGAGGGACTGAGGAGTAACGGGCTGGTTTGGATGAAGAAAGAGAGAGTGACGCAGTCTCTGGCAGCAAAGACGTGTGCTTACAGGTTATGTGAATTCCTCGCGTCAAAAGGAGCAGCAGGGAAATGTCCCAATCCTTGTGCCAGCCAGCCAGCCTCCCTGGAGCACAGGACAGGCAGCAGGGCCCATCCCACGCTGGTAACTGCTCCAGCACGCATCCCCTTTTCCCTCTGAGCTGTCCCTGAAGCTTCACTGTTTCTCTGGTCAATAAAAAAGACAATCAGACTGAATTCCAAAGGAAAGAAAGTACCCAGAGGCTGCTTGTCCCTTCTCCCACTGACCTGTTCCCAAGTCTGGCACAGTAATCCTGCATGGGTAAGCTGGTAACCCAACAAGCTCTTCAAGCTCTCTCTGAGCAGTGCAGTGCAGCCCCACCACACCAGAGCTGTGCAAAGCTTGAAAAGGGACCTGAATGAGACCCAGCGCCTCTGCAAAGAGAAATCTGAAGCACTGTTTGCAACAAAGGACCCGAGGTGTCAGCCTGCCCTACAGGAATGCTCTCAAACTTTGGGATGTAGGTCCATGTTGAAGTGCTCTGGTGTTCCCCAAGGAGGGGTGGTGGCCTCTCTAGGGCAGCAATAGTCTGCTTTTGTCTTCCAGGCCCTCGCTCAGGTTCCCAGGACAAAGCTGTAGCATGTCTGGCTCCATGACTTAATTGCGTGGTAAGCCCTTTATTTCACTTGGCCAACAGCTTCTCTGGCTACCATCCTAATAGTGAGAGCTCTTAGTTAATGCTATCCACTTTCTACACATCTCCCTTCCAGCCTCCTAGAGCCTCAAAGGTTTATTTCTTTAACATGCAGTACTGTATGCAGTTGTGTCTGTGAACAAGAACACAGCTACACACATCAGGCAAAAAAATGCCCCAGATTAAAAATAAATTATTGAAAGGGAAAAAGGGAGCTAAATAGCGTATTTAAAATCTGACGTGTTTCTTAGCACAGTTTGGAGCAGATTAGGCACTTCATTCTAATTCCAAGTATGAGAAGAGTGGCATCCAGCTGCTTGCCCTTTAAAATGCATTTTTCCTGCTCCCTCCCTGCAAACAATGTGCGCGCGTCATAGATCAGATAGGAGAGAAATGGGAAGCTCCTCTTTTCGTACGGGAATTTAGACGCCTGAATTCCCATCACATTTGTCTTACAACACAGGGCTTTGCCTCCCTGCAAGGCTCCCGGCCAGCCCTCCTGGCAGGCAGCTTTTTTGCATGTACTTATCCCACAGCGAGCCAACTGGGAGACCTGGGAGCCCCGGATCCACGGCTTCCTTGCCTCAGGGCTTCAAACCCACAGCTCGCACCAGGCTGTGGGCTGGGCTAGGATGGGTTTTTTCCCAGCTCCATCACGAGCGGTGCCATTGTGCTGAAAGAAATTGTTAGAGCTGAAAGGGGAAAGTAATCACGGGTGATGAGGGATGCTGTCTGGGAAAGGAGGTGCAGGAGACACCTTGTTTTGGTTTCTTCCCTCAGACTGTTTCCATATTTTGTCTAAAGATGATTACGTTTGAAACTCATAATTATTTTCCGGAGAAGGGATCTTTCCTCTCCAGGCATTTAGAGTCATTCCCAGATTCTCTTCTGTAAGACCCCTCTTCCTTCCTCTAGAGCCCAAAAACCTCAGGAAGAAGATCATGGGTGCCACCAACAAAGACTACCTGTGTGTGTCCAAGAACCTTCTGGGGTGTTTGAATTCCCACTCCAACCCCTGGGTGCAGGATACTTGTCTGTCATTGTGCCTAACAAAGGATAGGTTACTGTTGATTAAAAAAAAAATCCCAAAAGTATGAAAGAGACCTTTGCTATGAAAATTTCTGCTTCATCGGTCACCCCCTCTTACCTTCCATGGCTGTATTTATGTCACAGAAGTGAATTACACAGAAAATGCTGAAGGAAATGCATGGCTGCCAAGCCAGTTGCTCTACGTATTATCTTATTAATCTTAATTGACATTTCCTTGTTTGTCTTTTATATTTTTCTGGGCTGCAGGTTTGCGCAGCCCTTTTTTCTCAATTCCAGGTGATGAGTCCAGAGAAAGGCACCGTCTGTTATCCAGCAAACCACATCTTAGTGGAAGATTGCTTGGAGGGTATTTGATACTATAATACCAGAGAGAAAGTATCCAAACGAAACCAGAAGTAATAACCAGTAGCTTTAAAGTCATGAAACCTTAAATTTTGTCTCACCTTTGTTTCTGGCAGCTCAGCTGCAAGAGTGTGATGTCTTTATCAGTTCTTTAAGACCAGCCTCTGTTTTCAGCCACGGTCAGTCTCTGATGCACAGCAGGAAATTGTGTCCCTGCCCTCTTGGCAGCCTGTCTGTGTAATAATGCAAATCTCACGGACCAAACCTCTACCCAGATTTCCCCAAGAAATACAAACCTTTACAGTTCAAATATTTAATTTTTTCCTGTTGGGTCAACCTCCCTAGAAATCAAAGAAAAAGCATTTTTCAGCCAGTTTATGTAGCCCCAGCAGTCCTGCCACAGTGGTATAGGAAATTCACAATTGCATTCCCATCCCTCAAAGCTTACTGGCTGTGAGACTTCAATTCCAGAAACTGAAATTTCCCAAAAGCCTGGAGACATTTGGAAGAGGGAGTTTACCTGTGCTGAACAAATTCTTTATGTTACCACATCAGCAGTGATGAAAGCACATAGGCAAAGCAGTGCCTAGTAAATCACTGTCGTACAGATTTCCTGGTTTGGTTCCACCGTGGCTGAGCAGGCAGCACGTTCTTCTTGTCTCTGGAAGACCCAGAAAGAAAGGCTGCTAATACTTTCTTTGAGCTCAGAGGAAATTTTTGGAGTGTGAAGCATGCTCTCCCGTGCAGTCATTTACACTGTTCCAAGCTGCTGCACCTGAGTGCCACGGGTGAAAATAAATTTCACCCACCTACTTTGTGCATCTTCCAAGCCCGCAAAAGTGCCAGCTTCTTTTAATAAACTGGCGAGACTCGGGAACAGGTGTTTCAAAGCTGAGAAAGCTACCTTTGGGAAACAAACCACAAGATTTTCTTGGTAACAGTTTGCTTAGATGGAACCTTTGTGATCTCTGTTCCAGGCTTGCCTTCCAGGTCACCTTTCTCTTTCACACGTATTTCTCCTACGGTACAGGTGCCTGTGTGAGCTCTGACACTGTGGTATTGGAATGCTTAACCCTATTTTTAGGATACCTCCTCATTTTCCAAGTGAGGAAACAGGCCACAGCAGTCTGAACATTTTGGCCACTGTTGGTCGGGAGATGTGTGGTGCAGACTACAACTGGACTCTTAATTTCCAGCAAAACAGCTTTTTGTAATGTTAAGGTGATGGAAAAGAGGGATCTCTGCTGTTACCTCATAATTAAGAGATATTAGGAAGTGGGAAAGCAGTTATTTGTGCAAGCAGAAGCCTTTATTTTCCATTCCTTTGGGACTGCAGACACACAGAATGCCTATATTCCATTGCTCCTTTGGAATCACGGTCACTTCATAGGTGTGTAACTGTTTATCTTCCCACAGGTTTGATGTCAGTAAAGTAGTTTAAGATCTCCAGATACAAGTTGTTTTCAATCAAAGCATAATGGCTGAGTTTGTCTAGTGCAAAGCATGTTGGGTTTCATCAAACTAGCAGGAAAAACTGGCTTATCATCAGTAATGCACCAAACAGGGGCACATCCCAGTTTGTTTCCAAAGCTACGAAGTTTTGGGTTGTCATCTGATATTTCTCTGGAAAAAAAAATTACATGCAGAGCAATAACTCCCAAACCAGCACCTTCCTGGTGGCATCGGGGCATCTTCTCTAAAGAACCAATAAATCTTTTTGGCCCCCTTGCAGATGGTTTGGCTTTGCCAGTGGGAGTTCCAGGCCTGTTTGTTGATGGTTCTTGACACTGAGCCTTCTACCTCAGGAAGAAAATGAAGTTTCCTCCCCAGCAAACATTATAACTGGACCCAAGAAAGCTAAGCAGGGTCTCCCACGGGAGGGTAGAGATCCCTTTTAGGAGGTTTCTTAGCGTGTCCCCAGTTATTTTACAGCAAGTAAATCACCAGAGAATCACAGGGATGTTGCTGGTGGCAGATGTGCTCTGACACTGCCCACCAGCAAGGAAAAAACACAACATGGTCTGCCACAGGACTGCTCTAGATCGTCAGAGAGCAGGAGGGGAACCTGTGCTCTGCCAGCAGGAGAAGGCATTTCTTCATCATCAGAGGGCAGAAACCAGTCCCACTATGCTCTTTTCTCATGTTTTGAGCAGAGTGTTTATGAAGGAGTGGATTTGCCCCAGAGCAGTTAAAACCAAAAACCCAAGAGGTCCTCTCCACAGGCATTTTCCTGGCGTTCTCTGATACGCGGATTGACTGATAATATCACCATAACAGCTGTTATCTCAAATGTCTGCCTCCAGGCAAATTGAAAGCAAAGAAAAGCCAAAACACTTGAATAGATGAATATAGGAGGCATTTGCCAGTAATTTGCTGGCCCTGGATTGCCTGCTGTCAGGGGTAAAACGAAGCGTGTTTGCTTTACAAGGAAATTACAGAGCTGTCATCCCTGCAGCTCATACACACGGTGCGATGGAGAGCAACACCACCGCCAGGACTGAAGGCAAAAGGATTGGTTTTTCAGCCAGAATCCAAAACAGCCTTTCTCAAGGATGTGCCTGAGCCTCGCTGCCAGGAGCAGCAGGAGCAGGGCTGCGCCCTGAAGAGGCCAAGGAAAAGGGATCCCCGTGCAAGCAGTGCAGGAGCACAGCTGCTGCAAACATGGCAAGTGCACAAAGTACATCCAGGGCCCACCCTGGGGCTCCAGCCAGGAGCAGCTGGAGCCGGGGTACAAGGTCTAATTTTGGATAGGCTCCAGCCATCATCTCCAGACTCTTAAAGGATGATAATTTTTCCGATGCACGGAGGGAAGAATGATTCTTCTGAAAGGGACCAACAAGGTTCTGAAGTGACATGTCAGCTCAGGGTAGTGGGTTTTTCACTCTGCTTAGATGAGCTGAAGACTGCACCTCTTTGATGCAGCCACAGATGCCTGAAATGTCCAGTCGGTGAAATGTGTAAAAGATCGTTTAAAGAACGTTCTCTAGGCCAAGCTGAAGTCAAAGCCTCTGAGTGCTCTTGTCAGGGCTCTCAGTGAGGGAATTAAAATGCCAGTGGCAATATTTGAGCTATTAGAGATGGGGTGAGAGAGTAAGGACTGTTGTTTTCAGTGTCCAAAGAACATACTGACAAGAGAAGACCCACAAGTTTATAGGATGTTCCAATTCTGGACCATACCACATCTCAGTAAAACTCTGCCTTTGTAAAATATAACTCCCTACTGGATTTTTATCCCTTTAAATTGTGTTCACATGTAACAAGCCTGGCTGTTGCATACTTCTGACAATGCTGGAAGTAGAATAACCACAGAAATCTGCAGTATTTTAGTGGGAAGGGAGTACTGCTAACCATAAAGCTCATATTGGAAATCCATCTGCCTTCTTTGAGGCTAAGACAGGCCAAGAAAGCCCCATGGGCCTTGGGAAGAGAAGTACCAGGAGGAGGGGAAGAGAAGGTCATCTTGGTTTTGTTGGAGAGGGAAAATGAAATCTTTACAGGTGTTCGGGGAATAGGAACTTCACCATTTCACTGATGTCAGATAACTGTCTGTAACTGGGATGTTTATTCTAATATTGGAACCTTTAACATTGCAGAGTGCTCACCATGGCATAAAAGATGTCCAGGAAAGGCTATGAATTATCAAGATTTAAGATTAAATTCAAGAAGCAGCAGTCTAGATAAAACAATGGTGAGGAAGTGAGCAAATCCTGGTTTGGCTCCCGCTTCTGACCCTGGTTTTGAAAACGTCACTTTTATTCTTTGTATGTGTTTCTCAAGCCTTTAGCATCTGTTTTGCATTTGCAGCAGATCTTCCCACTCAGGGTGCACCTCCACGAGCACTTCCACAGGGCACAGAAGGGGATAGCTCAGATCAGGAGCAAGCTTTGGGAGTGAACCCTCCACCCCTCCTGCTCACAGCGCCTGGCTTCACCAGCCGAGCAGGGCACAGCCTTGTCCCACCACCCCAGGCTTTGGGCATCTCCACGGGGACACAAACAGGCAAGGTGGAGCTGGAGAACTTGAGTCAATTCCCACAGGAAGTGGAGTGTAGCCTGGTGACGTGCCACGCTTTTAAATGCCTCTTTGTGTCACTGAGGCCTTTCCAAGAACTGAAGGGGACCCACGTGGTTGGAAAGGGCAACTGAGGGACCTGCCCTGGGAGCCACCTGTACGGTGTCACCTCAGTCAGCCCTTCCCGTGACTGGTCCCTTGCGACTTGCCAGGAAGGAACGCCGGTGAAAGGCGCTTCCAGGAACGACATTTCCCAAAGAAAAAGCCCTTTCTCTGCTCCAGAAGTTAAAACCCTTTGTT
Source organism: Melanocharis versteri (assembly GCA_013397845.1). Lineage (NCBI taxonomy): Eukaryota > Metazoa > Chordata > Aves > Passeriformes > Melanocharitidae > Melanocharis > Melanocharis versteri. The sequence goes on from VZTG01007661.1 coordinate 374,255, forward strand.
GTAATTCCTGGAAAGTGATCCAGTCTGAAAAGTCCTGGCCATGCTTGCAAGGGTATGAAAACAATCATGGTGGAAGTTGAGTAAAACAAAAGTGGCAAAGATTTAAATTCAGGAGTGTGGAACTCTGGACATTACCAGCACTTTGTAAAAGGGTCCTGCCGTGCTTTCCTGCAAAAGTGTTTGTGAAACTTTGGGCAAACCTAGGCCATTTGACTCTTTCATTTGGAAATAACAGAAAACTCTATGGTTCTTGCTTTTCATCTGCCAAAATTAAGGGAACAATTGTACTGGGTTCCCTTCAAGTGTTAGGAATTGCATTTTACTAAGGAAGGTTCGAGTGAGATCTAAGTAGGACTGGAAAAAATTCTGCTCACTGGTATTTATGACTTCTGAAATGTGCACAGATTCAGTCTGCTCGTCTGTGCTATATTCTGTGATAAGTATTTGAACTGCTGGGTCTGCAACCTGAAGGAATAGAGAATTTTAAAACACACAGTGCTGAGTATTATGGGAAGCACATACTGTAGGTTTGCTCAAACTCTGTCCTTGCTATTTCCATTGGAAGCCTTGCATACTACTGGAGATACTAACAAGCTGTATCTCTCAAAATTACAAGCAAGACGCTCCTCCAGGTTCAAGTAATTCGGGAACAAAGTCATTGGCATAATTCATTATAGTATATATAAAATGGTGACAGAGAGAGTAAAAGAAAGCTTTGTTGTTATTATCCCCTGTATTTTTTTAGTGCACAACACCTGTCCAGAGCTGTGAGGACTTGTAATGTACTGATCAAACTCTCTGCTGGGCTAAGAGAACATGGCTCCATTGCAGTCCATGCATCTGGGCCAGTTCCCACCACTTTTTCTCTGAAATGAAGCAAGCGGTGCAAGGAAGTCAAAGTTGCCTTGAAAAAGTCTCTTTTTTTCCAGAAATAATAATGTTCACTAATCAACAACAGCCAACCCCCATTTTGTCTGCCCCCAAATCCTTGTCCTTACCGTCTCTGTGAGACTATAAATTGATCTTTGTAACATGTCCAGAAGATTAAAAATAATCCAGGCTCTCACAGAGCACAGAAACACATCGCTCGTTGCAGAATTGAGGGGTCCTCAGGGAGGAGCTGCTTTAAAGTTAAACCAAGATAACTTTAGCATGAGTGTCGCAGCAATCTGAACTGCGCTGTGTCCAGGAGGCGATTCCTTGGGAATCACTTTCCTGAAGTTTCATAGATATTGCCAAAGAGCGTTTTTTTAAGAGAACAAAGCCGATTTTTCTTTGCATTGAAGTATTCCCAGGAACTTGCTGGGTGGAATGAGCAGAGGCCACATCAGATGCAGAAGCAGAAATTTAATTTAATATTGGGTTTGCTTGGCACAGTGTGACACTTCCTTGGTCTCCAGGGACCTGTAAATATCACTGACAGTTCACGTGCCAGAACATCGATGCTGGCTGCATTTTCAGGTCTGATGTTTAATTTCTGTCTCTCCAGCCAAGCCGGATCAATGTTCAGCAAGTGATTTACAGGTGTGCCAGGTACTGTCAGCCAAACCACGGTGCCCTGGGATTCAAACAGCACTAAAGAGTCAACCTGCAGAGTGCCACAGCATCTGCAGCTGCCCCAGGTGACCATCACTGTCTCAGCTTTTCTCACTTGCAAAGGGGAAGTCACTGAGAACAGAGAATCTGCCTTTTGGCACCTGAAAGCTTTTGTGCTGCCCTTGGGGGTATCATGACTCTGGGTCACGCTCTTCAATTAATGGAAATTTGTGCAAAGCCCCTGAGGTTGGTTGTCTTCTGAGGAAAGAAGGGTGACAGGGTTGCAAAGACATCCAGAGGTTTTTCACACTTCTGTCACAGCAGCTTTTGAGGTCTGAATATGTTTTTGCTGCCTTTGAACCCAGTTTCTGTCCTCCAAATGGCAGCAGATAACAATCATCAGTCTTTCAATAAAATAAGCAAGAATTTGAAGCAGTGCTTCTTGGTTTAAAAGGAAAAGGTTTGATTTTATTAGAAAACTAAACTCTACCTCTCCTCTGAAAATTGTTTCCAAAAACATCCGTGCACAAACCCAGCTAGCACAATCATCCCTTTGCACAGCAAGCCCTTAGACACTGTTTTCTTTCTTCCAGATGACTTGCGTAGCCCACCTGGGAAATAAATTACTGGGCAGTGCTAGAGTTAGTAAACCTACATACACTCATAAAAGTTCAAACCAAAGTGTGATCATAAAGTACTTACGGGTCCGTAATCACACCCTTAATTTTCAGAAATAGAGTAGATGGTATTATCTGGAGAAAAAGGTCCTTCCTTTTTCTTTCTAAATATCCTGTTATAAGCTAGTAATAAGTATAGGAATTAGGACCTGGCTGAGTATTTGCTGAAACCAATCGAAAGTCTTTACTTAATTCCAGGGCACTATGGTGGGAAGCCTTCAAACCTTTCGATTCAGAACAGCACCTATGTCATAAGCACTTCATAAAGTCCCAATTAAATTGCCCCATTCCGTGGGACACAGCTAAAGCCTTGAAGGCAATCATTTGCTTAAATGCTTTGCAGAATAAGGATGAACTTTAAGCCAAGTATAGGCCTAAAATCTATGTCAAACAGCCTTGATATTTAGCAGGCCACGCTGTTTGTCACACAGAACTTCTGCCATTTAAGTTGTGGTATTGGTTTGAGCTTTGGGGAAAAAAGGTCTTCTAGCATGTTCTTCCAAAAGTGATGTCCAAGAATGCTGGCTGGAGGCAGTGTGGGGGATTATTTCAAAAGCAGGCTTTTGTAGAAAGTGATACAGTTCTTAGTTCTCCTGGTTTGCCGCCAGGTCGTGCTGCTGCTGCTGTGCGTCTGAGTCCCAGCGCTAGAAACAAAAAGGTTCAGGGAATCGTGGCACCGAGGGAAGGCACAGAGTTGCACTCTGCTCCTGACAGCTTTTCTTTATGCCACAGTTTTTCCTCTGAGCGTGTTCCAGTGCCTCTGCACTCCCAGTCCACCTGCAGCAGCCAGGGCCAGCCAAAGCAGGCTCTCATAGCCTGGCTTTCCTGCTGGGAGCTTCTCGCAGCACGAGCGACCTCCTTTCCAGCAAATCACAGGTGCTCTCCGCATGGCGTGAGCAGGTGAGAGCACAGCTTTGCCAAACCATGATGAAGTTTGGTAGCCGAAACACAAAATCCGAGTTTGGCTTGAGATCTGAATCTGGCTCGCTGCTCCATCCTCCTCTCCGAGCCAAATCAAACTGCAGCACGTCATGAAAACCAAACACCGCTGTGCTCTGATCGTGAAAGATCTGCATCCAGCTCCAAACTCCGAGGAGGAAACTCCTCTCTGTGTGTGTCACAGCCGTGCCAATGCCTGACATGTTAGGTAGGAGTGGTAGCACCCTGAGAAAAATTCGAACACCTGAAAGCCTGCCCCTAAAATTCCATGGGGAAGGCACTAAAACGCTGGGAAGGCATTGGGGGTGCGATGAAATTGCTGCTTCATGTAGCTTAAAAACCCTCCAAACCACGAAAGAAACACACAAGCAAGATTTATGAGTGGTTCAGGTGCTGGGGCAAAGCACCCCCCTGCCTTTTTGGCTCCCAAAGTCTCTTATTATTAGTTTAAGAGCTGCCAGGCTGACAGAGTGATTCATCCAGCCCACCTGTGCTTTTTTTATGTGGGGGGGGGAGTGCAAAGGATGTGTTCTATATTCTTCAGGAAGTGCTCCTCACAGTGGAGGCAGCTCTGCTGCACTCTCATGAGCACTCCCAGGACATCTGCAGTGTGCCAGCCTGCTGCCCAGGCAATCCTGCTCTCACATTCTCTCTTGTGCTCTTTTTATGGTTGTGTTTTTTTGTTAGTTTTTATTTTTAATAGTGAAGGATTTGAATTTTCCTTCTCATGTATTCAGCACTTCTGGTAGAGCCTTTGACATGGAAAAAGGCTCATCTTTCAAATGCCTGTGGCACTCTCTGTGAAAGGTGATTTTTAAAAATCCATTTTATTTTGCTTCCTGGCAGTGATATCAAAGGAACAATCAGTGCCTGACTTGGAGCCAACAATTTATTTCCATTATCATAAACAGAAAACAATGGCATGCTGCCTTATTAGTTATTCACTTTCCAAGTCAACAGGCTCGGAGGGTTGGGATGAGATCTAACCAGAGATATGCTTTGATGTTCTCAGTTCGGAGAATTGCTCTCCTGGCCAAAATGCTGAGTGATGCTGGTTTTGGGGGGAAGGAGGGAGGGAAGGAAGGGCAGAGGGAAGGGAGAGAATCCCTGAGGGCGCGGGGGCGAGCTACTGGAAGGGCTGGGTGTACGTGGCACGTCTGTGGCTGTCTCCAAGAGGACACTGGAGGGGGATTGTGGTCCTTGGCAGCCCCACACCGGGGGTGACACAAAGAGCAGCATTTCAGTGCAGTTCCTTTGGTTTACACCCGGGGAGGGTCTGTTCCAGGCCACGCTCCAGGTCTGCTACCGTGCGGCGGAACAGCCGCTTCTGCGGGGTTTGCAGCGTGTGCCGTGGGAGCCGATGGAGCCAACCCAAACCAGATGTGCACAGCAGCCCTGGTGCTCACCCTTCCCTCCCAGGAGCAAGCTCGAAGTCTTCCTGCACTGTCACATAAACCGTGCTTGGTAGGGATTGCTGCTGGGAGTAGTGAGTAGCAGTGTTTGTCACTGTACTTTGTGGTTTCAGCACTAGGCTCGCATTTGCAGAACGTTGCAGGAGGGGAGACTCCTCAGCAGAAGCAGGAGAGTTAAACTGCTTGGAAGTATTTTGTTATAAATGCCTAATGGTACAGAGTATTTATGGGAAATTATCTCTTGTATGTGGGGATAAACATGAAAGGTAAATATCTGCTATTTGTCTACATAGAAAACTGTGATAAACTTCTTTCTTGGTGTCACGATACCAACAAAACCCAAAAAAGTCACAGGCTCCTCGTTACCTTGAATCCATTTCACCAGCATTTCTGGAACAATCACAATGTCAGTGTTATTTATGTGGGGCAAAGCAATTGATCATTGCTCGCTGATTAATCGTGTCTCTCATTGACAAGCCACCCCGGCTGGTTTGGATTCTTTTCTGACCAAAATACAAACACACTAAACCCGCTTTTGCTTTTCTCACAGAATTGGTGCTGCAAACTCTCCAAGTGGTTTGTAACCGTAACCAAATTCACAGAGATCACAGGAACTGCACGAGACTGTCTGCTCTTGTGGAGAATTGCCTGTGCTTTGAGGGAGATACATACCTGCTCCCTACCTGTACATCTTTATTTTAAGGGAATTTCTGTCGGGATTCTTTAAAAACTTAAGAAGGTTGCAGATTTCTCCAAAGCCCAAAGAAAACTTGCCCTGCTCAGGAGAAGCAAGATGACTCGAAACCTGTTTTAGTAAAGGTTTTGCATGGTGATCATAAACAATTATATTTCAGGTGACCATATACAGCACAGAAAAATGAAAATACTTTTTAGGAAGCAAGGTCTCCTCTGAGCAAAGATGTTCAGTAATGGTTTTGTGGTTGTTATTGGTAGCCAGACCCGTTGCTATCATGGGGGAGAGAATCTGAAGCAGGTGATATTGCACAAAATATCAGTTAGGAATTCACTGGGCCACAAGAATCTGTGTGGTGATGATGACTTTCAGAGGGCAAAGTCAGCTGACTGGATCCAGGCTGCAGAGAGTTTCCTGAACTGTCACTTTGCAGAAATACCCACGTGGAATGACCAGCAGTGGCAGCCTGTCACTCGCAGGGGTCAATTTTCAGTGTAGAATAGCACTCTCAGATCCCGCTTGAGCAGTTTCCTCTCCTTTGAACCCTCTTTCTGATTGCCAGATGCTCAGTCACAGTCTGGCCCTCATTCTTCCAGTCCTCCCGTAAATGGAAGTAAATTTCCAGCAAAAGCTTCCTTGGGGGCATAAGGAAATTAGGGAAAGGATAGACCTGGAGTTCTCTCCTGTAGCTAAAAGTCCTCCAGTCAGCCACTGCAGCCAAATTCTCTTTCCTGTGCTCAGTTTCAACATGATCAGCCTTTTCCCTAGCCTAGAAATTCCTGCTCCTTGCTTTATTCCAGGGCATGTGATACCCAGCCTCGATCCTCCTAACCACAACAAGCCAAAGCATCCCCCAGGAAGGGCTGTGCTTCTTGCCCTTCTGCTTTTTCGTGACTGCCTTCTGGACAGTAACGGATGATGCTGGAATCCTTTCAGCAGGCATTCGAGTTTATCCTCCCTCCTCCAAACTCGCCAGCATTTTCTCTCTCCCATGCTCTCAATTTCACCCCAGCAGCTCAATCTTTCTGCTGGCCCCCGCTCCCTTCTCAAGCCAAGACTCTGTGTGTCTGTAGCCACAAAGCCCCGGAGCGCGTGTCCCAGCACGAAGGGATTTCACGGCTGAGGTCAGGCTGGATTGTGCCTCCTCTCTTGCTCGGTGGAGCTGGGTGTGAGGCAGTAAACACTCATGGCGAGGAAGCTGCAGCTGGAGCCCTCACACGGCTTGAAGGAGAACATACCTAAACTAACTCCAGGGAAAAATAGGTGTTTCCTAGGGCACAGCAGCCACCTCTGATTCATCTCTCTGCTTGTCCTCGCCACGAGTTCGGTAAATATCCTTATTAATGTGTGTGGTGCAAAGGCCTTCATCGATCTCTCGCTGCCTTGCCTCCAAAACCCGGCGGATAGGCGAGGGCAGGGAAGGGAGGAATGTTGTTCCCTCCACCCCACAGGTGTGCAGGGCCAGGCAGCAAAGCCTTTGGGTGAGGTGCTCAGAGCCACGCAGAGGATCTGCCGAGGAAAGAGGAGCAGGTATTGTGAATCTGTGGTTTCTGCACATCCTTCTGCTGCGGAGGCAAATCCCACGAAACCCCACTGAAACCAGGGCAGACACAGGCATAGATGACGGGGATATTGCCTGTTCTTTTTTCAGCCATGCAAGATTTCTCCAAAATCTGTTCTGTCTAGATGCTAGCAGACAAAGCTTCTCAAATCTGCGGCCAGTGTTATTTGGTCAGGGCACGGGGGTGAAAAGCCCAGCACTCAACAGAGATTCCTTGGAGTATCTTTAAGATCGTGGATCTAATAAAACAGTCCCCCCTCATTAAAAAAAAAAAAAAAAAAAAGAAAAAAAAAGAAAAGAAGCACACAAACTTACCATTGTTGAGTGTTTCTTTAATAGAATCAGAAACAAATTTGTGACCTTGTGGCCCAGAGGTGGGAACACCATCTATAAACTTGCCCAGACATAGAAATGCATTCTGCCTGTCAGTAGGAGTTTGCCATTGAACATGTATATAAAAAAAGGCTGGTGTTACATTAGGCCAACATTTTTTAAATGCCACAGCTCACTTTATATGCCATGAACCTTGTTAATGCTGCTAACAAGAAAGTTAAAAACTCAAAGCTATAAAAATAGGAATGCCACTCCTAAGTAAATAAATATACATGAAAACCAAATATTCAGATACAAGCTCTGGAATGGCTCGTGTCCAGGGAGGGAGAAAGAAAAAAACGCTAACCTGAGCTGTTTCTGATGCTATAAAACCCACTATAGTCAGCAAAATTGTCTCCCGTTGACTCCTTGCCCTAATTTCACAGGGTTCTTGAGAATTCCACACGATAGCATGGAGGAAATCAGGGAGGGTGGGCAGCAAGGAACATGCCAAGGACAGTTCTGTCCAGGAGGCTGGATGGGTCGGGGAGGGCGGGATATTTCTATCTGGCTCAAGAATGGACTGTTCATGCAGCAGCAGTGGGGAAAATGCTTCCGTCAGAACAGGCCACCTACATATCCTGGCCTCTGCTGTTGGCTCTGTATCCAAGTCAGTAGACCCAGTCTGGGCCTGTTAAACCCAGTCTGGGGTGCATCGTGAATCTTTTTGACAGTCTGGACTCTATCCTGGCTCAGGAGCTAGAAATTCCAAGGATTATTTTTGTCATTTACGCCCTAACTGCATATATTTTGAGTTGCTTATCAATGCAACCTTTTAACCCTACAAAGTAAGATTTGAGACCTACTCCTAAGATTGGGCCCATCAGACTAACGTGGACTCGCCTCAACTTAGCGTTGGCAATTAATTTTATGTCTTCTAGTCATTGCTTGTGAAAAGCTTTTTCTTTTCCTTTCTTCACCTCCTGGAAATTATGAATAGTATCTCTTAAAAGATAGGATATTAACACACACGATGGACTTCTACTTACAGATTTTGGCAACACAAAATATATAACTTATACACTGCTGTATATAAATGTAGAGAAGGTTGCAAAACGAAGAAAAGTGGGAAAGACAAAAAGGTGTTCCTTTCACCTTTCTGTGAATGCAGGCTTTGGCTTTTCCTAAGGTCCCTGACCCAGCCCCACGTGGTGCCAATGCTAAGCAGAGGCAAGTCCCAATAAGTCCGATGGGCCCAAAATTAAGAGTAGTCTCAAATCTTATAATGCTAAAAAGTTGCGTTGATAAACCACTCAACGGCCAAAAGAGGACATTTTTAAACCTTTGTGCATTTATTCACTTCCACAAGGACAGAAAAACTACTCCTGCTTCCTTCTTGTGAGGGGAAAAAAACCAACTTCTCCAAGGCAATGTAAAGCCTAAAACATTTCAGTAGAGGGTTGACTGTCTCCATATAGAGATTATGTGGGCAATTCTCGACCAATTATTAATAAAATTGATAAGTGATTGAAATAAAATCAAAGCAGGAGGAAGGGATGATATATTAGGAAAAAAAGTTGTTCAGGAGTGAGAAAGGTAGGATGTCCAACTGAGAAATCTACTTATTATGGCTAATCATAAAAACAGCCATTTTCTTTAGCTGTTCAGAATTCAAATTGAAGGTGATGTAACTGTTTCACCTAACTGAAGTAGTGACTCCTTAGCTACAAGACTCAACGAAGCCTGCTCACAGGAGAAATACAGTGGGATTTTAACAGGAATATTTCATTTTCAAGGCTGCTGGTTACAACTTGGCGAAAAGTTTTCCCTTCCCGCCTTTAGTCTGAACCCTGGCTGTGGTTTATTAAGATGTATTTCAGGATAGCATGCTGAGATGGTGATGTTTATTGGAAGACCACACTCAAAATTGCACTGAAATTGGATGCAACGTGGGAATCGTCGTAATCAGGAGTTCACCACTGAGGCCTAGGAACAATTTCATGGAGGGTCATGTTGCATCTTGTCTAGAGCTTTCACAAATTAAAAATCCATTTATATATGAATTTTAAATCAAAGCACGGCCATTCTGTGCTTTGATTTAAAGCACGTACATTTTTCTCTTCACCTCAAACATGGACTGTGTTCAGAGCTCTTATTTGAGCGTACACCAGATTAAATCATGGGAAGGATGTTTTCTTCAGTAGTCAAATAAACTCTGCTAATGCTGCTAAATTTCTAACACAAGCAACTAGGTAAGACTAGGATGGCCAGGTGTTGAGTTGTTTTTATTCTTTTATTTATAAGCCAACCAAGGCAGATGTGAAACCTGAATTTTCCAATGGGATATACTGCCACAGACAGTTGGTTGTTGTTTTTTTTTGCCTAGATTCCCTATTTCCTTTGCCTCAGGAGTTTTCCACCTGGGATAGGCAGGCCTCAGTGTTTCTGCATGTGTGGGGTTTTCTCTCTGCGGATCGTTGCCTGTTCAGATTTCAGCACTGAGGCTTAAGTGCTGATGAAAAACTTTATAATGGGTAACGACTGCTGTTAAAAATCAAAGGAAAAGAGAAAACCTAGAGAAGGAGGAAAACAGAACTAACAAAGAATTTGGTTCTAGTTGATTTTTACCTCGGGAGGACTAATATCATTCTGTAATTGGTCAGCTAAATAATACACCAGTTCCAGAAATACGGTGGTTTGCAAGCAAATTCAGTAAGTGGGATTTTCTTGTGCATTACAGGAGGGCCCGGAGCCTGTGAAATTTCTTTGGTTATAGAGCCAAGGTACATAATTTCATTTGGAAATTCTCTCCAGTGGCACATTGCATGTTCTCCAGGTGCTGCAGTAACAATTCCATTAACTGCTAATTTAGTAGTGCCCATGAGGCCAGAAGCAGCAGGGGAAAGGGCAGAGTCTGTGACTCTCTCAAGATCAGAAGACTTTTTTTGGCATTTATGCATGTAACTGCTTGGATCCTACTCAGTCCTTACAGCTCTGTGGTTCCTGCATCCCTCTTTCTTCAATATAATTAAAATGAGAATGGTGAGGGGTTTTTAGAAATATTAGTCAAAATTTACATTTCCAAGCACCTTCAGTGTGGCCTATCCCCAGCAATTAATAAATTATTATTATAGACTCTCCAGAAACTGGGTCGCCTACCTTGATTCTTTCCACTCTTTCATTACTTACACTTTACACTATTTAATGGCAAAGTCTTTTTTCTCCTGATTAGAATTTAGGAACCTCACCCTGTAGACAGGGGCATCCCTTCTCAATGCCTTCTTCACTCTCAAAAAATTATGAGAAATGTGAAGAACTCCTTTTCAACATGAGGATTAGTCTTGGGACCAAGTTCAAGCTCTGTAGGCAAAGGAACAGTGAGAGAAGACAGATTTCTTCAAAGTTGTCTATCAACAGCAGGGTCCAGTGCAGAGTTTAGCACTTAGGAAAAAAGTAATTTCTGTACAGACTGAATCGAGATTCATTAATGAGTAGAAAAATAATAAGAAAAGCTCTTAAAGTTTGAGTTCATCTACTGACATGGCACCTTTTTTTCTTTTTTTCTTCCCTGAGCTCCTGGGATTAAGTACCTTTATAGCATTTTAAGTGGTCAGCACAAAACACCATTTCATGCTGAACTGCTCTTCTGATGCTGTGGATGTCTGGCTATTGGAATTCAGCGATACGTTCTATTAGCAGCAATATGTATTTGCACGTGGATGTGCAGAGGTGGCGTGTCCAGCAGGAGGGTTGACTGGGTAGAAGGAGAAGAAAACAATCTTTTTGTGCCTCTGGCAAGTTTCCATAAGGGGCTCACCCTGACTGGATGGGGTTTGTTATCCGTGGAGCAGTGGCTGCTGGAGAAACGCCGTGGCGGCCAGTTCAGCCTGTGTGTCTCACAGCAGCGCGTGGAAAAGGGATTATCCTCTTTTATTTCTCCCAGGGTTGAATTTGCTCTTCATTCTCATCTTCTTCTTCCTTTCCTTGTTGAGAGAGTAAGCACTGCCTGTTCCCTGCATCCTTTGCTAGCAAAGATACGGGATGGCAGAGCCCTGATCCCAGCCTGAGCCTTTCCTGATGCACCCAAGTGGAAGAGGCAGTTTTTCAGTCATCATTCAGCTACTCTTTAGTCTGTTTTCAAAAGGAAAAGGGGGGAAATGAGAATTTCTAGTAAAAGGAGAGCAACAATACTCTTCATTACAATATTCTCAGAACTTCCTTCATCTCACCTTCCCTCGAGATGTCTGGAAACATCTCAGTGTCTCAGGACTGCCTGAGAGGTTCAGTGAGGTGTCTGTTCACAGTAGGTACAAGAAAGAGCACAACCTGCCCATCCTTCCTTGCACAGCTGCCTGTTTCTGCCCTCAGCAGGAACGTTGGCCATCAATGTGTGCAGCATTCCCGACACCTGCCAATGTGACTCCACAGGTGGTATTAGGATGGGAGGGAAGGCTGGCAGAAGGATTCATCAAAAAAAAAAACAATTCAAAGAAATGACTCAGGCAGCTCCAACTGGCTCTGTCACCAAGTGTGCTGCTCCAGCACAGGTCGTTGGGAATGATGGGAACCAGCCTCGGGAGAGCAAAGCTCAGCACCAACTTCCCAAGGGAAAAGCTGTTGGTGCTTTGCACCTGCAGGGCGTTTGTAAAGCAGTACCCTGTGCTCAGCCCATCCTCCTGCTGCCTGGCGCTAATAGCAGCAGGAATATTGGGATGGACACACCATGTGCTCCTATCCTGCTGGTCTTGGAAATGTCTTCTGCCCTGTGGGAGCCCACAGCTGTTGGGTGTTGGTAAGTAGAGCTGAGGTCGTATTGCCTCTGAGGCCACATTTTCATCCATTATCTCTGAAAACCTACAGGGAAAACACCAGAACCCATAAAAGGTGCAAAGCTGAAGAAACTTTGCTTCTGTTTTAGGCAGCTCTTCTGACTGCATCCCAAACTTGCTACCAGCACTTTTCCTGCGAGTCTAGATGGGAATGATGTGCTTGCGGGAAAAGTCATGACTTTTGTTCCAAAATAAATTAAAGAGGCTTCTGTCTTTTCTTATTTGGGAGACAAACCTAACAATGAGAAGTTCTAGGTTTTGGGGGAGAACTCTGAAACCCTTGGTTGCGAACTCTTAAAACTTCCAAATCCATCTCCTGAGGATCCAATAAACGAGTGGCAGAAGATAATTTCACATCAAATAGATGCAATATGTGGTTAATTTGAAAACAAATCCTTGCACTTCAGATGCTGGACTCTGACATAAACTGATATGATAACAGTGGTGAAGAAACCCTGGGTTCATTTTGGCCAATATGTGGAAGGGTTTGGAAAGCATGAACTCGTAGCTGGAGCCCCCAGGGAATACTGAGCCTTTCTGCCTCCAGTGGTGCCATTTTTTAGCAGAAGAAGAAGCTTAATTTGACTCTTATCTTCAGAGGCTTAAGCAGGAATTTGGTCTGAGAGGACTGTGCAGGTTCCCTTGCCAGTGTTACTTGCTGTGTTTTATGGGTGCATGTGATGGTCTGGGTGTCTCCATGTGGGCTGTTTACAGCACGATCACAAAGATGAATGAAACATGGTTAAAGCTGTTAAATTCCAGTGTCCCCTCATTGCACGGCAAGTCGTGAACTCTACTGAACAAAAAAAAAACATTTTGAAAGAAAAGCGATCTAAAGTACATCTCTTCTACTAAGAGGATATCATAATTTCAACAAAAATACTTTCTATTATGAGTTCTTTCTGTATCCGTTTATGAAAACGGAACTGAAATTGTAAATTGTTATATAAATTCTAACTGAAAAAAAAATCGCAGTTCTGAAACCAAAAGAGATGTATTTAGATCATTAAAAATTTTATTTCATGGAATTCAGAAATAAAGTTTAAAAATAAACCCGTAAAGACCTACGTCGAAACCAAAACAAAGTAAACCCGAGCAAATAACAACAAAACAAGACCCTCCTCTAAACTTATTTTTTCAACTTTCTTCCAGTCTGGGAGAGAAAACTCTGCAAACGCGCCCTGAACTCAGGAAAGGGAAGTAGTACCGAGCTTGCTGTGCTGAGGGAAAATACAAAAGGTAAAGCACAGTGACGTGCAGACAGTGCTGTGCTCAGTCACGCAGCCTCCTTGGAAGATGCAGCTTTCATCCAGGCCACAGCAGTGGGACTGGATGCAGAACGACAAGGCAGAATTCACAAGAAGCGAATACAGACAAGCATTTAAAAGTTGTTGATATCAAATGCTCTCTCTGTGTCAAAGCATTAATGGGTGGAGTGTTTCCTTCATATTTTCGCTGAGAAAATATTTGTTTCTTCTGATGACTCACTCAGATTACTGCTCCAAGAACCAAGCAAAGGTGAAAGGATTTGTTCTGCTTTTTCTAATTCATCTGCTGAGCACGTTTGCTTCTAGACAACTTGCACACTGAGTAGCATTTGCTTTACTTTATTACAGGATTCTGCTTGTTGGACTCCTTTTGCAGCTCAGTCCCTGGTACGTGATTAAAAGTTTTCAGTGACACCTAATGCCCTGTTAAGTTGCTAAGCCCTGCAATAGCATCTGGAAATTATATCTGTCTCTCTAGGTGGATTCTTGGAAGAGAATTCACTATAACTGTAATTCTCCCTTTACCTTCCTTCCCAGCCTTATCTCCTTTGAGACCTGACAGGCAAAAATAAAGACAAGTTATGAGACAATTGATATAAAACCTGTGTACATGTAAATCTAAGTTACTGCACATAAAAGGAAGGAAAATCAAAATTAGAACAGTACTGGCAGCTATGTGATAGGAAACCTGGAAGGTTTTTGTTCCATCTTGCATTTGAAGCATAAAACAAGAAAATTGCAGGTAATGGGAATTTTGATCCAGGCAATGAAAACCAAAGATGTACAGGGGAGAGAAGAGTGAGACTGAAAAATTAGTGAATAATCCTATTTCTCTGAAAGGAATTAACTTGATTGATATTACACAGACGAAAAGTTATTACAGTTCATAAGGGCCAATCTGTAGACAAATATTTCAAAAGGAGCTAATGTTAGACAAAAGTCATGCCTGAATCTTTGCATCAAAATAACACTTCCACGTTTATACCTCAGAGTTACTCATTAAAGTTTGCCAGCGTGTTTTGTGTGGGTCGGGAATAACGATTTCTGGGAGTTTTGTCACTTTAAAATATATGCAGTTGAAACTGCCCGGAGAAATATTGGTTGTAGATTGCTGGTTATGAAAAGATTTAATAATTCACATTCTTTATGTAATACATGATTGACTATACATTCGACCCACACCAAGGTGGAGCAGCTGACGTGGCTGGAAGCCATTTGGATCCCACCTCTGAAATGGAGGGAAGGATTTACGTCTAATCCCCTGCATCTGAAACAGAAAACTTCTTGGTCGGAGAAGCGCTTCGGTTGCGGTGGAGGAAGCTGGGGTATTACAGTGCTCGAGGATTTTTATTATGGTGCTGCAGGGAGCAGTGCCAGGCTGGGTTTGACTCCTCGCTGTATCTAAATTGTTCTCCAGCATTACGACCTGCACTGTCTTAGTGCAGGAGTAGCAAATTCCCAAACACGCAGGCCTCGGTATAACACGGCCAAGCTCCATGTAAGGACTCTCAGTAAATCAGCCTGGCTGCAGCCAAACCACATGTAAAAGCAAGCTGTGAAACAGCCTCGACACGGCCAAACCACATGTAAAAGCACGCTGAAAGCCGCCCTCCACGCAGCCAAATCACACACAAAGCCGCGGCGCAGAACGCTCGGGCGTTGCGTGTTTGTTGGAAGAACTCGACGCCGTGGAGAATCCCACCACACCGGTCACCTTCTCTCCCAGCCCGGCTCTGAGCAGGCAGACAGACCCACTCCCAAGCCTTAAGTCAGCAGGTAGGAAAAGTGGCTCAGGAGTTAAACACGGCATTGCGGATTTAGGATCAACCTGATCCGTGTTTGAAACGGTTGAACGTGCAAAAGGACCAAGCTCAGAAAGAGCGAAAGACTAATTCTTTATTGTCTGATTCAGACAGAATTGGTGTTGCTGAGCGATTCCCACTAATACATCCTACTAAAGTCCCTGACCACTTAGAGGAAATCAGTCAAGGGCCGAAAAAACCCCCATCTGGCTCCTGTGATTAATCTTTCCATCTAGGAATGAGCGAGATGCAATTAGTAATCCCATTTTCACTTGTCCAGACTTCAAAAAGCCATTTTATTAGATGAGAGGGAGAATTATGAGAATTGAGCCTCCGGTTCACCTATGTTTTGTTAACTTGCCATGCGCTGAGCCTTTAAATAGCTTTTTGTTATACATTTCATGTACTATCACCCCTGCACTTTGTTATTAGTGAAATATTTAGGGGGGGTTGCAGGTTTTTCTCCCAGTGAGACTCAAAGGACTTTGCAGAGGAGCTCAGGGTCATTATGGGCATGATACAGAGGCGTGAAATGACCTGCCTGATGCCGTGCAGGAGGTCAGCAACAGACCCGGATGTGGAACCCGCATCTTCTGAGCCCACGTTTCCACCTACTGAACGTTGGTCTCAGCTATCTGCTGCAGAGAAAAGTCCCAAAAAGGGCCGCTGTTTATCGCTGCCTCAACAGGAATCTGGCAAACAAACCCTGTCTGGGGCAGCAGGTTTCTCACATCAGTACAACCTCCCATCCTCTGGGAGCCGAAGGAGGATTGTGCTGGGAAAGGCTGCTCACAGGAGCTGGTAGAAACACATTTCAGGGTGTGCTCAGCCAGCAGGGGTTAGTTTGGCTTTTCCCTTGCACTGCTCTGTTTGGACATGTCACTGTTTAATGTGCTGGGAGGGAGTTTGGGAACTGACTTCTGGAGGATGATCCGGGATTCCTGGCCTTCGACACGCAGTGTGGTTCTTGAAATCAGGGTCTCAGCTTCCCCCCGTGTAAAGCAGAAAGGCTTGACTGGCTGAGGTGGAGAAGTTGCAGCATATGTGTAAGTCGAGGCTTTGCCCAGGGGAAAAATATTTGGATTCAGTGTAAGAGGCTATTAATCCACTAAAACCACTTTAAGATTTAAAAATTAATTTATTTAATCAATGGACTTTTCATTTTCCATTTCCAGTCCCCTGGCCGAGCAATCTGTCAGGATATCAATGCCATAACTTATTTACACGCTTTGCTAAATCCTCTAAATGCAAGATTTGACATCTCATTTTTCTCTTACTCATTCCAGGCTCCCCTTTGCAATCGTGCCTGATTGAGCATTACCAGGAAATACAGAAATGTGGAGCCAGACTGGTGCTGAGCAGTACGAGCTAAGGTGCCTGGCTGTTTGCCCTCTTCCAGTCCCAAATATCAGCTATGGCCAGCTGAAAAGAGCAAGTCTTGAAGCATGTTTTGTTGTCACACCTTTTCTACTCCTGTGGAGAAAGGAGGACATGAATATGATGAATTCATCTCTCTCCATCTCTGACACAAGCTGGTACACTTGGTAGAGGCCTGAGAATATTATTGTTATTATTATTAAAATTATGGAAGATTTACTATTAAAAAGCAGAACAGAAATTATCTGCAATATCTTAAAAGGCCCTTTTTTGACTCTATGAACTATCAGCCACGTTATTTACCACTAACATGTGACACACTCATGCAAAATATTTTCTCAGGGCAGTAAAAATACTTAAAGCAATAAATGAAATGAAACAGTCTTAGGTGTCAAAAGTGATCTTGAAAAGGCCAGTGACATCATAATTATTTATCACAGCAACAATTATGACTCAAGGGAAGAAACTGAGAGCAGGGTAACAAGTGAGGGAGGGGAACTATTGTTGTGTGGAATGGAAATCCTGGGTAAAATCCTGAAGGGAGTTTGGTCTTATTTGAATTGGGGTTTTTTTATTGTTTTAAGAACAGGAGAAAAAAGTAGAGAGGAAAAATGCACAGAAGTGTTTAAATGTGGAGGATTTGCTTTTGCTGTCTGGTATTATATTCCGTTCATTGCTGCACCATGTTATATCTGAATGTGTGCTTTTACATCTCATTATCTGATGGTCTTCAAGAAAATATGAGAACTTAAGAACAAAAAGCCAAACAAAGCCCACATATGCTCTTGCCAAATCTTATCTGTTTCATATAGAAGGATAATCATGAACACATCCACTGTGTGGTTAAATATATTCCTTCTGAAAATTATAATTAGCTTTTAACTATCTCCACCACCACCAAATCAACATATATACGTATTTTCTTCTGCCTTATGAAGCTAAAGGCTCTGCAGATCGTAAGGCAGATTCCTATCTCCCCAAACACTTGTCACTTCAGTACTCCATCACATTGCTGTGGATAGAATTAGTTTTTGCCACTTGCGATTCAGTGGGAAAATCTTCCCTGGACCTCAGCAAACGCCCCAAGCCTGGGCCTGATTTGGCAAGGTCAGACTGAAAACATCTCTCCACACTTACTTAAAGCAAGGCACGGCTCAAACCCTGCTTTGTCCAGCTGTCAGGAGCCTGAAGTGGGAAGTTAGCTCGGTCACAAAGACGGAGAGATTGATCAACTAGAAATACATCCATCGGAGCTCGGGGGCTGAGGTGTCTCGGGATCCTTCTCTCCAGGCTTTTCAGCAACCATCCCTGCCAGAAAAACAACAAACACCCATTCTTTTATTAGCCCCTTTGGTATCTAGTCAGGCTCGGTTTGACAGCTCCAGCTTCTGGATTCCTGCTGCAGCAGCCTGCTCCTGCTTGTATGCTCTTAAGATAGGAGCCCATGGGGGTGGGACCTGTTAAACACAGAAATACCAGGAAAAATGGGCTCAGAAATGTCCCCTCTTCAGTGGGACCTGGGAAAGAAAATTTAATTGAGCTACTCTACTGCTCTCATGAGTCCAGGAGAGAAAAGCCATGAGGATAACTCAGGACTTTGGAGAGAGAGGATTTAGGAGTTCAGAGTCACTGTGCCTGTGAGAGGGCAAGGCCTGTCATGCCCCATGCATCTCTAACAGACTCAGAAATTAAGGCTGTACCCCCCACAAATCCTGAAATCTGGGAAAGGGAGCAGAGCCTGATCATCAGTTCTTGGGCTACAGTTGCAGAGCCAGCCCCGAGGAAATTCTGTTTCCTGATTTGTGAACTGAAAAGATAAATTTGGGATCAAATAAATAGGAAATTCCATGAAAACCCACATGCAGAGAATTTTCTGACTGTCTGCAAGAGGCTATCAAAATGGGAGCAAAATTCTGCTTCCATGTGTCCTTCCTTAGAGCCCAGAAGTGACAGAGCATAACTCAGGACTCTGCTTGGAAAGTGGAGAGACGCCCTGATCTTGTCCCACTTTGAGTCAGAAACACGAGAAAAACACCAAAAGTATAAAAACTGTGGTTAGGAGTGTTCTCCCCCATTTAAAGACATCCTAACCTCATCAGAGACCTTGAGACAATTTCTTTCACCCTAAACCATCCAATTTCTCAGCCAGTCTTCAATCCTTAGAGTATGCCCTTTGCCTTCATCCTTATTTCCTGGACAATCAGATCTATTTGCTTTTGGGGCAGATAACCCCAAAATATTGGCACTCAAGGAAAATTGAATGGATTTGCTTCCAGAAGGGAAAATGCTCAAATAAAAAGGAAGTGCTTTTGAATGTACTGACTCTAATTATGCCTGCTTCTTTTTCAATATCTCTTCCATTGTTTCATACAGAATTAGCACGTTTCCAGAAGTATTTAATGACCCCATTCTTAGTATTGAATGGTTTTACCTCCAAGTCTGTGACCTGGATATTGGGTACCCCTGGAAACAATTGAACCCAAGATTACCAGTTGCTTGGAGAATGCTTTATGCTGTGTGCCTCACCAACAAATATTCTGGAAAGATCACCACCAGACTCACGAGAGATAAGGGAAAGCTTGAAAGCTCTACTTCATAGTGGTATTCTTTATAGTACTTCCCTCAGTGGCAGGCTTGCAGCAATGTTTTTTAAAAAAAGGTAATTAAGACATGACATCAATCAAAGCAGCTAATCAGAACAAAATGCTGATTTCTGTCTCCTGCTCTGTTTCTCTTCGGATGGAGAGTAGTTGCTGATATGTGTGCTGGACTTCTAATCCTTTAATGGGGGCACAGGCTTTTGAAGACTCCCTCTCAGAGGTGCTATTACCAAATATATGCTTCTAATTTAACTTCTCATGCCGTATTACAGTAGCCTGAAGCAATTTTAGGTGTTGGGTTTGTGAGAAAAGCCCAATGTTGATGTTTATCAGATGACCTTTTAAAGGGTAATGTGGGGGTTATCCATTGGCATGATTAAGACCACATGTAGGTGACTTTTCCCAGGCATTTCTTCCCGCTTTTCAAAATCCCATCTATTTTTACCCAAATTCAGCCAGGTACCTTTCATCTCTGGTATGTTCACGTGGGCATGACAAAATGAGACTGAAGCAAAGCATTTACTCCTTCGGAACAATTTCTATTAGAAAAGTCAGGAAAATTTTCATGCATGAATATCTAGTGTCAACACGATGCTGTTGTAGATAAACTCCAACTTTCTTTTCATTTCGAACCTTTCAGATGTTTACAGCAGTTTTTCCTTTCTCTCCTCTGCTCCATTGTCCCTTTTTACAAAGACTTCTTGAAAGGCTATGGAGAAGTGACTTTTCTCTGTGTGATTCAGCTTTTAGTGCTCACACAACGACCTTGCAGGGATATCCTGCTATGAAGCTGCTCAGAGACAGGGATTTTGAAGAATCCATTATCTGTGTCACAGATAAGGACAGAGGAAAAATCTCCCTCGATGTTGTGCCTGTGAGAGCCTCATTTTTGCCATTTTGGAAGCTTGGTATTTTCCTCATGGATCATCACTCTGGTAGAGACTAGTTGCCAATGTTTCCTGCAAGTCTTTGAAAATATATTATCAACAAATATTGTGTTTTGGTTTTTGTGGGGTTTTTTTGGTTGTTTTGTTGGGTTTGGGGTTTTTTTGTTGTTGTTTTTTGTTTGTTTTGTTTGGGTTTTTTTTGTCAGACTGAAGATCTTTCTGTTACTGGGCCTCAGCACCATCAGCTGGAAATGCTTAAAAGAGATGCCATGGTAAGATTCAGTGCAAAACAAAAGTGGAGTTACAAAGGTGAATATGGTGCTTAGATGTAAGCCAGGGAAGTGGGCAATGAGGAAGGAATTCACAGGAACTATGAATCCTTTCAAGGGAGGAAATAGGGCAAGCACCTTATGAGGAGTTTAGGGTTAAAAACTATACTTAAAAGGACTTTTTCAATGGAGCAGGACTTTTGTTCATGTAAGGAGTTTTTATGACTCAGTATTTTGAGGTAAGGTTACAGCCTGGATTTTCTAAAGTAGACACATCTTGGAGCAGCTCAATATTGAGCAGCTGGTGATATTTTGAGTTTTTCTGCCCCAGATTTGTAGTTTATTATTGGGAAATACTAATTACTCCTCTGTCACCAACCACCCTAGTGCTGAGACATACTTAGGACGTACAGGTGAGGAAAAAACTCGAGCCCAAAAATTATGTATGTGCTGCCTTCAGAAAGAAATTCGGGGAGAGGTATGTGTGATATCATAAAAGGTACTAATAACAGAAAAAACCCTTTTGTTTCTACTGATGGTTTTTTTCCTAAGTATCAGATACTCACTAAAGCTTGGTTTATGTGAAGGTAAAGTGCAGTCAGACTCAAATCCTTGTACTTAATTATGGCGTGACACCGTGAAATTTGGGACTGTGACATGAGAGTCAGGGAAGCCTGTCACTCTTCGCCATTTGGAATGCTCTGAACTGGTGCTTACAGCAGAGAGTGAAGCCCTGGTTTCCCCGGGGGTGGGATGGTTGTGTCCCACAGCCAGATGTCATTTCGTTGCCACCTTCCATCACAGATCAGCCTGGGGTTGCTGAGGCCAGCAGACAGGTTTTGGCTTTTCCATGGTAGTTACAGCAGCTCCTTATCTGGGAAAATATTGCACAGGTTGGGGCTTTGCTGGAGAACACTTAGGGATTTCCCTTTAGCCCAAATGTATGAATTGTGTTCAAACAGCACAGGAATAACTTGTCAATAAATTCTGTTAGTAACAGCCATGAATATTATCTCACCAGTTGTACTTCCCTCCCTGATTGTGCTCCCCAGTAGCTTGCGAAAGTTATCACCATCAAATTTAGGGTGGGATTTAAAATGGGAATTTGGGCTCCTTGATGTGAAAGAAGGCTTTGAAAAACTCAGTCTTAGCAAACAGCAGCTAATAATAATGATAACAATAATAGAGATAAGCCAATTCATAACTCCCCACCCAAAATATTTATATAATGAATTAGTTGATTGTATTTTATCTTCTGATGGGTGGGTTGGTAGCTTTTGCTTTGCCACAGACCCAGAGGAGCTCTCGTGCAGCCTGATGCCAAGAATATGTGTTATTTCATATTCTGTTATTTGCTTTGGGTTTAAGGTGGTGAGAGGAAATTCCCCAGCAATCAGCCCTAAGTGGTTTTGCAGTGAGCGAGCCTTTCAGTGCTTGAACATCACTTAGTAGAGGAGGGGGGGAAGAAGAAAATCCCTTTAACTGCTTTTTGTAATTCGGACATTTGCCATATATCTAGAGAGAAGCACAAAAAGAAAAAAAAGCCCAAACACTTGAGTGTACCCAAATTAATTCCGGTGTCATTTCATCTGTCTAACTGGGCCTAAAAACAGCCTGTGGGAAGGAGGACCAGCAGCCTCGAACGTCTGAAGCCATTTGTATCAATTATTTCCCCAGGTAGCAGTTGCAAGTGAAAGCCCTTGCCTGAGTGCCTCCATCAGCCAGGAGTCAGAGCTCTCTGCTTTCGTGGCAGGCTTTCCTCTGGGAATGGGGTGTGTGCACCAAAAAGCACCAGGGAGGAACTGGAGAGCCTCGGCGGGTCCGGGAGGGTGCTCTGTGAGCAGAGTGAGTGCCTTCACCCCTCTGTCATCACCAGCCCCCGAGAGCAATCACCACCCACCAACTGGGCCTTGAGATAAGGCCGAGCCAGCTGGGAGAAGAAAGCCTTTGATATTCCCTGCCTTGCTGAGTTAAGTATGCCATAACAATAATACTTTGAACTTTTACAGCACCTTTTCATACCAGGGGCTGAGCGCTCCACAAACATTCATTCCCCAAGCCTCGTACCACCCATTTGAGGAAACCAATTTTTTTTTTCCATTGTACCATTTTCTCAGGCCAGCCCTTCTAAAGAGCTCAGCTCCCATTTTGCCTGCACTGGAGAAATTATTCCCTTTGTGTTGCCACTTTAGATACCTGTGGCCAATATCAGTAATGTTTACCCAGCTCCTGCCCCCAAATGCTTACAGCTAGGCTTCTTCAGATCTGCAAAAATTGAGCCAAAAAACTTGTAAACTGCTTTGTCTCCTGCCTGTAACCCACAGGAACCCTCAGAGAACTTTTTTGACAAAGCAAAATTCCATCAACCCTCCACCCAGTTTTAGTCAGACCTTTCTGTTGTCTGTAGCCAGATTTCTTTTTTAGCTGATGTAAAACCTTACGAGAAAAGTAGATATATTTGTTTTGTTCATCAGAAGTATTTTCTGTGATGCTCCTCTGTTTGGAAACAGAGCAAGAACATACTTGTCTCAGACACAGACACACAATAGATAAATAAAAAGAGAGATGCTACATCCCAGATAGGCATTGTATTGTGCTTTGCTACAGCAGGCGTCAGGATTAAACTTTGATTTTCATCTCCTGTCTGCATTCTCAGTGAGAAAATACAGACAAGGCCAATTGTGGAGTCGATCTATCTCTATGGAAAGTTGATTTTAAAGTGGTGCCAAATGTCAGTGTAGAATCACAGTAAAGGTTTTCACAGTAACAATAACAGAGTCTTGTAGGGAGGGTGAGCTAAGAGTGCACTCTGCAGCCCAGAGGAAAATATAGGTGCCTTCCAGCCACTGGTCCATTTGGGGAGTACACACATTTTATTTTCTGGAAGGACACCACCTGTACAGCATTCACAGCATTCAGCTCTAGCCCTGCCCCTTGTCTGGCCAGAGCATCCAGAGGGTAAAGCCTTTACGTGGGATGCAGCATTCGAGTCCTCCTCCGAAGTCGAACAATTCTCTGATGCTTTCAGCTCTCATTTTCCCTGATGCCACCGAGAATCAATAAATCCCCTCGGTCTGTTTAATTCTGGGGCAAGGTAGCTATGTTAGCAGGAAGTAACAGTTAGCTTGTTCCTCTTCCTGAAGTATGCCAAAGCCTTTGGTCGTTCAGATCCCATGGATCTGAGAAAGATAATTCGTGCATTTGTTGCAGCGACCCTGAGCTCTGAAAATTGAAACATAAACTTCAAACATAGCGTTGCTTATCCAAGCCAAGTTTCTAACCTTTTGAGATTTGCCCATCACAAGGCATAAGTGCAAAGTGGAAAAAGGGGGGAAATTCAGAGTGATAGAGTCTAGCTAAAAGCTATCAAATACATCATCTCTTCAAGTAAGGCTGGAATAACATGGAAATGGGATATAGCCTGATGATCGGTTGAACTTCCTTTAACATGTACCCCTGGGAAAAAGAGAGAGACACTAAAGCCTAAATGTGGAGGGGGAAAAAAATGAGAGAGAGACAGGCAGAAGAAGCAGAACTGTTTGAACAGTCTTTGAACTGCTGGAAAGATGTGCCCCCCACATCACTTTCCTAACTTTCCCTGCAATTTGACAGCTGCGTCTCTCACGGCTCACGTCTGGAGCGGGCTGGCGGAGGTGGCTGGGCACATAAGAATAACACTGACAGGGAGGCTGCAGGGAAGGTGCTAATCTTTTGCCATGTGTGTAGGTATGTAATCACTCAGCAGATAATTTCAGGTTCTGTAAAGACAGACATTCGTTTTAGAACAAAGACCAAACTCGCTGCTGCCGGGAAGTTCTGATCAGTTGATAATTTAGCTTCGGCTCTCAAGAAGTCCTCATCGTTAAGGTGAAAGATACTGGATTTATGTAAATCAGAATAGCCCCAACTTGCAACTCAGAGCATCAGTGTCCTCTGACTGAGCTTCTCTGTCACTGCCACCACAGGGTGACTGTGCTCCCTCTGGACAGGCAGTGCATCAATGAGGCGGCAGAAGCTGAAATGAGAGAAATCAATCTGCCTCTCATTAGTGGGATGAATAGAAGTGTTCCGGGGAGAGGGATCGATGAGGGGGTGAGGAGTTATTTTAGGAACTGGTTAAAAGAGGGATTGAAGAAGGATGTTAATACTTTTTTTCAGGTAGTTTGGAATAAGCTTTGGAGGACTTTTGGATAAAGGTGTCTCAAGTGAGCGGTGTCACGTACACTCGAATATAAACACTGCTCGATAAAAGGAGCTCAGGGGAGATGTTTTGTGTGAGGCAGGTGCCTCTATGTTTTCAGAGATTTCAGAGAGTTTTAAAATAAGAACCACGCATTTTCCTATAATGAGCACTTGTGTTTGTAGTTGCACTGGAACTGAGCCACTGAACACACACAAATATTCTGTAGGCATAAGATATGTGTGTGTTTATGTTTGCCTGCACTCAGGCACACACAAGCCCACACAAATAGCAGGAGAGCCACTTTTACATATTTATTTCCCTTTTTACTACTAGGAAGCATATTCATTGCTCTATTTGTAGCCCAAATTACTCACAAGGAGGAAAAGTGATTTGCCTATAAGCAGAAACAGAGATGAGATTTTTCACTCTGGATGCAGTGAGAAGTGTGGTACTGAAGCGGTTCTGGAACAGCCAGTGTGGACACAAGAAGAGGTCTTTTCCCAGGCCTGAGCACCTTGCATTTCTCACAACACAAATACGGCATCCCTGCTTCTGGGCCTTGGGCCAGCTCCTTGCAATGCAGCACTCCAGAGGGAGGCAAGGCAATTTGCCACGACACCTTTTCCATCTTGCTGCCTTGCTCACTGCTGCAGTTACAGATGGCCAACATTTGTGCCTTAAACATTTATCCTGCAAAATAGAGACTTTTGTATAAAAAGTATTTGGTGCACCAAAATATTTCCCTTAAATTTAAATTTTCATCTTGTTTCGGTCTTCGGAAAACATTTTGAAATTTCAGATGTTGTTTTTTCTCCTTTTGGTCACCTTCCTTCTGTCTCACACTCTGTTTTCTGAACACAGTAGATATTTGCCAAGGTTTAAGGATTTGGAGGGGGGTCATTTTCTCCTTTTTGTTCCCACTTATTTTATTATTTTTCCAGTTATTTAAGGCTTTATGTATATTGTTAGCGTAGTGCATTAAAAGTTTGGCTAGCACAGGCTCTCAGCCTCCTATCACACCTCTCAATGAAATAAGCACAAGATAAAAGACTATATTAGAATAATCTTTTTTTCTGCTTTACCTGAAGTTTGTAAAATTACCAAATAGATAACAAAAATAAAAATAGTAAAAATAGATAGGCATTTCTTAAAATTTTGACATTGAGGTTTTTCACGCAGTCGGTGGCAGATGGAAACTATTACTGGGAAAGAAACAGAAGCGAAAAATTTTACAAATATTTTGGGTGAAGGAATACAATTTGTCTCAATTGGAACTCTGAAATATAAAAACTTCAAAATTAGATGAGTATTTAGAAAACTCCGCTTTTTGCCTCTGTGCCTTGTACATGCAAGTTGAGGGCAGGGTCCAGGCTGAAAAGCAGCACTTCAAGTTCACAAGACACCAAGAAACTTCATCTCTTCACGCTTGGGTTACATCCCAAAACCAGACCAAAATGAGGAGCTTTCGAACTCCTGGTGAGCTGGAATTTCTGAGAATATTTTCTTATGAATACAGCAGAACATGTTGCTCCTAAAACAAAGCCTGTCTGCTCAGAGCTCCAGATTCTTGGGCCTGCAGCAGTCCTCAAGGAATCGAGATGCGCATGTTTTGCTGCTGAGTGTATTTGAGATGTCCCAGTTTATTTTTGACAGGACTTGTTGCCAGGCTCAGTGTCAGCGTCTAGAAATCGAGATGAGATCCTTCGGTACAGTGAATCTGTATTTTACTGCTTAACTTGGCTTTCTCAAAAAAAATAAACCAAAACCGGAGTGGGTAGACTTTGCACCTCTCTGCTTCAAGTATCCAAGATTTTGTTTAAAGATTATATTAGAGATTTTGACTGATTTCAAGGCAGGCTCTGAATCCTACATGTGTCTCATGCTTTTTGCTTGTGGGTTCAGTGTTTTGTAGGGACACAATCTAGCTCAGGTCCTGGAGAGGTACTAAGGGAAAAGGAATGGGTTCTGCATGTCCTTCCAAGAGGTTTGTAATATTAAGGAAAGGTTTGTTACAAGAAAGAGAATATACAGGGATGACAAATAGTTACTCCCATGGAGTATAAACGAGGTGTTTATTCCCATGCAGAGAAGTGGATCAGCTGTTTAACTAGGAAAGGTCAGGTTTTTATTTGTGTCTTCCTGTGACGCTCGCGGGTGAAGCTGTTTGAGAGCAGTTCTAGAAAGCTGATTTTGCGTGTCTGAGCTTCTGAATGACGGTTATAACTCCACATGTACACGGTGGTTCATGGCCGCTGTTGCCAGGATTTTATAATTTGCGGCTGTTGGGAGAAGCCGATGGGGTTTTTGGCCACCCGTGTGAAGATGGGAAAGGCTGCCAGGGGTCTGGCTCTCGCCGTGGTGGCACACAGGCCCCCAGGAGCAGCAGGGCTGGGGTGAGGAGCACAGGGGAAAGATAATTCGTGCATTTGTTGCAGCGACCCTGAGCTCTGAAAATTGAAACATAAACTTCAAACATAGCGTTGCTTATCCAAGCCAAGTTTCTAACCTTTTGAGATTTGCCCATCACAAGGCATAAGTGCAAAGTGGAAAAAGGGGGGAAATTCAGAGTGATAGAGTCTAGCTAAAAGCTATCAAATACATCATCTCTTCAAGTAAGGCCAGGAGCGGGAGCGGCGGCAGCGGCTCCGCCGCGGAGCAACGCGGGAGGAAACGCAGAACAATCGGCAGGGAAATCCAACCCAAAATAACGAGCTGGCCTTCACGGAGAGGAAAGGTCACTGCTTGAAAGCCACTATCGGAGAGCTGGGAGGGGTTAAAAAAGAGTGAGTGGGGGCAAATCAATGCCTGTGCAGTTCCAAAGAATTCTCTTTTTTTGTAAGGAAAACAATGCAGGAGAACAATGTGGATACTTGCAGCGCTTTCGAGGCAGGAGATTTTTTTTTCCCCTTATAGAAACTAAATTGGAACTGCTTCCATAAACAAGAGGCATTGGCTACGGAAGAAAGCGGGAGCTTTCGTGGAGATTTAAAAATAACCAAAAGTAAGGAGCGTGCTGGCACGGCGTTCTGTTTTCTCAGCATTGCACGGAAAACACGGCGCAGCCTCAACATTGGAGGAAGGGAAAGGCTATGAAAGCAGACTGGGAGACATAATGTGGTAAATTTCAGATCTGCCAGATTTTGTTTTCGAAGCCAGTGTTTGATGATAGGTTACCTCATGATGGGAATTGGATTGCAGACTTTGCCAGCTCTTTCCCCAAACATCTAAAATCTTTCAAAACATTTTTCTCCAGCAGACCAGTTTATTCCAACAAATTATACTACCATGTACTGTGTCCCATCTCAGTCTGGTGTTTAAAGCTGCCCATAACTGAATATTCACGAATTCCAGGCAAACATCATGGTTTGTTGTGCCCGTGCAGTACCTGGCAAATAAATTTACCACACAAATAAAGCACACTCAACCCCCCACAATGCATTAACCTCAGCAGCTTTAACTTTTTAAAGGCATTTACTTAACTTTTTTTTTTTTAATTTGATAAAGATAAAGCAATGTTGGTTTTGGTGGTGTTACCTGATTCCTGACCTTTCTAATTACACTAGTGCCAGCATATCCTCTGCTGCTGGAGAAGGTTTTTGTACTGGGAAAGCTTATTTTATTTTTCTGAATGAAAATAAGGTGCCCAGTACGCCCAAGTACACAGCAGTAAAACACTGGCTTTGGTAAAAAGATTTTGGTGCTTAAAAGTAGAGGTTTTTTATTTCATTTTACTGTAGCTGAGTCTGCAATGAGTTAATAGTCACAAAAATGTCAATATTACAGCCAAAAGGTCTTTGTCAGATAGATGCTGAGGAAAAAAATACACTGATATATCTGTGCTGGCTCTTTGTGTTGATAAATGCAAGTTTAATTACTCTCTATTGGTTTCGTTTGGCCTAAGTGTCCGTATGTTTCTTTATTTCCTTCTCCCGTAAGAAATAAAACAACATTGCTGATTAAAGGTTGAATACTTCAATATCAGCGTCCAATTTTCCCATCCCTTGTAGCTGTTCATCAGCCTGCACATTTTAGTTTTCCTTTGATTTTGTCATCGAACATCTCTGAATTTCAGAATGACTAGAAACTGCTTTTGGGATGAAAGTACAGCCCAGAACACCTTCTCACAGCAGGGATGGAGACGGACCAACCCCAGCACGTGGAAATGGGTCTCTCCAGCTGAACAGCCAGGAAAATAGACCAGAGTGTGTCCTCAACATAACCACTTGGCCTTCAAATCTCCAAGCTAATGATTATTGCACCTTCAGAGCTACAGTATCACTCAGCTTTTTTTTCCTCAGGGTTTTAATCAACTCCTGAACACACAAATGCCCCCCTTGGAGGCTGCCACGCCCTGTGCACTAGAAAGCCTGGCAGGTGACCCGGTCGGTGAGAGGAGGGCAGCTGCAAGCAGGCAGCCACCAGGAAAACATGGGAGTTTCAGTGGTTTCTGAAGCCTGAGGAGTGGGAAGATGTCCTGAGCTAAGCCAGAGTTAAGCACAGTCACCCAGAGGCCCGGCTGTTACGAGTTAAGGTGGCTTTGGTGAATATCTGTAAAAGTAGGATATAGAGCATTGTGCAGGAGAAAAACACCTCTTTATGTAAGACATGACCTGGGGCATCATGCCAGGCTATCACTTCCAGACTTGGAAGGATGCAGTGTTTTGTATGGCATGATGGAAAGTTTTGAAAAATAAGATTTCCTCTTCGGTGCAGGTCAGGTGGGTGACACCTGGCAGCTTGTGCACTGCCAGCGTGTTAACCTGCTCTCCACAGGCACAACACGGGAGCAGCAGCAGGGAGAGGTGGGTTTGTCCCAGGAGATACAGGAGCTGTGTGTGGATATCTCAGCCTGCAGCTCCAAGCTGCAGCAGGACCCCAGGTCTGCACACACCAGTGAACTCTCAGAAATGTGGGCTGTCATGACTGAGACCTCAGGACCTGGCAGTGTCAGCTTGGAGAACAGCAGTGATTTCCAGCCTTCTCTTTTGTCTATATTTCCAGCGTTCAATCAGTCTAATTACTCCTGGGCCCTTGCCCATCATGTTGTGAAATGCTTCGGGGGCTAAAGGGAAAAAAAAGGGAAAGAAAAAAAAAGATCAAACTGTGGTCTAAACCTCAGGAGGAAGAAGACATCTGTCAGGACAAGCTCTTACCAGAAATGGGATAAAGAATCTTGTTTACTAAATCTTTCATGTCTGTAGCTAGTTCAAAGACATCTCACAGTCCTCCTCATTGGAAGAGCAAAGGAGCAACAGAAAAGCCCTCAGCCTAACCCATGAAAAGCCGTAGCTTTGTGTGCTGTGGTGTGGCAGGCATTCAGAGGCTGGATTTTTTCTTTTGCATCTACCACTGGCAGAGGAAAGTTCTTTCCAAGGTGATAGTTCCACCCCTGTATTGAAATGTGAGCAAAGAGGAACTTTCTCAGTTGGATTTGGGTTTATTCACAGCACTTGTAAACAGGGTTAATGTAAAGATAACGTGTGCAGGGAGTGTGCTGTGAGTTACCACGAGTGATAAAGGATTTTCGGACAGTGAGCAGGCAGTTTCCTCTTCAACATGCTGTTTTTTCTGGAAGAATTACATGAGAGCAGCAAAGTTACAATGGTATTGCAGTTCCCTGCACAGGAAATACTCAGAGAGGTGTAACACAGCAGAGTGGTGGCGTTTGCCTGCACCACAGCTGAGAGCATCAGTCAAGTGAGGAGGAGCGAGCAGCTCCTCCCTTTAACAAACACAACAGTGATGATAACCAATATCACCCTTTTCCAGAATGCTGGCATGTGGCTGGTGACAGTAACCTGCTTTTTTTACAGCCACATCTTCTGAGCCACAGCTGATGGGACACCTGCTGCTCCGGGGTGGCCGCTGCTCACCGATCCCAGTGAAAACTGAATTGTGTACTGGCACGCTGCAAAATTCCCACCTTAGATCCCACTCAAGCACAGCTTTGGCTTTCAGGCATCTCCCCTGCAACCTGTCCCTTGTGTCATTTCTGCAGGGGATTCAGTATTAATTAATTCTTTCCACTTTTTTTAATTTCCAAAGAATATCAGTTGACTTTTACAGCCTCTTCAGTGGCCCCCAAGCTTCATATCACACCCAAATGCTCATTTTCACTGCCTGAAGGTCTTTTCTGACCTGAATGATTCTATGAATCTGGCCTGTACTTCAGCTTAAGGGAAAAGCTACACATTGACTGAATTTTGGAGAAAAACACTGGAACCTTCAGCTGTAAATTTATCTTGTGTTATGTCTTCAGGGTTAACTCATATTGTAATTGGCAAATGGCAAAACAATGCTGCTATTTATTAAAAAACAATAGCACACTCAAAATTTTGATGGAAAAAGGATGTTGCAGGGGTGATGATTGTGAAAAACGGCTCCCACATCTTCCCCAGGGCCTGGGCAGAGCGAGATGGAGCTCGGCTGTGGAGCCCCCCTGATCCCTTCACGGGTATCGGCATCTGCAGCACCTGGGATCCACGGCACAGCTCTTTCCTCCAGAGGCCAAAAACCGAGTCGACAGTTCCAAGCAGGATAATCACCTTCCCAAGGCAATAACAAGCACTTCCCAAGAGCAGCTGGTGAAGGTGGCTCAGAAGCAACGACAAGAATGTGGTGAAAAGCTTGGTCCATCAATTCAGCTTCTGGACGTGGCAGGGAAGGGACACGTTTTGATGAAACACCAGTCAAACACTGTATTTTTTATTCTTTGTGTTTGTCTGTGCTCCCACCCTGATCACCCCTTGAATTATTATTTTTCAAAAAGATATATAGGACAGATATTATCTTTATTGAGGGAGAGCCATAATTTTTGGCTGTTTAAAAGGCACCAGGTATGTTTTAAGCCCCGCAAACACACCGAGAGCTCCAGAGTTTGTAGCGCAGTTTTCTGCAGCACAGATTTATTCTATTTTACAGTAACCATGCCCTGGGATACCAGGTAGGTTCCATACCAGGAGAGGGAGAAGCAGACCTGGAAGATGCTCTGGGGACAGCCCAGCCAGGTTTTATGCCACCTGCAAGCGCTGGCCTTGCACTACAAACCGGTCTGCTGTTGCCATCTGCTGGAAAAACCCCTAATGGGTATTTCCGAACGTGGCGAGGAGTGTCTGCTCCTGGTACAGAAATACTGGGGGCTTTTTGTGCTTTTTTAAGGCAGGCTATTTCCCTCTAGGTCCGTGTGATCTACCAAAGAACAATGCGTGCACGGGGCTGTCATCCTTTGCTGCATGGTGAAACACCTTCCACTAAGGCCAAAGTAAGAGCAAAACAATTCTTCCAACAAAAGCCTGCTGCAAGAGAGGAAATAATTATCCTTCCAAAGGAATTAATGTTTCTTCTCTCTTACGACTCTCCTGTTTCATCACACCACAGAATGGTTTGGGTTGGAAGGGACCCTAAAAACGACCTGGTTCCAACCCCCTGTCCTGGGCAGGGACACCTTCCCCTCGACCAGGTGGCTTTGCTGTGCCCACACACGTTCACACAGAGACCACGCAGACTTTTACCCAAGGAAAAGTCCTAAAGATCCTGTTCGTCCCAACGCTTTAAATCTAGGATTTATTTCTATTTCTACACTGTTTGCACTTATTTCCTTCTCAAACTATCACACACAGAGAAATATTTCTGCAGCCTGCTCCTACGGGATTTTTAGAGGCATTGGATATAACTTCCTTTTCCCTCAGATATTTTTTCCTCGCAGCAGGAGTCTTCAAAAATCCTTTCCTTCTCTTGA
>VZTG01007661.1:406534-461132 GCA_013397845.1 Melanocharis versteri
TTCTCGTTTACAATACAATAAATCATCTTCTGTGCTGAATATTCTAATTTTCATCAACCAATTTAGTACAAGATACAAATCCTATAGCATTTAAGTACAGCCTATAAGAATCAGTGCATTACCATACTGTGTTAGGTTTTAAACCCTAAAAGCCACTCTTTGGATCTTTTCTGCCAAGCTAGCAGGGTCTGCCCCGACCCTTGGACCTGTCTGCTAGCAGAAGGTATTGTTCAATCAAAGAGGATTATCTTCAGTCAGCCACACCATTGTTTCCAGTTGCTCAGTAACTGAGGCCTGGTATCTCAAAGTATGCCTTCATTTCAATTTCACCTATAGTTTCCATGTTCTCAGCATCTTTTGCCAGGCAATAAAACTTCCCCGTTTCATCTTCCCCAACAGCGGCCGATCACCCCCAGCCCGCAGGATTACACGGCCTGGAGCTGGGGCTCACAAAGGCAGAAGGGTTTAGGAAACCTCGCTCCTGCTGCTGCTGACAGGGCTTCAAAGTGTCCTGCCCAAAGGAGGAGTCGGTGGGGTGTGAATCCTCCTCCAGCAGAGCTGAGGATGACAGGATCCGTGACTGTGCCATCTCTAAGCTACGCTTGCACTGCCTGGAAACCATCCTGGAATGCGCCTTTGAATTCCAGAACAAGGGGTGCTTAGGGCATAAACCCTGGCCGGGGGTGACAGGGGCTGTTTCAGGCAGCACAGGGAATTGGTGGCACTGTACCTGCTGGGGAAGGTGTGAAACAAGTGAGCCCAGCCCCAAGACAGCGTTGGCTGTGTTCATTGCCCTCCAGCTGGCTCGGCCTGGGGACAGCTTGCACCTTTACAAGCCTGTTTGTTGTTTAAAGAACCTCTATTAACCTTCGCTGGCAGAATTAAGCATCTTCAACTTCAAAACTAACGTACACAGAGCATCTACTGTAGCTCGGAGGACTTCCAGCACAGGAGAGCAAAGAATCTGCATCCTCTCTGTGCCATCCATACTCTCGCTTGATGTGGAAATTGTAATGATATTATTAAGGCATGTCCTCAATGTGTCTCTTATTATCTTGCCATTCGTGAAGCCCAGGGCTGGCTTGTCCTAGTTAGATTTCTGATGTGGAGGAGCTGAATTTCCAGCTCGTATGGAAGTTTGTACTCGCTGTGGGGTGACTTAGCCTATTAAATTTCTGTCGCAGATTTCTGTGGCTCTGCTCCATAAAGAATGACATGGCCTCGTTGACGGCAGTTTTTCTTCCTGCAGTAGCGTAAAAATACTATTTTAGTACTATTTATTATTAAAAAGAAAAAAATTTAAAACTTTAAGTGATAGCTAAAATCATACCTGAAAGCTAGAAAGAGCAAATACATATAAGACTTCTCCTTCTTCGTAGAATTAGTTTTCATTCAAAAATATCCTGATGGGGATGTGCTTTTTTGTGTTTAGTGACCTTTACAGATTTATTCTCCAGGTGTTTTTGAGTTCATAGAATCATGGAATAGTTCAGGTTGGAAGGGACTGTCAAGATCACCTCATTCCAGCCCTGCTGCCGTGGGCAGGGACATCTTTCACTATCCCAGGTTGCTCAGAGCCCCATCCAGCCTGGCCTTGGACACTTCCAGGGATGGGGCAGCCACAGCTTCTCTGGGCACCCTGTGCCAGCCAGGTGCCAGAGGAGGAAGAAAACCCTTCCCCATCTGGAGCAGAGGCTGGTGCAGCCTTGTGTAACCTTGTGTCAGAGTGTGTGAGGCAGGAAGGCCCTTTGCATCGAGGGATGACAGCACTAAAAGATCTTTTTCAGGAAAACCAGAACAATGGAAAACCCAAGTAGCTTTCAGTTCTTCCAGCAGATTTGAGAACAAATTGAAGGAGGAGCAGAGCTGGCTGGTGCCACGGCTCTGCACGCAGTAGGGATGGAGAAGCTGCAGTGATGTGTCTTCCTGGCTGAGTCTTTGAAAAAAAAACACTTTTCTGTTGTTCCTTTTCAAGCATTACATAAAAGTTCCCCCTAGAAGTCCAAAGGCAGCTGTTTTCTTAGCACAAGGAAGTCAGGAAGAGGCAAAGCAGGCAAAAACATCAGATAAGTCTGGATAAAAAACTTGGCTAACCTATTTTTCCCCCCTCCTAGACAGCCAATTTTGAAGCACTCTGCAGAGATCTGCCCGGGAGGAAAAGCAGGGCTAACCACTGAAAACTGATATCTGAGCTCTGGTGAGGACCGCTGCTCTCCCTGCCTCGGTGTGGGAACTCCTGAGCTTCCATTCCCTGTGGTGGGAGTATTTCTCCTCTCATCCAGGCAACCCAGAGACCTCCTAGGTAACAAGCAGGTAAGTTTTAAGTAACAAGATCTCCCAAGTAAGAAGTGAAATGACAAAAGGAAATGGCCTCACATCGCGCCAGGGAAGGCTTAGATTGAATTATAGGAAAAATTTCTTCCCTGAAAGGGTGGTCAGGCGCTGGAACAGCTTGCCCAGGGAAGTGCTGAGTCCCCATCCCTGGAGATATTTAGAGGATGTGTAGGTGTGGTGTTCAGGGCCTTGGTTTGGTGGCGGGCTTGGCAGTGCTGGGGGAACAGCTGGCCTCAGTGACCTTGGAGGGCTTTTCCAACCCAAAGGGTCCTATGGTTCTAAAAAGCCTTGACCCCTCCAGCTCCAACACAGCACCTGGCTGTTGACAAAATGAGGCTGGTCACAGACACTGGAGGTCCCTGTCCCACAGGGAGGGGACAGCCACTGTCACCTGCAGGGAGGGTCTGGTCCCCAGACAGCAGGCAGTGACTCCATCCCTGCCTGGGGCTCGGTGTGCACCCTTGGGGTGGACACCTGCCCTTGTGTTTCCCTCCAGGGATCCAGGGAGACAACCAGATCCATCCATCTGACAGCTCCAGGGCTCGCAGGCTTTGGGGCTCTGCAGTTGTCGTGCCTTGTCACAAGGTGGCAGGGACGTGACACTGCCTGGCACGCTTCTGGCCCCAGATCCTCGGCGCTTTCTTCCTTACCCAACGTGGATTTATCAGCAATCTTCCGTCTTTTCTTTAAAACTGTCCTTGGGGTGGTTCAAAGAGAGGGTAATTAGTTATTTCAAAGCCTAAATATTTCACCTGTTTGCACTAAAGCAAAAAGAAAAAGAAACTGCTTCTCATCCTTCTGCCAGGAAGTCATTGTGACATGGGGGAGTGAGGAAGGGGCTGGCCTGGATCAGCCTCTGCTGAGCCTCAGCTCTGGCTGCTGCTGCCATACATGTTCAACCCAAAAGCTGTCATCATTAAAAAGCAGGCAGCCCTTCCGTCCTGAGTCACAGGGAGCATTTCTTCCTACATAACTGAAACATTCTTGTCACTTCAAAGGAAAAAAATATATATACACACATGTATAGGTGTGTATATATACATACATTTCCTTCAGTGCAGAAGAAAATCTCAGTAATATTATGTTAGCTCTGGCTTCCTAGGGAAGATCCTTAACTCTGGGCTTCTGAAAGCAAATGTCTGTGCATTTATAGGACCTTTTCCCTCCTTTTTATATACCTCCCACAGCAATCTTTTACCCTTTCACATGCCAGGAGTTTAGTGATTTTACTGCTCTGCTCTCTCAAGGGTGTTGCAGGCTGTGTGGCAAGGGAGCGAAACCCTTGTCGCTGCTCACCAAACATTTTCATACAGAATTCCACCTGCGATGATAAAATTAGATTTGTGTTAACAAGCTGTTAATAACCATCAGGTAATTATTCAGTTTATCTCTGGAGTCCCAGCCGATCGTTGTCTCCTCATGTTTGCTGGCCTGGCAGTCTTCGGGGACAGGGGATTTTCAGGTTTTTTAATCTGCAGTACATGCAGTGAGAGATTACTCAGCTGTCACTCTGCAGAAAACATCCCTCTCATGCAGCAGGAGGTATCCATAACAAATTGCTGACACCCAGATTCAGTTCTGCACAAATGGATGTGCAGGATGCCTGCTGCTCCCCAGGTCATAACCAGACCATGGCAGAGCAGAGGCACTGGCACAACAGAAGGAAACGAGCAGAAAATGACCCAAAGTAGAGCAGGTAACACTACAAAATAATTGTTTCTGAGCTGCCATTCACTAGCAAATATTTTCCCTCTTTAGCACAGTGCAGTGGCCCAAGAAGGGTGTTTTTGTGGGTCAGCTGGATGTGCTTCTGCTTCATACTAAAGCTCTGAGGTTGACCTGAGGTTTATATTCCAATTTATTGGAACAGAGGGCAATCAGAAGTTTTCTCAGCTATGTAAAGCACAGACCCATGGAAATAAATAAGCCTGAGCTCCTACATGCTTACTAGGAACCTTGAGATGAGTGTGTATCATTGCAAGCTTGCAATTTATTTAAATACACTAAGGAAACCAGCTTTGAAGTTCAAGGCAGGCTCTTAGTTGGGAGGGAGGGAGGGAGGAAAATCCATTTTTAGCATGTGGCAATTCATCTGTGGAACTCATCACTGCAGGACAGCATTAGGACTGAGAGTGTAATAAGATGTAGAGTGAAATGGAGAAGCTGACAGGTGACAAGAGCATCCAATGCACAAGTGCACAAATTTTGCTTTTTGCTTTGGTTTAAACTCAAAGTTGTAAGGAATTTGGGAATGAGATGGCAGAGGTCTTTTTATCTTCTGGAATGAAAGCTGGGTGAACCTCAAGATGAATTGGTTTCAGAATAGCAGGTCAGAATGTTTCATTTTGAGAATGTAGGGACTCTGCCTTCCAATTGTTGTGTGCTGTGTTCTAACCAGGGGATTTGATATGGGCTTGAGCAGTGCTTCAACTGCAGTAAATCAATGTTTTCCAGTGAATGCAATATCGGACGAAAAAGTTCCATTTGTCTTCAGTACAGCTTTATCATACTGAAGCAGAAAATACAAAACAGCAAGGGCTGTCTAATTGCCCCAAACATTTCCAGTTGGGAGTTGGGTTAAACTGGTACAGGGCTGAGTTCTTTGTGCCTTAGGAAAATATCTTCCATCACCCTCTGAAGCTGGCTACATTCAGGAACAAGGAATTGGATGTGAAAGATCCATTCCTGATTGCCACTCCTCATCTCCTCAGGTCTGCACTGTAACTCTCCTTGTGGGCACCTCCTGGGTTCCTCTAATTTGTCTCCTGTTTTGGCAACTTTTGGTCACATCACGGGTCTCAAGAGCCTGCAGGTTCAATTCAGGTTTAACATCAGAATGAACTTCCACGAGAAAATCCATCCCAGCTCTGAATCTCCTGCCAGGGAGCAGCCTCCAGGTCTCACACTGGGCTCGTGGAGGTGATTTAAGTTCCTGGCAAAAGTACATTTGAGCAGAATGGTCCACCACACCTCCTGGAACGACATCAAAGAATCTCGCAGGGAAAAGCAAAGATCTGCTAAAATCTCTATCTTTTGTGATGTTTGCTTTTTGGTTTCAAGCATGACAAATTTCTTAAGCTGACTGCAGACTTCTCACCAGCCTGGACACACTGAGGTAATCCTGGAGGAAAATATGTCCTTTTACCAAATTCCAACAATTTGCTGCCAGGCTTGAAGTCCGAGACCTGAACTTTATGTCAGAGCCTGTGTGATGTATTAGTCAGGAGGATTGATTTATTCCTTTGAAACACTGTGCTAAGCTATCACCAACCACATTTTTCTCTGGTTCCCAGGAACCCTGCTTCTCCGGCTGTTCATGGCCATAGTAACTGGAAAACAGACTCTGTAGGAGAAAAAGCATCAAAGAATCCCCTCTGACAGTAAAAGGGAGAGGAAAAAAACATATGATACGGAAAAGCAAGGAGGTATTCAGGGCCAGGCCTGAATCCAGTTTTGAGGGGGAGATTTTCTACTAGAAGACAGAGATAATCTAGGGCAAGGATAACAACAAAGTCCATAACGTGATTTGCTTCGGTGCTTCCTGCCATAAGCCCTTTTTTTTTTTCCCCACACTTGCCTCCCACCCACAATTTCACAAGTCAGATTTTTGCAGGTACCAGTGCAGCTGAGAATCCTGCTGGGAAGTTCAGTGCCCTGGACAGACAGACGGCTGTGCTGGGTGCGTTTATTTCCACAGAACAGCTTGTCAGTTTAACAAAGACAGCAAAATCAGAGAGAAAAACATGTCACATGCAGCCACCGTGTGTCTGTAGCACATCGAGGAGGATCTCATTGCTCTTTTCCTTTGGCAGGGTAGGTTCAGCCCATAGCTCTATTTTCACACTCTTAAAGCTATGTTAAAATCATCGAGGGGTCAGCCACAAGCCTGCACTACTAAATTCACCTTTAAACACAGGCTGTCAGCTCTTCTGCATTCCACAAGGGTGGCAAAAGCACCTCTAACAGCAGCGCACTGTTTATGCATAATGCAAAAACGGGCATTAAAAAAAAAATAAAAAGAAGGTTCAGAAAATAAAAACACACTTTTTGTCAGAGATCGTGTTGCCAATTTCCAGCCTACAGCCATTTACAGCTGAGAAGTAAAGCTCCAACAATACAGTTTGTAATGAAAAAACTGACAGACCTTCAAATTTAACCACTCTTGTTCACCAGATACTGGATGCACTAATGCATCTGGTCCGTTTAGAGAAGGCATTGCCATTTTCTTCCATGGAGTAAAAGAGGGAAGATGGGAGCTTGCAAGGCCTGGCTCAGAAGACACCAGGCTCTAGGCAGCTGTAATCCAGCATTTCAGCAGATCACAGCAGTGCTATGTGAGAACCCATCCAGGTGGGGCTGGAGTTTGGGACCCAGAGGCTGGGGACAGAGGTGGAGAGAGGGACAAATGGATGGAGGGCTGTTGGGCAGCCTGGGCAGGGCAGGTTTGCTGCCATCACAGAGGAATCAGCACGAGCCTGATTTCGAGTCACAGCTGCTGTCACACTGCCAATATTCTCCGTCCCTCAGAGGGTGTGAATGTGCAGGGCAGGCTGAATTGCTCTCTCTTGAAATCCCCACACCCCTTAGGGTTCCTCTGCATTGACACTTTGCTTTTCTTCTACCACTCCCCCTGGATGCTTTCGGATTTGCCCTGCAGCATCTCACCCGAGTGCCCTTCAGGAGAGATGCACTCTCCACACAGCAAGCAAGCTTTGGAGAAGAGCTGTGGGGACCACAGGAATTCTGTGAATGCAGGGAGAGCCGCACGTGCAGCCCTCTGCCAGCGTGGCAGGAGACAGAACAGCTATGCCAGAGCCACCTCGGCCTTTAGAGAGCTGCCATAGCCCAGGGCATCACAGGCAGCTCAGGCTCCGCATGAGAAGGGTGGTGGGAATGGGAACACCAGCCTGAGTGACGCTCTGCTGTCCCTGCAAGCCAGGCAGCGCCTCAAGCTTTTCAGAGGGGGTCCCAAAGTTAAATTAGTGTTTTGGCGTGCTAAGTGGGACTGATGAACTGCATGAATACCAGAGGGCAGTTCTCACATTTGTGTTTGCTTAGGAGCACCGGGTGATGCCATGAGGAGCAGCAGCAGCAGCAGCTGCGTGGCTTCCTTAGGCTCCCATCATCTGAGGATGAGCCCAGCCAGGGCCAGATTGCTGATGAGGCATGGCAGGAGTTTTACTTGAGCATTGACTGAGCTATTGAAGCTGGGCACCTTTTCTCCTTTCCTGCTTGGTTCTTCACAGCCCTTACAGGAGAAACGCTGCTTCTTTTCCACTGGTGGGGAAACTGAGGCACGGAGATTTCACAGCCAGATGACCTGAGGAGCTTCCATCCCAACATCAGCTCCCAAGCAGCTCTCCAGCAGCATGGCAAGCTCAGAAGTGCATGGAGCCAGTGGCACAAACATGTGCTTAGCATCTCTTGTATGTAATAAGTGTTTTGTCAATGATTTTCTCCTTTTGCTGAATTAGTCTTCTCGCTCTTTCAATTTTAATTAGAAAGCCTGGTGGGAAAAGCTCTGCAGCAGCTCCAGTCACAGCTGGCTGGGCACCTGGCTTGGTGAGCTGGCTGAGGTCAGTGCCTGCCTCCAAGCAGAGGCCGCCAAGGCTTTGCTGTGCAAGGTTTTGCCTTTTGTTTTCGGAGGCTCAGATCTTATCCAGACAGCACTTTGGCCAGTAAATGAAAGGTGAAATTGGGGGGTTTCTGCTTTGGGTGTTCTGTTGGATTTCCAGCCTTTAGATGAGAAAATCAAATATCATATTTATTGCAGAAAACCCCACAAAAACTAACGTAATACTCTGTTCGTGCATATGGGGAAGTTGGCAAAGGCTGCTCCTCTGTTTTATCCGGGATGTTGCTGGCAGTGCTGCAGGTGAGGTGCTGGCTGTGCTCAGCTCTGTGGGACAGCCTGGCTGTGGCTCCTCAGCAGCTGAAGCGTGCAGGATTTGTGTCGACCGACGTCTGCACGGCTCCGTCGCCGTTCGAGGCTGCGGGTTTTGCCCTGTGTCTCCTCCCAGACACCTCGGTGCTGTCACAGCTCAGCGCCTGCCACATGCCACAGCCCCGTGCCTGAAGCTTTGTTCAGAAACCCAAGTGCCTGTCTGTCTTGGTTTGAAAAGACAGGAGTCTGCTAAGGAAGGTAGGAGCCTCCCTTGGAAGAGAAAATGCACCCCCCTTCCCTCTGAATTAATATCATTCTGAAATTAAGGAGCTTTTAGGCGATGATATGAGAAAAAAGAATAACAGTTCTTTATTAATATAAACAACAACGGTAACCACTGACAGAGTCAGAATACAACCTGACACCCTGTTCAGGGTGGTGGTAGCAGTCCAGATGAAATGGTTCTCTGAAGTGCTGATAGGGTAGAAAGAAAGGTCCTGATGGTCCAGTGAAAGCTCTTGTCCTCTGGAAATCCAGTAGGCAGGAGCTACTGTACAGTCCCAGAGTGCAGCTTATATTCAGGTGGGAATGCTTGGCTCCTCCCCCCCGGGTGGAGCCTCTTACAATGGGATGAGATAACTCATGAGTCGTGTTGTGAGTTCTTAATGGCCCATTAGCAGAGACAATAGGCCCCTGGATAGCAGGAGATAACAGTGCCCCAGCTGTTTGAACGGCTGTGGAGGTGGTAATAGAATAAACCTATTTTTAACCTAGGACACTGTCCTGATCAGTGCCTTGGGCACACGGGTGGATTTGGGGTGCTTTTATTCTGAGGAGCGTTCTGGCACCCCCCCAACTAGTGTCGATTAAAATGCAAATATTTATTGACTGTCCTTACGCGGTAAACAAGCATTCACCCGAGGGCTCCTAAATGACACCAAACCCGTTGTGTCATTCTTTCTGAGCAGTATCCCTGCTGCTGACATGAGACTGGATCAAACCCAGCAAAAGAGTTTCTGCCCTACCAAAGGCTGCCAAGTGCTGCAGAGGTACAGGCCAGCAGTAAAACAGCTCTGGACCTGCACATCTTCCTCCTCCCCTGCAGCCAGAACATTTACAAACCACTTCCTTCAAAAGAAATATGTATTTGACACGAGGTAGATTACTTCAGCCTCAGGTTAGCAAAATATTTATTCCATAAGTTGAAGTATACACAAAACCCAGAGAAGTTCCTTTCTTTTGGCCTTGATTTTGAAGTTACCTGCTCAGTGCAGTGCTTTACAAAAGGACCTCAGGCTTGCTCACCTTCTGTTAAAAGAAAGAAAAGTGGAGAGGTCAAGCAACGCGACCCAAAACCTGCCAATTGTTATCCACATCCCTGTGGGTTCAGCAGGTGTGAGGCTGCTTCCCCTCTGCTCAGGTGCCTTTTGAAGGAGGAAAGCCTGGCTTGTAGCTAAAGGACACAAGGCTGGAG
The DNA here is from genome assembly GCA_013397845.1 of Melanocharis versteri. Taxonomy (NCBI): domain Eukaryota; kingdom Metazoa; phylum Chordata; class Aves; order Passeriformes; family Melanocharitidae; genus Melanocharis; species Melanocharis versteri. Next base: position 416,227 of record VZTG01007661.1, read on the forward strand.
CTTGTCTTTCAACACAGGATTCATGTCCCACACCAGGCTGCAAGAACTGCTCACAGCAGCGTTTGAGACTTTAGTTTGGACCCCAGCATGGTTTGAGGTCTGCAATAAATTAGGAGCTCGGGTCTGTGGCTGCACAGCAGGTTTCACAGGAAAACATTTCCAAGTATTTTTGCTCCCTTTCTAAAAACCTCCTCAGGAAGAAGATACTGCTAGCTTTAGCAGGTGAATGGTGTTACATGGAGCATGGCCAAGGAGATTTTAGTTTTCCAAATGGTACATCTTTCATTTTGCAGACTCTAGTTCTGAGTAACAAAAAGCGATATAATGGTTCTCCGGGAAATGATGATATATGAATCTGTTTGCAAAAGAAGCTCCATGCAGTCACTGCTTTTTTAATGCTCATTAAAAAAAAAAAAAAAATCAAACATGTCATTCCCAAGCAGATCTAAGCAAAGGAGAACCATCTCCAGGTGAAGGCTAAAGTTCACCAGCCTTCTGAGTACACCAGGGCTCGTGTATTCCTTTATCTCCATAATTATGTATGCTTTTGATATGGAAGATGAACTGAGCAGTTTGACTGAGTTCAGCTTGGAGATTTGGGATTTGTTTGAACTGCTCACCCCGAGTTCAGCCCTGGACTGCAAAGCTTTGTGGCTCTGGAACAGACGCAGGGTGAGTGGTTAACAGGGAAGCTCTGTGTGTATACCCCTGTGGTCAGCAGCTAATCTATGCAGATACATCAAAAGCAAAATATTTTTAACGACGACTCTCTGGAGGATAATGAGAGAAGAAGCAGTGGAGCTGTTTTTCCAGGCAGTGGATCTCGGCGTGGTTGCTGATGGGAGGAGATGTTGAGTTTCCTTTGCACTGTGTGGGGAGTCAGGAGCGTTGTCCCTCTCCTTTGTGCCTCGGCAGAGGGGAAAGATGACACGTTGCCGTTTTGCCGTGGGAGATGCAGCTCCCTCCAGGAGACTCACTGCCAGGGATTTAATTTTTCAAGAGCTTATTAAAAGTGCCTGTGATTTATGGACATGGTTTCAATCCTCTGGCGGGCAAACACACTCTGAGCACACTTTGCCCCGTGGCCTCCCATCCTCCAGCTGTCCCCAGTCCAAGCTGCTTCACAGTCAGATCAAACCTGACCAGGCTTGTCTGATAGCATGTGGAAAGATGTTTTTAAAGGAACAACTTCAAGGGAGGGAGGTCAGAAGAAGCAGTCCTAGGTGGCTCAGATGCCTCCTCATGCATTTGGATATTTAGATATTTGGATACTGTCGCCAACATTGGTGGCCAAGTGAGTGAACAAGCATTTAGAAAGCAAGGACCGAGGTATTAATGCTCATGTCAGAGGTCATTGCGCAAATGACTTAATCTCTCACTGAAATAAGGGTTTGGAAATGTCGTCCGTATCAAAGAAAATGTACATTTGATGGGGTTTGGAGGGTATTTTTCCTTCAGGAAGCAGCATGTGGTAAGTGAGTTACTGACATGCCAGTAATTCAAAAGAGGAAAGTTTTGTGTCCCTGCTGTGAGGCTGAATGACAACATAATGCAGTTAGGAAGGGGAAAAGGGAGCCTCAGCCTTGGGCCTCCTGCACTCTATATTTGGTAACAAGCAACACCAAAAAAAGACTCACACATCAGGCAACCTTGAATTTCTCCTGCAGTCCTTGAAGTGGAATGAAAGCGAGTGAGTGAAAGATTTTAGGTGCAAATTGACTTCTTGGCTTTTGCCAGCCAAGCTTCTGGAAACGGATTTATTCTAGAAGAGATTAAAAATAACTTTATACTTATTGGTTTTCAATATAATGAAAAATACGCACTTGTAAACCACTGGAAGAGTAGACTTTCAACCCTTTTATTCTTTTATGTATTTTTTTTTTCTGAAAAAAACCCACCTGTCTCAACCAGCTTTTCCAGAAAGGCATAAGTGCAGAGAAACACAGATTGGGGGAGAAACCCCCAAGCAGTTAAATACTGGTTTTTGAAGCATTCAAAAAGCCTTTCAAAGGAATGCTTCTTTTTCTAAACTTTTCAACCCAGTTTATTTGATTAAAAGAAAAAAAAAAAAAAGAGGTGAGAATGCTTGGTGTGAAACTCAGGCTCACAAGTAAGACGGGGATTAACTGCCCCTAAATGCATTGGCTCTGCTGCCACCCAAGCAGGATGGGACAGACACTTCACACCTTGCTCCAGCCACCATGAAGGTGAACTTCGGCCCACCACTAGTGGTATTACTGATAGAAGAGATGGGTTGTTGGAGGAGGTGGGACAGGAATTCGTAGAATTTTCCCGGGCACAGGGAATAGCTCAGGAACTTTGGTGTGAACGTACAGTCCATCATTTGGTTTTCAAAACGCAGTATGCAAAGAAAACACAGGGGTGCAATGTGAGCCTCTTCACTGAGGCTGATGTTGGGTTTTATTCTGCCTCATACCTGGAAGAAAACAAAAACGAGCAATAACGGTGAGGGTGAAACTCTGCTTTCCTGCTCTGCTTGTCCTTCTGCAGCACTCAGAAGTGGATTTCAGGACAAAAATATATTTCCCGGTTTTCTTCAGCAGATAAATTCACGCAGATTTTTCCAAAATGCATCATCTTAAATAAAAATATCTCGGCTTTTTGAGTGAGTTACCCTCCTTCACAAACATCTATATATATACATATATATACATTTATATGTATTTATATTTCAAAAAGTCACAAAGTAGCCAAACCAGCAACTCCGAAAAAGCATCAGCATTTACCAAATGGCAGCCAGCCCTACATCTCAGTGATTGCTACTGACATATGGGTTAGGACCCTCAGTTTCTCCCAGAGAACATGTTGTCTCATGGTATTTCTTGCCTTCCCAGGCAGAGTAATGGAAACAGTGTGAGGATAAGCTGTTCAGATAAGTGTTTGCCAGCCACCCAGTTTTATGGTTACTTGGAGCAATCTGCTGCATATTCTTTGTGAATTTTATTTCTCCCCATAAAAAGAGTTTGATTAAGGCAAATAACTTTTTATTCCACTGTCGGCCCTATTCATCCGTGCCTGATGTCAGCTGTCTTTGAACATGAGAGGATCTAATTTCTTATCAGCTTCAGTAAAAGGATCTTTTTCTTATACAGATTTATCAGAGCTTAGTAATGGCTAACAAAAGCCAAAACCCAAATGGTGACAGCATATAGGGCTCCAAGCCACAGCTATCTGTGGGCAATAACCCCAAACTCGTAACGTCTGGAGCCATGAACGCCCATGTTCAGGCACCCTGATCCCACGGCAGCAGCCAGCAGCAAATCTCCCTCCCAGGAAGGAGCACCCTGCAACCAGCTGAGCATGGGGATCACAGGCTCAGGAGTCCCCAGCTTCTGGAAACACCAGCCTTGGACATCCACTGCTCCCTCTGACTGGCAATGCCCATCTGAGAGAACACCAGAAAAGTGAAATCCGATGTTCCACTCACCCTGAAGCAGAGTCCCAAGTGATTCTTGGGCACGTGCTGCTCTCCCTGGTGTTCCTTGCTATATTAACGCCAGGGAGTACCTAGAATTTGCTTTTTCTTCTCTCAGTTCACAACTGTAATTTCAGGGCAATGGAATCACTTAAGCTTTTGGATGGATTTCTGCATTGCTTTGCTTGAGGAAATAACAAAACGGAAGCATTGTTTCACTTTAAGACTTTCAAAATGAACTTTTCCATTGCCATCGAAATGAAATACACTGTATTTCAAAATTTGCCTCTGCTGTCATTTAGGTCCCCTCCATCCAAACCAAAATGTTCAGCTTGAACTCCACTTTAAAAATAAAAATAAAAATAAAAATAAAAATAAAAATAAAAATAAAAATAAAAATAAAAATAAAAATAAAATTAAAATTAAAAATAAAAATAATAATAACAACAATAATAATAATAATAATTTCTGAAGTGTTTTGACACATTCCTTGGAAGAACTGGGCATCCCAGACTGTGGATTAGGAGGGGAGTTGCTACTTGGGACTATTTCTTGCTGCAAAACTTCCCGTTTGAAAGACCCTCTGAGGAGTGCTGATGCCATTGGCCAGCTGGCAGTCCTGGGCAATGAGATGCTGGTTCAGCATTTCTTTGGGTTCCAGATGCTGCCAACTTTAGCAGGACACAATGGTGCAGAACATATCTAATTGGGATTTAAATGTGCTGTACACGGAAAATGAATCAAGAAACTGCTGTTTCCACCCCCAGCAAGTGCTGTAAACTTCAAAGCACCACAAAAATAATAGTTACCTGGTTTGTGGCTGTCAAGAGTTATCAAGTGTCCTGGTTTTGGCTGGGATGGAGTTAATTTTCTTCCTATTAGCTGTGTTTTGGGTCTAGTATGAGAATAATGCTGATAACGCACTGATGAAGCATCACTTTTTTCTCTTGGGTTTTATTCCTCTCTTTTTGTTATGTCCCTGTTTATTACTACTACTTCTACTTCTATAACTATTATTATTATTATTATTACTACTATAAGAATATTTTATTTCGATAATTACAGCTTTTCTCTCGGCCCACAGGTTCTGCCTTTTTCTGTCTCTCCACCCCATCCCACTGGGGGTGGGGAGTGGGGGGAGCAAGCAGCCACGCGGATCTTGGTTGCCAGTCAAGGCCAAACCACAGCATCCAGAAATACTTGGCAACTTCAAGCATGGCTGACATCATCTTGCAAAGCTCCTGGCACGTTTGCGTGGGACTCAGCGTGGAGTTAGATATGAGATGTGTGAGATATGTTGTAGAGATATGTTGTATGAGATATGTGGTAGAGCCAGCGTCCGAGCAGGAGCGGTGCTGAGCTCGCTCCAAGGGCGGCCTTTCCAGGTCTGGTGTCTCCAAATCTGGCACCTGGGCTTGGGGCATCCCTCAGCACTGGCAGGGAGCTTGCAGGTGACACCCAGCTGAGTGGTGCAGTTGACCAGACGCAGTCCAGGGGGACTTGGACAGGCTCAAGAAGTGGCCCAGAGGAATCTCAGGAGGTTTAACCAGACCGAGTGCTGGTGCTGCACCCGAGTCAGGGCACCCCCGGTGTCAATCCAGGCTGGGGGATGGACAGATGGAGAGCAGCACGGGGGAGAAGGACTGGGTGGAGGAGAGGCTGGACATGCCCTGGCCATGTGCACTGGGAACAGAGAAAGCCAAATGTGTCCTGGGCTGCATCCAGAGCACTGTGGGCAGCAGGTGAGGGGGGCATTCTGTCCCTCTGCCTCCTTCAGGTGAGACCCAACCTGCAGTGGCGAGTCCAGATCTGGGGTCCCAGCACGGGAAGGACACGGAACTGTTGGAGTGAGGCCAGAGGAAGCCACCAAGATGATCAGAGGGATGGAGCAGCTCTCCTAGAGGGAAGGCTGAGAGAGTTGGGATGGCTCAGCCTGGAGAAGAGAAGGCTCAGGGGTCACCTAATTGCAGTCTTGCTGTACCTGAAGGGAGCCTACAAGGGAGAGGCAGAGGGACTTTTGACAAGGGCCTGGAGTGACAGGACAAGGGGCAATGGATTCAAACTGACAGAGTAGGTCTAGATTAGGTGTCAGGAAGAAATTCTTTACTGTGAGGGTGGTGAGGCCCTGGCACAGGTTGCCCAGAGAAGCTGTGGATGTCCCATCCCTGGAAGTGTTCAAGGACTGGTTGGATGGGGCTGGGAGCACCCTGGTGTAGTGGAAGGTGTCCCTGCCTGTGGCAGCGGACTTCGAACAAGATGATCTTTAATTTCGACCCAAGCCATTCTGTATTTCTATGATATCATGGCTCTGTCTTTAAAATTACAGACTTAAGCCCTGGGCGGCAGCTCCCAGGCTGAAGGGCTTGGTTTGTGGCCTGCTCCAACTGTATCTTCCTTTTATCCCTAAACACCACTTCAGACTCTAAGGGTGAATGCCATTCTGTAAACTTGCACCTTGCAGAATATTTTCTATTTCCTTTCAAGAGTAGCGACAAAACCTGTTACTCTTGGATATAAATTGCCATTGCACAGCACTGAGGTGACTGAAACAAATGGGGCTGGCCCTTAACTTTTTTATTGTTCCACAATGCTTATTTAATCCTGTCAATACAATGTCTGTAATTAGCAACAGTGTTGTGCTTTTTTGGGCTTAGAAACTGTTAATTAGGCAACTGCAGGAGAAAAATAACTCGAAGTGTAGGTGGGAAGCAAAAGGATCATGACTCATGTTTTGGTGGGTTTGAGCCCTTCTCAGTAAACAGGTAGAGAAAAAGAAAGACTAATATCTGAAAAGGGTTTGTTTCCCAGTGGCTGCGTTTGGATCTACTCAATAGCTGGATTTCTTTGTGCCCTTGTGAAAGCTACAATAACAACTGCCCTCCTTTTTTAGCATGTTAGTCACACACACACACACAAAATGTTAATCTTGCTAAGCATTATGATGCCTGAGGGAAAATGAGAACGAGGTGTCCTGCTGTTAGGTACTGCTCAGCCCCTGCCCAGATGTGCCAGGCAGACAGGGAGTGTGGGAAATGGATATCACACAGTTCCTGCTCTTAGGAGGTAGTGGGAAAACCTCTGCTGCAGGATGGTAGTGGCGCGATTAGGACACGCTGGAGCAGGGCAGGGGAAAAAGATCAAACTGGAATCATTGTTTTTGCTTTTTCTACACGAGAAGTCTTTTGGATACCAGCCAGAAATTCACATCAAAGTCATTAAGCTGTTTTAAAGAAAAATGCTTGGAAAATTTGAAAAAAGCTCATTTCAGCATTTTTAAGGCAGAACTTTTAGCACTTTTCATGTTGAAGCAGTATTTTCTTCAGAGATGGACCTAAATTGAATTTCTTTTTAAAATTTTCAATGAAGCCACTTCATTTTGGTTCAAACCAGCCATTTCATTCAAACAACCGGTTTTACTTTTGTTTTGCTAAACCCCCTCTATTCCTTTGCCCCTTACCCCCACTCCTCATTTGAAGCTGACTTTAAACTTTTTATTTCAGGTTATTTTCTTCATTCAGGAAACCTCTGGACAAATTAGGTAGCTTTGCTTTACGCAGGAGACCTAGTTTGGTGTCCAGGTGAATGTCTTTTAATTGTGAATTTTATATATTCTAATCTGTGGTTACATCCATGCCATGAAGAGCCTCTTGAGCCTAGAAGGTGCACATGGGTTGGTGATTCCTGCCCTGCTCTTGCTGGTGGGAGCTCCCAGCTTTCCATGGTGATTTCAACCCCTCGTGCATGAGTGCGTGAGGAAAATGTACCTTGGTTCAGACAGCAGAGATTTTTCCTTTTACCTCTAGTTTAGTATAATCTTTAGCTGCAGACTAACAGGAAAAATGTCTCATAGATGGGTGATTCATAATGAAAATAAAACCGCTGGCTTCAAATTACAGGAGAGTGGTGTCAGAGAGAGCTTTTTACTCACAACACAATAATGGATGACACAGACTCTTCAAAGACACCAAGAGAATCCAGTGCATTTTCTCTACTGGTTTACAGTGCATGTTTGGAGTCTCACTGATGAAGCACAACTGATGCGATCCAATAAATGGAAAACTGCTCAACTGACAGCAATAAGGGGTTTGGAAACGGGATTAATAACACTTGCGTTTTGAGATGCAACTTCTGTTTATAAAATGCCCCTCAGCTTTAAGATGAAAGCATGAGGTATTCTCAGTGAAAGCATACTGAGAAGATTGTCCCTCGGCACTGTGCCATCAGAAGGATCTTGGTGCTGGTCATCATCCCCGAGACAAAATGTCATCAGCTGGTGTGGCCCCACCTGCCATTCCCAGTTTGGACACTGTTGTTCTCAGCGTGGTAACAAATGTTCTCTCCTAGACGTCTTCATTACTGCTTTTTTTCTTACATCATCCTTGGAGAGAAGCTGTGGCAAACAATCTTCACCCTGCTGCTTTCCCTACACGCGGAACTGATTTGGGGGAGCGCGGTGTTTTCTCAGGACTCGATATCCTGCACTGCCTGCTGTTTCTGGAAGCAGCAGTGGCCTCCCAGCGTGTGACTGCCTTTGTTCTGGGGTGGGCTGGCTGGCGTCCCCGGCTCTGCCGTGCTGAGGGTGCCGCGGGCTGATCCTCCCTTGAAACGTCTCCGGTTCATCCTCTCCCTTTTAAACCCACTGCACGCACAATATACCGACATCTGCACTCTTGGTTCCATAAAATTCATTGCCTACAGGCTCCTGCCACGTTTTGGACTCTGTCAATCTGTGAGGACTTACAGGTCCTATGAGGAGAAGCTGAGGGAGCTGGGGGTGTTCAGCCTGGAGAAAAGAAGGCTCAGGGGAGACCTTATCACTCTCTACAGCTCCCTGACAGGAGGCCATAGTGAGCTGGGGGTTGGTCTCTTCTGCCAAATCAGGAGCAATAGGACAAGAGGAAACAGTCTCAAATTGTGCCAGGGGAGGTTTAGGTTGGATATTAGGAAAAATTTCTTCACTGAAAGGGTTATCGAGCACTAAAAGTGGTGGAATCACCTTCCCTGGAGTTATTTAAAAGATGTGTAGATGCGGCACTTTGAGACAAGTTTCAGCACTGGATTTGGCCGTGCTGAATCTGTCTTTCATGTTAGTGATCTTAAAAGTCTTTTCCAGCCTAAATGATTTTATGATGCTGTGCTCTGTTCTAAGCCAAAGCTTGTGCCAGGAAGCTCCTAGTCAGCCTGATCTCAAGAGGAAAATCTCAGTTTTGAAGGTCAGACCCTAAAGTTACTGGCATGTCAGCCAGCCCGAGATACAAGACTATCCCTCTTTATTTCTTTTTCCTTCACTTTTTTCCCTTGAATTCTCAGCGTTAACAACACTGTGACTGAGTAAGGCTACACCAGCAAGTAAACATCCCGTCACAAATGAATCAGCTGCACGGGGAATGGCGTGGGCAACGGTGAGAGGGATTTGCAGTTTTGGAGGGGACAGGAGACCATTTTAGTCCCCTGACCATTTAAAGATGCCCTGCTTTGCTTTGCTTTGCCAGGCTCCGAATGCAGAGTCCCTGCTGGGAGCAGGAGGGCAAAGCAGCCTTGAACAGCAGCTGAAGTTTTGGTGCCATTCAGACAGAGCCTGCCAGCCCAGCCCGCCTGCTCTGGAGAGGTTCGGGCAGGCAGCCAGGCAGAGCTGCTGGTTCAGCTTTATTCTGTGTAATAAATGTGCTCTGGCGCTGCACCAGCTGCCTTATCTGCTCGTAAGGACAGAACCAGCCTCCAGCCCCAGCTAGGATTATGCTCAGCAGGCAAAGGGAGCTGGTTGTGATGCTCGACACACCAGCTTTGCCTTGCTAAGTCCCGCTCACTTTGAGAGTGGGACCAAGTTCAGGAGAGAAAATTAGCCAAGGGAAGTCATCTTCTATCTGTCTTAATTAGGCATTAATGAAACCTGCCATTGACTCTCCCCTGCAGTTATCAGTCAGTCAATGGTACAGAGTATTTCAGTCAATCATCTGCCCCTTAGGGTCACTGGAGGACTGTCCCAGTCACACCAAAGGCAGTGAGAACCAGTTCCATGCCATCGCTGGGATTCTGGTGCTGTTGTTTGTGCAAAACGCCTCCTGGTTACATAGGCAGAAGCATTTCCTACCATTAAATTCCCCTGAGCTCAAGGAAAAGGTTTTCCTGCATCATCCACACACCAAGGGGCATCTGTGCCCAGAAACCAAACGACCCCACCTCTGTCTATAAACACAGACCTCGAGCGTGGCCCATCCCACCCACACTGGGAAAGACTGGTCTCCTCCCTCGGGAAAACAGGACTGGGACTGAGACTTTAAGGGGTTAAATGAAGGGTGAGCATATGCCCACAAGAGCCAGAGGACAGATTCTGTCACATCAGTTCTGGCACTGCACAAGAAATGCAGACTTTAAGCTCGGGGTGGAGGGGGCAGATGGTGGGAAAAACGTGAAAGCAAAGCATCCACAGACCTGGAGACGGATTCGGCTGCATCTCCGGATCCAAAGGTGTGTGGCCATTCCCATGGTGCTTTTCTGAGTGGTGCAGAACCTCAGCCTCTCCTGAACCAGCTCAGGGAGGCAAAACTGCATGTGCAGAAGGAGCTGAGGGGCTGTGATAGTGCTTTTCTCCTTGGGCAGATGTGTACTAACCATTAAAAGTACATGGGATGTTTCTCGTTAGGCAACTCAGACAACATATAGACAAGCAAATAAATACAGAAAAAGCCCAAGGTTTAGGTGCTGTTTGAAAACAGTGAGTTTTGTACGCCGCAAGTTTTATGCAAATGAATATTTGCACGTCCATGTATAATCCATCTACCATCTATTAATCCCTACACCAGTTGGATTAAACCATTATGTGAGCTTGGGAAACAAAGCTGGTATATCAGCATGTGTGCGTGCCACATACAGAGCATTTGCAAAACAGTAATTGGAACAGCTCTTCTGGCTTTGGTTTTGAGAAACACTGAGAGCCTGAAGCAGTTCAGTCTCTTTAGTTTCCCACTCTGGCTATGTTGTGAGGGGCAGGAGCAGCCTGGTCTGCAGGAGAGAGCAGAAGCAGAAAGCAGCTGAAACTCGTGTTTTTGCAGAGATTTTCAAACATATCCTCACCTCCCAGCCATGGGAGCAAGGACATCACTGAGCCCTGCCCTGGCTGCCTGGCATTGCTTCCTGCAGCCTTTCTTGGTGCCACATTTTGGACAGCCCAGGTGTGGTTCCGGGGGTCAGTGTTCCTGGCAGATGACAGTACTTTAGGTACCGTCCTAAAGCAGCAGACCTCCTTTCATCTGCACAAAAGGGAGATTTCATCCAGCAACACAATGTAATTCCCTTCAGAACTGTAGCTAAAACCTCTTCTATCACTCTAAGCTGTTTGTTTAATTCTCCATATTACTTAATGTCCTATTAAAATTCTCTCTTCTTAAATGCTTATTGAAGCAAACCAGAAGTGCATAAAACCAATGTAATTAGCAATAAAAATAATTCCAACCCCCAATTACTTCATTAATATGGAAAGAAGTGCAAATTGCACAGAACCAACTTTGCCTACAGGTCCAGAGCTGGTGCAGCACCATTAATGGTAATGGTGCCACCAGGGACAGGGTCTCTTTTTGCTCCGACAGGGCTCATTTCATGAGAAGTATGTTCAGATTCTGCAGTGATTTTCTGCTCTTGTTTACTGTTCTTTTTTATTTTTTTTTTCCATAGTGCCCCAGATTTTTTACTATTATTTTTTAACCAAATCTTAGACAGTAAACTACCTGTAACATCCTGCCGTGACATTCACACATCCTTCCCACCACTGCTTTGTACCAGCAGTGCCTCCAGGAGATAACTCTTCTCCCTCTTCCTCCCTCTGAAGAAGCAATTCCTTCCTGTCAACTCTCGAAGCAGCGCTTTTCAGCCCTGGCAGCATCCAGTAGCTAGGCAACAAACAGCATCCCCAAACACGAAATCAAGGTGCATGGGAGAAAAACCCCTGCTGGGCACATTATAGCGCAATCCAGGGAAAATTGCTGCATCACGGAGACTTTTGCTTTGTGCTGAAAAGGAGCCAGCTGCCACATCTGGAAAATAACCCAATGTCTGAAGTGTCAGCGTGCTTGCCACCTCCTCCTGCAGTAGTCACTGGCAGAGTTTTCGCCCTGGCTTGGTCCTCACAGACTGTCTGAGGAGTCATCCAGGCATGCAGGGCTGGGAGCATCACCTTGATCCCCATCACTTGCAGGTAGCAGAGAAGAAAATAAGGATGTGAGTGGAAATGCCTTATGCCCAACGGGTTACCCCATCTTAGCAAAGCTTGGGAGAGAAGAGAAGAGCAAGGCTGTGAGAGCACTGCAGCCAGAGCTGGGATAGTGCCACACAACTGGGGATACTTGGAGACTACTGCTCCCAAATACCAAAATATCCTATCCTATCCTATCCATCCTAATCCTATCCTATCCTATCCATCCTAATCCTATCCTATCCTATCCTGTCCTAATCCTATCCTATCCTATCCTATCCTATCCTATCCTATCCTATCCTATCCTATCCTATCCTTTCCTGTCCTGTCCCGTCCTGTCCTCCCTTTTCTGGAAAACATTACCAGCAGCTAAAATTCAGAGTAATTGCCAGTACCATACTTACAGTCATGGGTCTTTCTGGTTGGTGGTCGGAGAATTTTTTAGTTGTTTTTAGTTTTTGACCCCTGCGTTTAAAAAATACTCTTCACACTGTTGGGCTGAAGCCAAGAGCCAACACCAACCTACTCAGCTGTGTCTTGAAACATCCCCTTCCACTTGTTTCTTTTTGCTGCTCTCATTTTCTTCTCCTGTCCCGCATACACTACCGTGACTGAATAGTCTGGAGTACAATTTCCTTTTAATAGGCAAATGACTTTTCGTTGGCCCCTGAGTTATGGCCTAACACGTGTTTCATTGTACAAGCCATAAAACCTTTCCATATATTGTACATTTTGTTTCAACGGACTTATTAATGAGAAAACAAAGTTCATCACATTAACAGCGTTAAAGCAGCTAATGGGCACCTAATTCCTTGCATAACTGACTGGATTGACAGCTCAGCAAGGCTACTGTAACAAGCAAATAATAAAGGCATAATGAGCTGTTTCTGATCCTCAAATCAGGCTTGTTCAACCTATTCTAGGGAAGATATTCAGAATATTATTACTCTGAGCTGAAGCAAGGCTGTGTCAGAAGAGAATTGGAGCTGAGCAGTCTCCTGTGCTGTTATATTTAGAAATTCACTGCGAGTGTATTATCGACTACAATCGATGAACAGGATGACCAATACATCAGCAACACTTAAAGAGGATGCTCTGGGTCAACAAATAGACTTCACAGTCCACCAGGGATTGCTTGTTCAGCTGTAAACCTGAGCCTGAGAGCAAAAACCTTTGGTAAAATCCTGCTTGGGATGGAGTGGGGTCAACAGAGCACATCAAATACCAATGTCCACCCAGAAAGAGAGAAAACCCAGATGGAAAGCAGCGGAGCAAGGGTCCACCTGGATGTATGTCCTACTCCTGCATGAAGGTCTCCATGAATCTAGAGGCAGAAAATTCCCATTCCTTCAAATGCTGGGATCATCTCCACAATCTCCTAGCCGGGGCATTCACCCCGACACAATCGTTGTCTTCTGGAACCAACAGAGGAGTTGTGTCCCTTTGGGCACAATGAGGTGATCAAAAACGTGTGGGAAGCTTTTATTCACAGGGATATGCTGCTCTTACCTTCCAAAACACTGATGATGATGATGATGAGGATGATGATGATGATGATGATGATGATGATGATGACAATCCATGGCCTCATTCACGAGCCCCCAGGGTGATAGCAAAGGTGGGCTGGCCTTTAGGGATGGAGATGATCAATACAGCCGTGTTGAATCTTGACATTTATAATAACCACAGAGAAGTGGCTGGCAACCTTAGTGTGAGGATCCCACCGCCACATGCAAGACCCTTGAGTTGCCCTTCCTTTGTCAGGTTAAGGTATTTTGTGGTTAAAAAGAAATTCAAAGCATTTTGTTGTCTTAAGTTACAGGTGGAGAAGACTTCTGCTTATTTTTGGGCTCAGACTTGGGCCCAGCCAGTTTATCAGTGGAGCTGTGCTGACTTATGCCAGTTTGTCATCTGGCTCCTGTGTAGAAAACTCTGAAGAAGCAGTTATTTTCACTTCTTTCATCTATAGTTAAGGCTTTCTCACATCCCTGGGAAGCTGCCATTCCTGAATTTCCGTGGTCCTCAGCAGAGAAATAAGCTCATCCCTCCCTTACCGAGGTGCTAAGCAGTTTCTTACAGCAGCACGGTGGAAATCACAAATCCTCTGCAGTTGTCTGGCTGACTGTGTGGCGATGGGCTGAGCAGTGTGGAGAGCAGAGCCTGATGTTCTCCATGCCTCGTGCCAAGCCACATTCCCTGCACCCCAGACCTGGCTGTTGTACTCTCATGATGTTTTCCTGACACTCCACAGCCACGAGAACTACTTAAGAGTTAAAACAGAGAGGGCTTATCTGGAAAACCACAGTGCAAAGATTAAATACACAAAAATGGTTATTGAAAATACGTAACAGTGGTTTTTAATGCGCTTGTGCCCTACTGAAGGAATATTTACTTATTTACATTTTTGCTGTGTTCCTATAGCTCGAGTGAAGCTGCTCTTCCTGTTCACGCACGTACTGAGCTTTTTGATTTCTATGACACTGTGATTTCATTGCTTTGTCCCTTGGAAACTTTTCCTGAATTGTTCTCTGCAGCTTAGCAACCTGAAACCACCTGTACAACACAAGTCTGTCTCAGGCATATAATTCTCTCCTCAATCCCCTCGCTCACTTTTAATTCATAATTTACTGGCCTTTTTTTTTTATGTGTAAGTGCTGACTGCTCTTTTGGGCTGGTCTGGAAATGGCTTTGCCTTTTGAGTTTGCTGGACATGATGTTCATCGGGGGCTACTATGGAAGTCTGTTCGATGTACAGCTTTCCACAGGCTCATGAGTCACTGAAACCAGACGGATGAGGCAGCTGGGGTGGGACCTGCCCCACGTGCAGCACTTATAGGGCTGCCTTCTGGGCTGGGATGTCCAGCTCACGAAAGAAGAATTACCCCCAAGAGGTCTCAGTGTCTCCCAGGGACCACAGAGCAATCCTGACTGGACACTAATTCCCAGAATTCCCAGACAGCTAAATTAGAGAGGCTGGAATGCACCATGGATCTTCAGGTGCTCCGTGGTAGAAGCGAGATAATTAATTGTGGAGCCTTCAGGGCTGAAACACCTCGTTTCATGCCCTCATCGTGCCCTCAGCTGCAGCACCAAAAGCAAAGCAGTGAGAGGCTAAGGCCAACAGAGTCCAACCCGCAGGTCTAAAATTACAGAATTATGTATTTCTTCTTCAAAGAAGCTCTTGAACCTCCACGGGGGCTGCACAGGCAGAGGGGCAGGTCTGGCATGACCAGTCATCATGCCTTAGTGTGACCCAGCTGGAAAAGAGGGACACCTTCCAATGAGGGCAAAAAAAAAAAAAAAGGAATTCTGCATGGCAAGAAACTTCAGCTGCTTGGGCTTGAAAAATTGCTCTGCTGTTTCTAGGCTTCCCCCCCCCCCCCCCCAAAAAAAAAAAAAAATCAGTCTGTTTTGACAGCAGTCGCTTTGATAATGGGATTTTCTGGGAGGGGTATGGGAATGTTGGGCTGTGAGGATCCAACCTCCTTTGCAGCTGCTCAGCCTGGCAGGGCTCTCTGCAGCTCCCTGTAATCTGTACAGCCATTTCCCTGGCTTGTCTCAAACACCACTGAAATTGTAACTTGCCTCCAGTAGCTCTGCCACAGCTGCATGTCACGCTCCCCACAGCACTGCCCTGTCTCTCAGCAGCTGCTCTGGACACAGGGAGGAATTCTGCCAAAAACAGGGCTTTCTTCTCTCTGATTTTGTCTTGCTGATCGTTTTGCTCTCTTCTGAGGAGCACATTCATGGGGGCAGAGGAGAAGTTGATGCTGATCTGGCTGGGAGAGCCACTGCTCCTCCTTTCACCATGGTAACAAAGAGAAATTTGTATGCACCGGGGATGGGAAGGTCTGTAGTATTTTACTAGGGGCAGTGGAGAATTTTTCTTGTGAAAACACTTTGGTCAAGGGGAGCAGAGGAGGCAATTGCCTCTTTGGTAGATCCCTGCAATTCCTTGCTTGGCAAAGGTAGGATCATGCTTCCCCCAGCAGGTGCAGGATTCTGTTAGAGCTGAAATAATAACTCACAGAAAGCAGCTGCCCCTGTGAGATGGAGGACACCCCCTTCCACTTTAATTTGCTGTGTCCGGCACAGGACCATGATGGTCAGACCTTAATTACTGTCTGGTGGAGTCTTCACCTTGTTTCCAGCCTATTCATTCATTTCTTACACTGTTCCACTCCCCACTTCTCGCGTTCCTTCATCGTTTTGAAATCTCCACACGCTGCTGGAGCGAGGTTTGCCATCTGGAAAGGCTGCCAGGGCTGTGTGCATCTGCGTGGTGGCTCAGGACCCCCTGTCCCAGCCACCTTCATCTCACAGGAGAGGGGGAGAGGGAGAGCACTCCTGGAGTGGGATAACTGGGAGCCCTGGGCTTGGAGAGCTGCAAGTGGGGCAAGGATGGAGGCAGCAGGTGAGCTCACTGCTCTTTTGGCTTTGGTTTCAGTGCTAAAACACGGGGTAACCTCGGGGAGGAGAGTTAAACACAACGTAACAAACGCTCTGCGGTGATCATCCCGCTGGACTGCTGCAGAACAAGTCACCGACGCCAGAAATTCCCCACGGTTTTCCTCCAGCCACCCGTGGCATCGCCAGGGAGCATCGTGGAAAGGCTGAGGTGCTGCTCCCCCTGCTTGTGCCGGACCAGCAACCCCAGGTGGGTTTACAGGGCAATAAATCACAGCTTCTTCTTTGAAGTATCCCCGCTTCTCCCCCTTTTGCTCGGTTTTGCTTCCCGGAGGTGCATCCTGCGTGGCTCCCCTGTGCTGGCAAACGGGAGTATCCAGCTGCAAAGGTCCATCAGCACAAACACCTTCTGCCACCAAAAATGCCCCATGGAGTGGGGCAGGGCCGTGTGCCCCGGGGAGAACGCTGCCAGGCAGTCAGGTGTGTGGTTTGACAAAAATCAGAGCTATAGTTTGAAGCAGTTTAGGTTTTCACCTAACTGTAATGTCCCCTTTACGCCATTTGTCCTTCGGAGCTGGATGGAAATCGACTCTCTCCCTGGTCTGCAGCCGTTCTTTTGTGCTGGCAGCGGCTCTAATTATGCACCAATTAACCTTAATTAAACCAGTTCCTGTGTAACCGCACATGCAGACAATGCGCCGAACAAATGGCCTGACAAATATTGTCACTTTAAAGGCATAAAACCACATCAAATCCTTAATTGGAAAGTCACATTGTAAATCGCTGCGTATTTGTAGCCCTTTGTTCTTAAAACGATTGAACAGCAGTAGTGGCCAAATACCCTGAATGCTCCCAAAACTTGGTTGAATTAATTTTCCTAGCTGCTGAGGCCAAAATATGTTATTTGTCTAGGAAAAGGGAACGATGGAGCGCCCTTAACTATAACATTTGTCAGGCTGCTCTGGAGGGCATCAGGATGGTGAGCCCAGCTAGAGAGACACCAAGCTGCCCTTCTGGAGGCTGGGTGACTTTGTGCAAATTGCCGGAATATTTGGCGATTCCTGCTGCCCTCTGCCCGGCTGTTTGTCCAGAAAACGCTCCCTGAAGCTGGGGCTGGTTTTGCGGGAGCGGGCTGCAGTGCAGCCAACAGATGGTGCTGGTACCCACGGCTGCTCCAGGTTGCTTCCCAAAATGCCACACAAGCTTCCTGCAGTTCGGGATGCAAATTTGGTTTTTTTTAATTTTTTTTTTAATTTTTTTTTTTTTTTTTTAGGGAGCTGCAGCAAAGAGCGCGGCTTTTACCTTCATTTCTCTGAGCACGGTTTTTACCTTCATTTCCCTGAGCAGAATAAGCCTCTGGGACTGCTGGCGTGTGGGCAGAGCTCTTGCCAAAGGGGTTTCGTATCTCCAGCTTGGCCCTTTTACAAAGTTTGAGATAGAGGAAAGAAGTTGGACTAAGAAAAATTTCCGGCTCTGCATCACTTATTCGTCCTCCAGTGGAAAAAAAAAAAAACAACCCGAAGGCCTTGAGACTATTTGCAGCAGAGCAGCAAGAAAAAAAAATTAATAACTAGCACTGAATTCAGAATTTTGTCTTCCCTGCTGTTTGTAAAATGTGTTTAGTTGGGGGTGTGGGGGGAAAGCCTTTCAAATCCTTTAATATGCATTGACTTTCTGGTGGTTCAGCTTTATGCTGCTGAACGCTTCCCTTTCTGCAGCTAATCAAACAGGCTCCAGGCACGGAGCTTTGTGGGAAAATATTCTGCCTGGTGAATACAGCAAATAAAAGCGGAGCTAATTAAGCATGGTAATCATGCCCATATAAATTAGCTGCTCGCACGTCCCCTTGGCCGCCGGCGCTGGCTGCGGTGGGGAGGCGATTTGCGGGATCCCCGTGCCCCTGCAAGGCGCCTGCTGCCAGGAACTCTGCGGGAAAGGGCGCGGACAGGGCGGTGGGATGCCGCTGGGATGGAGGCTGGGATGGAGAGGGGCAGTGCTAAAGCAGCTCAAGCCAGGGAAGGGACAAAGATCACCCAGAGGCAGCACGGCTCCATTTACAAAGCGATGCCACCCCATCCAGTCCCTTACTGAAGCAGACGGAAACGCTCCCTGGAATAGAATGGTTTGGGAGTGGGTCCAGGGTGAACCCAGCAAAAGGATGCAGCTCTGGATTAAAACGCACTCCCGGGAGAAGGGACAGAAGCTGCCCCGCTTGCTCCTTGCAGTCCAGGCTCAGCCCTGCAGCCCCCCGAGAAGCCCAGCAGATATGGGGGGACTCAAAAGTGCTTGGTGAGACTTTGTGGGAATGTAGAACGTTTCACAGCAGGCATGGAAGCAGGCTGGCTGCATGCTGGGGAAAACAACCCAGGTTGGCCTGTCTGGGAGCAGAGCTCAGGACGAGTGGCCTGGTGTGATGAAGAGAGAAAGAGGAATGAAAAAACCTTTTGCAAATGAGGTGACAACAAAAAATGTGTTTTGGCAGCTGGACAGGTCTGTGAAATCCCAGGCAAAATATAGATGGGCTAAAAGTTGCTGCCATCCGCAGGGACAGTGCTAATCCAAGACGTGCGTGCAGAACCAAGATTTTTTCCCCAGGAGCATATTTTTTTTTTTCTTCCAAGCCACCCATCAGCCTGCACTGGGTGGCATCCCTGCACATCCCTGGCATGTGCAGGAGGGCCCAGGGGAGATCCTGTGAGCTGTCCTGGCTCTCCTTCTCCCTCACATTCCCAGAAACCCTGCACAGACACAGCAAGACCCTGAAAAGCACCAAAGGGCGTCCAACTCGCTTTTCATGAAGGAGAACAGAACGAGCACCTGGATGGCTCCCAGGGAGGCCACAGGGCTGGGAGCAGAAGGAAGAGCAGGCTCTGGGCTCCAGGGCCAGAGGAAGGTGCTTCTGGAGAGAAAAGGTTGGGTTGGGAAGCCACAGACAGCAGGCTACAAAATGCCAAATGCCGAGCCATTCCAGATTTTTTTATTTTTTAATTAAACACAAAATAAAAATTGTCGTCACCTCTTGCAAGATCTGGGGCCATGAGGTTAAAGAGCACATTTTAGCACTCCCACCTGTTTGAAAGCAAGAGCCTGCAGGCATCTTCTGAGAGCAGGGTTCACTTTTCTGGAAGTGCTAAGCTGACCTTCGCTGCACCAGGCCCAGGAATCGCCTGCTCACCAGGACTTGGGTCCAGGCTGTCTTCTGCAGCCAGTGCTGTGCCCTCCTCTGCCTGAAAAGCACCTTTGGCTCAGGCAGCAGCCCATATTCCTTCTTGGAGCTGGGCCAGTGAGCTGCCACAAACAGGAGTGGCCCCAAGACACAGGAGGAGGAGGCTCATGCTGAAATGGTTGGACCATTCCCCTGGCTGGCTTCATCCTCTGCTGCCTGGACATTTCATTCCTTGTTTTGCACCTTGCTGCCAGGGCAGGAGAGCTGATGGTCCCTGCTATGACCTGGTGTGAGCACCGGGGACAAGCTGCACTACAGCTACGAGTCTAAAATGAATTTTTTCCCCTTGTCTGCCATCAGTGAAGGATTTTTCTGTGACAAACCCTCGTGTACTAATAGACCGTCTGGTAGCAGTGGAAGGAGCAGCAGAGCAATTTCCAGTAGCTCTGGGCAAATTCAATTGTATTAAAATTAAATAACCACAGGAGCTCGTTCACAAATTTTTGCCAACTGAAGCTCAGAAGGCACAAGGAGGAGAGTCCCCAGAAGCTTCCTTCAACCACAGATCCCAAGGGAAGAGGATCCAGCTCTGCAGGGACCAGATCCATGCATCTGCATGGGATTCAAATGGAGTCAAGTTCATTGCAAATCAAGCTGTCAGGCAGGTCCCTCAGTATCTCCTTCCCTCCCACAGCGCCGTCCCCACACTGCCATTACTGCAGGCAGCTCTACCCTTCCCACCTCCTGCTGAAGTCATTCAAGGAGTGCCAAACATGCCAGCACGGGATGTGTCACACTCACCCTACGCCTCCTGGTAATTGTCCTGGCCCTCAAATAAACTCCTGGTGCCTTCAGCAGAATTCTGTGGACGAGCAGAGAAGAGGAGCCTGGGGAAGGGGCTGACAGGCTCTTTGGTGTTGAGTCCCAGACCAGGGATCTGCAGTCCACAATAGCAGCTGAAGGAAACGCCTGAGGAGCAAATGCGTCCCCCAGAGGCACCTGCTGTTTGCAGGAGGGTGGGAGTGATGCTCCTCTGGCTATGCCAAGGCCTGAAATTCTCCTGCTCTGGAACAGATATTTTGGGTCACCTTGAGGAAGGTATTTAATCTCCCTGTGTCTCCGTTCCCCAAGCGAAAGACAGAAATAGCAGCACTGCCTTCCTTCCAGCAGAGTAAGTGCATTAAAGATTGCGAGGTGATGGGAGTCCTGGAAGGGCCTCGATGGAAGAGATTCATTTGAATACATTTGTTGTGCATTACTCACTCAGCCCTGAGTTTTAATCTTCTCCTCCTCTCCATCATCCTAACCTAAATTTCACTGAGCTCTCTCACCAGAACTCGGTCCCAGTTTAATCCTCGCCTCGTCTGAGTGATTTATCCAATTCCTCCTTTAGCAGATGATGAGGTTTGTGTTAGCCCTTATCCCTCCTCTCAGTCTATCCCAGGAGAGCTGCGAACACTCCCTCCACAGGGAGTACCAGTGGTTTATCTCTGAGCTTGTGCAGCTTCTCGGGATAATTCCTCTTCTGTTTTTCCAGTCTAGCGGCTGGTGCTTCACAGCCTTTTTCCAGACCTGCTGCACCTCCTCGTGTTGGGGAGGGGTTGGAGGGAAGCTTTCCACCAAAGCCTGCCATTCCTCTTGGCTCCCTGGGGAGGTTTTGGTCCAGGCAGAGGTGCCTGGGCACCCCATGCTTGTGAGGGTGGGAGCCCTGTGCTTCACAGAGGTGCAGCTGGCAAGCTGGGCCAGCAGCATCACAGAACCAGGGAGGGGGCTGGCTTGGGAGGGACCTTAAAAATCATCCTGTTTCAACCCCCACGGACAAGGACACCTTCCCTTACACCAGGTTGCTCAGAGCCCCACCCAGCCCGGCTTCGAACAATTCCAGGGGTGGAACATCCATAAATTCAGTGCTGCGTTTGGATTTTTCTCGGTTTGTTAACTTCCAGCTTTTTTGACTGATTTTTTCCAGCAGGATTATTTGTTACTCTATTATCAAACAAATCCTCGCTCACATAGGCAGAAATGTGCAGGAGGCATATAATTCCCAATTTATTAGCTTGGTTCACATGATGTTATCGAGAATTGATTGTAATGCTTAGTGGCATTAGCAGTGCCTTCCTATCATAACAGCGACATTTACTGCCAGGAACACTATTTGTGCAGCAGTTGTGTTACACCACAAATAATTATATTACTTACATTCAATTTGTATCATTACACATAACACAACTGCGCCTGCTGCACCATCTCATACTTCATTAATGCCCGAGGCAGAGCAGCCTCACATAAATACCCTCCTTGGCACTTTTCTTTGGATATTATATTCTACTTATTATTAAAGCGTAGATCAAAAATGACATTTCCAGACTATTAAAAATATAGAAAGAAAAGTCGCTGCTGTATTAATAACGAACACCAAATAAAATTCGTTACTCTGAAAACGTTCGCTCTACAAATTTAAGGAGATGCTGTCAGGTTTGGTAAACCCCAAATATGATGAATCTTATTTTCTGGCATTTCTCTGCAAATTTCCAGCAATTCTGTGTGTCCTTGCCTTGATAACAAGCACCGACACAGGTTGCCTAGGGATGCTGTGCATGTTCCACCCCTGAAAATGTTCGAGGCCAGGCTGGATGGGGCTCTGAGCAACCTGGTCTAGTGGAAGGTGTCCCTGCCCATGGCAGGGGGCTGGAACTGGAATGTCTTTAAGGTCCCTTCCAACCCAAACCTTTCCATGATTCTATGAGAAGGTCCCATGTAGCCTTCCAAGAGAAGCAGACGGTAACAAATAATATAATGGGACATTTCACCACATGAACATTAAATTTCTTTCACTCTGGGAGTCTTCTGGGTGGGATCTACTCCAGCAACAGAGTACAATCCTCATAATTTCATCAAAGCTACAAAGACACTGTAGAGGAACATGTAAGCATCTCCTAAAAAACTCAACGATAAAAAAATGCACCTTGACCCACACAGCCAGCCCTTGCTTGAGGAGGTCTCTATCCTCATGAAAATAAATCTACCAGGTGTCAAATTAAAGGGATTTTTTTTTTTTAAGCATTTGAGGGCACATGACATGCCCTGTGCCGTGCTGTGGGAAGGGACATCAAAGAGGTTATTTGTAAAATAAGATACCAGGAGCTGAGGTCAATTGTCACCCCAGCTCATGGTGACAAACTCCTGTTTGCGTCAGCCAGTGGAAAGGGATATTGAAGTGCAACCCCTGCCAAGGATTAAAGGTCGAGTCCACTTAGCCTGGTGAGACAGCTCTATCTGGAAGTTTTGGAGCAATTCAGACAGCAATGAGGCGGATTTAAATAAATTAAAGAACTCTTAGGCATTTCCAGCAAGCAGGAGCATTTTCAGCTTTCGGTACAGGACGAGGTGAGGAGGGCAAAACGCAGGTTGGAAACGTGCACATACGATACTAAAGCACACAGGAGTCACCTTTTTGTGAGAGATATGAAGAGACAAGACTTGGCCCATCTCTAACTTAGGACATGGCTGAAAAATAATAGAGGTTTTTAGCATATTTTTGAAGAACTCTCTAAAACTAATAGCAGTTGAAAGGCAGATGAAGTAGCTATTTTATCTGGCAAGCTTCCATGCAAAATTTCCTGCTGATGCTGGCTCAGACAGATGGAGATTTGAGAGGAGGGGGAAGAACGAAGTGCCATAGGGCTTTATTGGATGAGCCTTGAAATGTTTCTGCAAGCTTCTCTCGCAAGGTTTACGAACCTTGTGCTTGTTAACTTCAGTTTTGCTCAGTGTTTTAACCCTGCTTTATCTCCTGTGGTCCAGATGACACATTTACGCATCTTTAGAAAATTTAGTGGGATGCTCTTCAAACAACGTGCGACTCTGCACCAGGGAGGGCAGAAACTTGATGGTTTTACCTCAATATATAGAAGTTTTTCAATATCACTATAGAAAGTGCTTTTCTCTTGAAATGTCTTCTTTGGTTAGATCATGCAAATTTAGTGCTGGCTGGTGCTTCTGCAAGAGGAAGAGTAAGAATAACTCATGAATATTTCATCATTTGTCTCTGCACTGGTCAGAAATGGTAATTTGAGCTCCAAACTGTAGAGATTTAGCAAAAAGCGTTGGACATTCAGAGGATAAAAATAGAAAAAAATGCTTTTGAAGGATTTTTCCTTGCTAGTGCTGGTATGTGGACAAGTAGCCTAAAGGGTATGAAACTGGAATAATCTATTGAGGTCACATATTTGGGTTGTGCTGCTGAGGCAATTCTTGATTCGCAGTGCATCTAAAACTATAGCATTTTCTTTATTTACCCTTTTTTTTCCCCTCAGATTAAAACTGAAAGCCCCGTGTCACCCAAGATCTCTGGTAAAGTGTCGTACAGAAGACAGCTGTGGTCCTCATCCACCTCAGGCTTGATGTGCACCTCCCTCAGGACTTGAGCACGGCCCTGGAAAAGCTGTGAAGGGGAAAGCGTCAGCAACGGTGCATCAGCTGGATTCTTCCTCATCTCTCTTCTGCCTTCACCTTTTGTAAAGCCCATAGCCAGCTGCCTTGCTCTCTTTCATGCAAACGGCCATCCCATGAGAGTCCCTAAAAAATTCAAACCCAATATTCACCGAATCATGGAATGGTTTAGGTTGGAAGGGAACTCAAAGATCTTCTTGTTCTGATCCCTTGCCATAGACAGGAACACCTTTCACTAGACCAGATTGCTCAGAGCCCCATCCAGCCTGGTCTTGAACACTTCCAGGGATGGGGCAGCCACAGCTTCCCTGGGCAACCTGTGCCAGTGTTGTTTTCTGTAACGTGTGCACTAATAATTTGCTTCCATCTCTCCCAAATACTAAGGGATCTGGGCTTGGGCCATGTTATTTTGGGAGTGGGAAATGCCCAAATTTCTCTTATGTTCTGGCCTAGCACTAGCACTTGGAAAATGAATTTTTTCCCTGTACTGAGGAGTTCAGGTGTTCTTTACTCTTTCTGTTTTTTTTTTTTCTTTTAGGGAGGTGGATGGAAATCCTGTCCTGCTGTTCACTCAGCTCTGAAGCTCATGGAAATATTTTACAGAAAATGAATGGTTACAATTTTTAAAACTACCATTTCTCCAAATTCCCAGCTGGTTCCTTTCCCTGGTGCATTCCCCTGGCACGAGGAGGGGGAGAGATCAGCCATGGGCGAACGAAGCCCTTTTCCCAGCAGCTCAGATGCCGACTCTCCCTCTCTGCAGCACCCAGAGCAGGCTGTCTGCTCTGGACTGAAAGTTGTCTCATCAGACTTGCATTTCAGCCCTGCCACCTGACATGTTATGACAAGCTTTTAACTCCGGAGCAGCGGTGCATGGAAACACGTCGCTGCTTTGGGAGCAGCACGGCACAGGCTGCCAGATCCAGCTCCTGCCGCGGCGGTGTCGGCCCCTCCGAGCCACACTCCCATCCCAGCCGTGGCTCCCGGGGAGGGAACAAGCCAGGATGCTTCCAATGGCCTAAGCAGACCCGAGGCAAACCTGTGACCTCCAGCAAGTGGGAGTTTGGGAGCTAAGAAGTGAAGCTGGGAGGCATTTTTCAAGGAATAGTTGTTTATAGGTTTGCAGGGCAAAGACTAAGAACCCCAGAAGAGGATGCTGGAACTGGAAATTTCCCATTGGGATCTGTTGGTTAACAAGGGACAGCACGGGCTCTGCTGGTTTGTCTGTGCCTATTGCTACTGGTGGTGGAGGGGAAATAAAAAATAATTATGGAAAAATTCCCAGAGATGAGTCTACACTTCAGAGGGCTCAGCTGGCAAGAGCTGAGGAGCAGGAGCTGGTGCAGATTTCACAGTCCCAATGGCTTGTTCTGTGTTTACCTCCTCGTTGCTCTCTATCCATTTAGGCACACCCGAGTGACACCAAAAAAGGCTTTTTTCACAACAAGCTGTGCCTGCTTTCCCAGCTGCCCCGTGCTCCACTCATGCTATGTGGGCTCCTTGCTGCTCCTCCCCTTAGGAGAGAGGGACAGCTGACCTTGCTGGATGGCTCTCACATCCTTGTGTCAGGACAAGGGCTGGTGTTACCCAGGAGAAGAAGCCATGCTGACAAAAAGGGGAAAAATTCATTCCTGCTCTCTCAGTGCTCCCAAATCCATCCTGCAGCAACGGCTGCATCGCTGCAACGCCTCTGGCTTCCTCACAGCCACCAAGTTCTCTTCAGGTTTAATTGTGTTGCGGGCTTTTCTGTGATTCATTTGTTTTAATCGAATATTCCTCGGGTCTGGTTCAATTTTCCACCAACCCCAGCCCCAAGAGAGACCTTGGACTCTTCTAATGAGGTCAAGAAGCTACTGCAAAATTCAGAGCAAATGAGGAAAAAGAAACACTGGTGACAGGTCACTCACAATTTCGAAGAGCAGGAGCCATCCCTCCCTGGCAGGCTGCCCTTTTCCCCCAGTAATATGTCCTACAAAGAGGATGGGAGACAACTCAGTGGCAGATCCCTCTCCTGGACTGATAAAAGGAGGTTTAATTTACCAGCATGGTCTTGGCACTGCAGCACAACATTAGAATGATGACTCCACTCATGCTCGATGCACTTCCAAACCTTATTTATAAACTTTAAAAAAAGGACCTGAGGATTCATTATCCTTCAGATGAAAAAGAAGAAAAACAGCAAATATTTCTTGAAGTTTCTCTTATTTAATACCCACAAATAATTTGTCTGATGCACTATGTTCCATCAAAAAAAAAAAAAGTGTAATTTTCCTGAGGTTAGCCTCCTGTTTTCAGAGGAAAAGAAAAAACAAGAAGGAAATTATCACCTCTGTAGATGGGAAAGCAGAGGCAGAAAGAGGGCAAGATAACTGTTCTGCAGAGCTGGAAAAAGATCCCATCGCTGATTATCACAGTAGTAATTTGATCACAAGTCCTGTAACTTTGAGGGCGGACTAGCTAATGATGCAATTAGCAAGGAAAATATCCATATTGCTGCTTGAAATGTGCTGGGCAAGTCTGTCGCTTATTTTGTTATGCATGTGTGTACCTGCAGCAGGAGTCAAGCGTAGAAAACCTTTTTTGTCTACCCATGTACTCTGAATTAAAAAAAAAACACAAAACACTGGCTCTTTCCCTAAGCCCCAGCATTCAGGGCAGTGAAGGATGGACTTTGTTATCACTAGCACAGTAAAAAAATATATACATTTTTTAGTCTTATTCCCTGAAAGAAAACAATTGGCTCTTTCTATAAGGTTGTTCTGCCCTTCCTTTTATCAGATTCTCCTTAAAAACTCCTGCATCCTTTGCCCAGTGTTTAGCACGCTTGCTGGAAGCATTGAGCTCTCTGCAGTAATTACATCCGTGAGTTTTGTGTCATTTAGTTGTAAATAGGAAAGGCAGGAGACAGTGCCTACTGGAAGGAGCAAGCCTTGGAAAAGCCTTTGGAAATGGGGAAAAGTAGGGAGGGTCTGATACATAAAAAACCCCAAAGCCCTGAAAGCAGAAGCCCCCAGCATAGTGTCCATGGGTGGTTGGTGCCCTGGCAATTGGCTAAGAAAGGCTCATCAGCAATTCCTGGGAATGGTCTACTGGTGGGATATATCTGTCTACTTCTCCAACCATCCCAATTTTAAGAACCCATTCATGTTGGAAATTATTCAAACTGAAGAAAAGACAAACAAAATCAACCTTTTGTGTGATTTTGATAGCTGCAGTTTCAGAGTTAGAAAGGGAGGGATTTTGCAGGTGTACAAATCTTCTGCGAAACTTCTGAGGTCAGAGGGTTCCTCCTCTCTGTCTCCTGCAGGACAACTGATTGGAGAGAGGCAAGGAGAGATTTTTATTTGTGATGTTCTGCATTTAACCACGATGGGAGGTGGTACAAAGTGAGACCTGAAGGGTGGTGGCTCTTTGGCTGTGGCTGAAGCTCTCTGAGAGCTGCTAAACCCCCCGTCGCTGAGGTTTTGAATTGGGCCAGGGAAACAAATGCCTGTGTGCTAATCCTGTCAGAGAGTGAGGCTTAGCCTGGGTATCTGCCAGCAGGAACCTGCTCCCCCAGGCCTTGGTAGCACCACTTCTTAGCCAAAGCTTCCTGCTGTGTACGAAGCATCCCACCACAGAATCACAGCATGTCCTGAGCTGGAAGGGACTCACAGGGCTCATCAAAGGGCCCACCCAGGATCAAACCCACAAGCCTGGCGTTATAAGCACCGTGTTCCAACCAGCTGAGCTGGTCTCAGGGTCAGCACCGAGCCTGTGAGCAGAGCGAGCTCTTCCCGTGGTGCTGCCCAAATGGGCTCGAGCCGGTGATGGCACAGGGAGCACCAGCTCACCGAGGTCACCACGTCATCTCTGCCAGCCCAGGGGTCAGGGCACGGAGGAGAGAGCTCACCGTGGCCTCACCACAGCCAAAAGGGAGCCATGCTGTGCACGCCATCACCTGCATGGCACCGAGGGGACTGAAAACCCACTGAAGAAATTACCATCACCTCCCTGAAGTCTCCCCTGGAAGCACGGTCATCGGCAGCCACTTTGGGAGGACTGCATTTGCTGCCCATCAGCTGCACTGTGTCTTACAGGAATTTAAATACCCCAGGTTTGGGTTGACCCCGGGCAGAGGGCAGCAAAGAGAAAGGGAGAAGCGCTGCAGGGCAGGTGGATCCTGGCAAAGCTGATTTGGGGAGCAGGCTTGTCTAACAGCATTTCATTTTCCACTACTAGAGCTGCATGTCGACAGATTTCAAATATCTTCCTAAGTCCCAGTAGCCTGCTTGAAAGTGCTATGTCTTTATCAGGCCATTTATGGCCCTTCTGAAATGTGAGTCTCACTGGCTGCATCCAAATCTTGTGCTCAGAGAACATTCCTAATTAAAGCACATTGGGCCTTTGGGGAAGGAGGGGCTGCAGAGCATTTCCTAAAGCACTTTCTACACGAATTTCATTGTGAGAAAATACACCTGAAGGATGATGCAGGGATTAGGATTGGGACAAATGGGAGTTTGGTGAGTCAATCATACTTTGAGAGTATGAGAAACATGGGAAGCCCAAGTGATGAGCCCGAGGTAGCCAGAGGGTTTGACACAGAGGTTTCACCCTCCCAGAAATATAAGGGCCTTAAAACTGCTGTTAATTTGCTGACATCTTTTTATTTCAGAAATGCCTCAGAGCTGTTTTCTTCAATCATTTTGGAATGTGAGCTGAAAGAAAGCCATCCAGGCTGAACCAGAGGGATAAACTCCCCATTTCCCCAGAGTAATAAATACCAGTTCAAACAGAAACGAAATCACCT
Organism: Melanocharis versteri; assembly: GCA_013397845.1. NCBI lineage: Eukaryota > Metazoa > Chordata > Aves > Passeriformes > Melanocharitidae > Melanocharis > Melanocharis versteri. Next base: position 444,665 of record VZTG01007661.1, read on the forward strand.
CCCATCAGACAGGTCCTACAAATGTTGTGCCATAGACTTTCTGCTGCCTCCCACGCAAGAAATCACCAGGCAGGAAATAAGGACATGAAAAACAGGTTTCTGCAGCAGTAAAGCAGAGCTGGTTTGATGGCTGACGCAGGATGACGCCAGCACTGAGCTCCGAGGAGGGAAGTGTAGATGGATCTGAGTCACCTTCCTCCTGGCACCATCAGCTTTAGTTTAAACATAAAATATTTTGCAGTCGTTGTTCCTGCTGCTAAACCTCTCTGCAAAGATCTGGGCACGTTTTGTTTGTAAATGATATCAGCTGGGTTCGTGCTGCTGCTGGGGAAGCACCTCCAGGTGGGGGATTTGTCTTGCCCAGGTGATGCTGCAGATTGGGTGTGGGGAGAGGGTCTCAGGCCCATGAAATAAATGTGCAGTGCCAGCTCTACCCTGGAGCACCCTCTTCTGTGAAGCAGGAGTGTTGATGAACCATCTCGGGGACCTCACTGGGCCAGCAGTGAAAGCCTGCCAGGAGGCTGCCTGTGGGAGCAGGGAGAGGGTGTGGGTGGGGACTCAAATATTCCTGCATCTGCACCAATTTACCTGAAAAATGGGAGGGGCTCATGCAGATGAGCTGCCCTGAGCATTGGTGAAGTCTGGTTCAGGCTGAGTGCAGAACAGTGGGATAGCTGGAAGCCTTCCTGAATGGTCATTAGGTTTTAAAAACACCCCAAACCCCTCAGTTTGGTTGTTTAAATGTGCAGAATTTGCTGAGCAACCTAAAATAACAGGTTTGTTGTGGTTTTGGCTGAATTGAGTGACTAAAGTGCAAAGCAGGTGGTGTAACAAGGTGGAGGAGTTCATGCTTATCTGCACCTGCTGTGCATTTGGCCCACTGCAGTAATGATGAAAAGGATGAAATGTACTTTTTCCTGCCTTTCCTACCCCTGTGGGTTTGGAATGCTTTAGTAGATGAACAGCAAACAGCTGCAAAGCAAAGCATGTTTTTACCTGCCAGCCACAGCAGCAAAGTTGTGAAGTTGATGTTTTATGAAGGCCAAATGACCCCACGCTGGGACAATCGGCAGGAGATACAGAAAAGTGTAGAGCAGAAAGAAAAGACCACAAAGCTTGGGGGTGAAAAAAACAGTAATAACTTTTGGAGCCAGTCTGAGTCCTTCTCCAGGCTGTTTCTTAAATCTTGGCTTTCCTGGGATTGCCTGTGCCTCTGGTGACAGCGTAATGGGAGGTGTGTGATGGGAAGGTTGCATTTCTGAATGCTCAGTTTTATCCAGCTGATGAAAAATCAAAAATGAATCTTAACCAGGGGCAAGGAAAAGTTAACGGGAACGCTGTGGAGTGTGTGCTACTCTGCCTGCAGACTGGATCTCTCACCCAGGGCTCTCTCCTGTGGTCACTTTACAGCAGGCACTGTGCTAAGCAGGCTGGTTACAGCACTTTTTCTTCTCGGGAGAGCTTGACAAAGGATTGCCATCACAAAATGAGTTTTTCATCTCTGCTGAACATATCTGCTGACGAGGGAAAAGCAATGATCTGAGGCATCAACCGTCCCCCTCTGCTGCTGGCAATGTGCCTCGTGCTTCTCCCATGCGACACCTTCTCCCATGCTTTTCCTCTCAGGAGGATGAAAAATATATCTAGAGTTTTATTAGGGAGAGTACAGTTTTTATTTAGGCTTGAAATAGATGTTTCTGGAGCACGTAGTCTTTGACTTCTCAGTTCTCATGAGGCAGAAAACTAAAAGTATCACTGGCACATCTTCATTGCCTTGGGATCCCCAGTGGGCTTTGCAGAGCTTAACTAATTATGAAGCCTAGTGCTTCCCCAAATGACATTTCTGGAGAGCCCTGGCATGGCACAAAGCTGGCAGTACCATCTCCAGCTCTCAGAAATGAGCAGAGCCTCTAAATGACCTTTCTTTGCTGGGCCAGGGAGATGAGTTAGCCTCTGCTTGAAAAGCTGGAAATGAGATTTCCAGCCTGTTGATATCCCAGCTTGGCCAGCTGCTTTCCAGAAGTCAGTAGCTGGGCTATCTCATTTGTGTGCTTTAGCTCACAACAGGAGTGAGTTTCTCCCAATGTTTCCCAATGCTGTCTTTTCAGACTCTTTTCCTTCATCTCGCTGTTTGTAACTGAATTTCTAGCTCAGGGTTCAGGGATAAGCAGATTCAGTACCCAATGAGGCAGGTTTGCTTTAGTCTGGTCAAACATCCAAGTAGCACATCTTCCTTCCTTCACCCAACCCTAAAATAACAACAGTCAGGACTCACCGGACGTAAAAAAAGATCATCTTGTGTCAGCTCCCAGACACTTAGCTGAATTCAGCTGTTTGGCAGCATCATGCTGTGGGGATGCAGACCTGTCCCACTCCCTCAGCCCTGTGCCTCTCAGTCTGGCTGTTTGCTCAGGCAAACATTAAGCTAATCCGAAAAAAAAAAAAAAAAATCCTTGCTTCTTAACAAGCCAAGTATGCAGCACCTAGATGGAAATTTAATGAGAGGAGGTGAGGAGCAAAGCTGACAAAGCAGTGACCTCTCCTCTGAGGGCAGCCAGCCCCAGTCCATCCCGAGGCACTGGGATTAATGAACACGTTGGTTCCAGCCCAAAGCAAATGGGCATTAGCTCTATCACAGGGCTGCTTTATTGGGATGTGAATTTCACAGCACTGAACTCTGGGCTCGAGAGAAGCCTTGAGCTGAGCCAGCACAAAGAATCATTGAATTATCTGCAATTTTTACCACAAGCACGCTCCAGGGTCAGGGCTGGAGCAATCTATCTGAGTGTGGGGTTGGCCACCCGATATGATTTAGCAAATAACTTATTGAAGAGGAGTGTGGGGTTTCCGCATTTAGTTCGGTTTGAAGTGAAAAGTAATCTGCATAAATTATCCTGGGGGCATCCAAAGCAGCGTGAGCAGCAGGTCGAGGAAGGGGACCCTGCCCTGCTCTGCTCTGCTCTGGTGAGATTCCATCTGCAGTGCTGCATCCAGCTCTGGGCTCCTCTGCACAGGAAGGATGTGGACACACTGCAGGGAGTCCAGAGCAGGATCATGAAGGTGATCAGAGGGATGGAGCACCTCTGCTGTGAAGGCAGAATGAGAGCTGGAGCTGTCCAGCCTGGAGAAGAGCAGGATCCAAGGAGAACTTTGAGCACCTTCCAGTACCTAAAGGGGCTACAGGAGAGCTGGGGAGGGACTTTTCACAAGGACATGCAGTGATAGGACAAGGAGGAATGACTTTAAACGGACAGAGGAACGTTTTAAATTAGATAGTAGGAAGAAGTTCTTCACTGGGAGGGTGGTGAGGCTCTGGAACATGTTGCTCATATCAGAGAAGTCTGACCTGGGTCCCTGTTGCTCTTTCCTTCTTCTAGCCATTCAGTGGTAGCTGGGATTAACTTCTTAAAATAATGAAAAAAATTGAATCTATGAACTTGATGCATATTGAATATTGGCCTTTAAAGACTACTAATTTTTTAAAAAAATATTAATATGTGGAGCTGGCTTATCTGGCATTGACTTCCATTCCTGGGACATCCATACCAGAAAGGAGGTGAGCACTTGTCAAAGACTTGTCTTTTTAGGGTCAGATGTTCTTAGGAGTTTAGGATTAGACTTTATTTACTGCAGACTGCTCAGACCTTGCTGGGAGATGGCAAGAGATCAGACAAGAGTATCAGAACAGTCCTCTTTGGCCTATTTGTCTTTCTGTGCAAGCAGCGATTATCTTCTCTGTAAGCCCTTCTTGGCTTTAGGCTGGGTTAAAAAAAAATAATAAATCTCCCAAGCATCAAAGTTAATGAAATTAATAATGTATTTAAGAAATAAAATTGCTCGGCATCGGGTCAAGTGAGGTGGTGTGGCATGTCCTGGGGGATGGGGAGGGAGGCAGTGGGAATGCTCTGACACTCCTGCCCAGGCAATGCCTGCCCACAAAAACTGCTCCAGTATTTCTGAAAGGCATCCGAGTGTGTCCCGTACACAGCTCATGTTCTCAATGCCCAATTAAGCACGAGGTCCAAGGTTGTGTGGAGATGATCTACAGGTCTGTGTGTGAGTTGTACCACGTGCCCATTCCTTTTTCAGTTCCATAAATAAAGTCACTTTAGCATTATATGTCTTAGAGGAAGCAATCTAGGCGCAGCAGGTCTCTGTGGCAGGAGCCAGGGGATGGTTTTGGGTCTTGCAAAGATTAATCTGTTCTCTTTCAGTGCTAATCCTTTCATCTAAGCTGACGTGAGAATCCTAAACACCTTTCTATTACACCCCATTACCCAGATACATAAATCTGGTCAGGAAAAATCACCTTCCAGCAGTGGGAAGTGATTCATTTTTGGTGTGAGCAGAGTCCATGCAGGTTTGACATGAGGTTTTAGCAAGGCAGCAGGAATTAAAGGGCACATCTCGAGCTGATGAGACATTTGGTTATCAGGATGTTTAATGTCACAGTGTAAATAATCTCTCACCACTCCATTAAATGAGAGGCTTTCAGGGCATGCAGCTATTGTTAATGACCGCCTCCAATCCTGACTTTCACGGTGTGCTAATCCAAGGTCTCTCAGTGCTTTTTGCAGAACACAACTATTTTCAAGTTAGGACTGCCCAGGAAATGGGATGCTGGGCTGAAATGCACAATGGGAGGCCAGCGGGGGCCATGCATCCCTGTGGCCATTGCTCAGGAGTGCCTATCTACCCAACCTGGAAACAAACCCGCTGCTGGGAGAAGGGGAAAACCTTTTTCCAGGTTTAACCAGAAAGGAAGAGGAATGCACATTGCTGAAAACCAGAAATGATTCCATTATTGACACAAAGCTGTCTAGAAGACCTTGATTTTTGGAAATACATTGAACTGCTCCTCTAACAACTTAATTTTAGATGCTATCAGCACTCACAGCAAGGTTTTTTTTCTGTGGAGGGATTAAATAATTATGTAAAAGCAAATTAAACCTAGCAAATATTTGCAGTGCTGTAATTCCTTGGGCAGTGCCATGACTGAAAGCAGTGCAACACTGGAAGAAAGCTGATAAATTATATTCATTTAAACTTGCAATTAAAGAAAAACAAAACCCAAACCCTCTTTATTTGATGCTTGGAAGGGCTTCACACAGAGGGCCAAAACTGTCAGCACATCTCGAGGGTGTTCTTTGCCATTCAGTGACAATTGTGGGGCCCTCCCTGGTGAAAGAAGATGAGAACTTTATCCCCTCATTGCATTAAGCTGCAACACTTCTTTTCACCTTTTAACAAGTCCAGTTCTTGCTGATGTGTGATATCAGGGCTGTGAAGGTGACCTGCCCTGACAGCAGTGCCAGGCAGATGCTCCTGAGCACTGGGCTCTGCAGGTTTGCAGAAGAAGCTGCTTACTCCTGAGCCTGGTGACTGGCTGAGAGGTTTTATTTGGATGTTTGTCAGCTAATTTCTGTGCTCCAGGTATTTTAATTACTCAGATGATAAAGTAAATCTTTTATGATGTTCTAATGTGAAAGCTAAAATCACTCTTTTAATGCAGAGGCAGCAGCAATTTGCCAGCCCAGTTGCTGAGGTCCCTCCTGGGGCTTGTGTCAGTGTCCTGGGAGGGGGTTGTTTGCTGCTGGCCCTGCTGCCACAGAAACCTTGTTCTTTGCTGGGGCATTTAAAGGAAAGGGAGGAAGAAGGCCTCAGAGTCCTTTTGGGATGAAGGTGCTCTTTCATGGATGCCAAAAGGAAGGGAGTCTGCCTGCTTCATCTGCAAACCCCCAGATTACCAAGGATGGGAAGAGATGATGATGGTGATGAAGAAAGAAAATGCAAAACCTGTATGTTCTGTGTGCTGTGAACCACAAGGAGTATCCTGGCCGATGCACAAAATGCTCATCAAATACAGAAGTGAAGCTTATTCAGGCAGTTGTCTTCCCAGGGCATCAGTCTATCAGGGAAAGCTGTACTGAAGCTGGCCTCTAGCACTCAATGATGCATTTTTGGGGGGTTTATAAGCAGTATTTCCATTAAAACATCCGTGCAGCCCAGCACGCCTGGAGTCTGCAATTCCTGATAGATATACAGCTGTTCTCTGGTTCCACTACTCTGGCTAGGTCTTGCTTCTCCCTCCCCAGACACTCTGGGGAGACACAAAACAAGCCCACGTTTGTCTCTTTGAAAGTGTGCTGAGGGTGGTAAGAGGTTGCACTCCTGGCCTTTTCCAGCCCAGGATGCAGAAATGTCCTCTTGTGCTCTCCATAAACAGCAACAGTTGGAGGCTGCAGGAGTATTTAGAAGCAACATGGCTCTGTTTGCTCTAGTCTTATTTATTTCCCTGAGGGATTTGCCTTTGGCTTTGCTAGAGATTGGTGTTAGGGCTACATGAATGCTCAAGCAGCTTCAGGTCTCAAAGCCTTTGGAAAGGATCTGGTTTTGGTAAGGACCTGCCTTGCTACAGCTGTGAGCTCTCCATCCTTCCAGAGCAGCCTCCTAAACTAAACCCTGCTGATCAGAGACAGACCTAGTGCCTTGTTTGTTCGCTCGTGATGAAACAACTCCGCATAAATTCCCAAATCCCTCTGTAAATAGCTCCTTACTGAGGTCCTGTCCTTCAGGCTTTGCTTGTGAAGGGTATGAGGAAAGCAAGTGGCTCTGAAGCAGACGAGCTGCCTTCTCACCTGTTGAAGTGCTGGATAAAACAAAGATATATCTTCGAGGTCCCTTCCAACCCAAACCACCCCACGATCCTTCCACCTGGAGGCAAGGGTGCACCCTGGCTGGAAAGAGCTGAGCTTCCAGTACAGACCCAAAAGCCTCAGAGGGTGTCCTGGTTTTTATCCTAAGGATGCGTAGCTCTGTGCTGAGCAGGAGGCTGTCAGGACCCATTTCTTGGTGTCTGTGTTTGTTTGGATCAGACCAGAGGTGCCAGCATTGCTTGCAAGGCAGCAGGGATTAGGTTTCCATCCATATGTGTCAAAACTGGGAAAAAAAAATATATAGCAGGGACAAAGCACTGCTGACCAATTTCTCAACCTTAGTGATGCTCATCTGGAGTGAACAGAAAGTCTAGAATCAATAAAAAGCCTTATTTAGAAAGCTGAGGCCAGATTAGGAAGAGCAAATGCTCTGCAAAAGGCAGAAAGGGGTAGACAGAGCAATTACGAAAGGCAGAATATTACACTCAACCTTTAGAGACACAAATGCGGTGTTTTGTCAGCATTTTAATCATCCAGCCTATTTTCAGCACCGTGTTTGGATTAAAACCTCCCTCAATAGCATGTCCTGGGTAAATAAAGCTAGGTCAGGGGCATACTTTCCTGCTCAGTGAGTGAGATAAATACAGAAAGATGTTTTTCACCTTTTGAGGAGAGCTTTTCCGAAGGAGGAGGAGAGGGAGCTCTGAGCCGGCTCGCAGGTAGTGTCTGTTGTGCGCGTTTCTGCCTCTGCCTTTTTTCCTTTAATTTTTTTTTATTTTTCCTCCCCAAAGGATTTTTGAGCTTTTCTGTGCCACGTACCCAGACGTGAGGCCTCCTTCCCCTAGGGGCAGAGGCAGGGCTGTGCTGCAGCCTCCAGCTCTGGTGACAGGTTGGATAACTCATGGCAGCTCCCAGGAGGCAAAGGTCATGTGAGGCTTGTGGGCTTCTAAAACCAGCTGTGAAACACTCCTTCCCTCACCTCGCAAAACACCTTCAGCTTTCCACCTCGACTGAAAAAAAAAGAAAAAAAAAAGAAAAAAAGAAAAAACGTTCTGCTGTAATGTTGTGCTGTGCATCAGAGTCAGGAAAAATATATAGGCTGGAAGAAGAGCCATCACCTTGCTAAAATCTGGCCTGTGCAAGTGAAAAGCAAAGCCCTGCATGTGTCAGTCTGGGTAAATTTCATCTGCTACCTCCAAGTTCCCGACTGCCATTCCCTGGTTGTTAGTGGTGTAGATCAAATAGAAATTTAGGATATCAGAGAATGGTTTGGGTCAGAAGGGACCTTAAAGATGATCCAGTTCCAACTCCCCTGCCATGGGCAGTGACACCTTCCACCAGACCAGGCTGCTCAGAGCCCCATCCAGCCCTGAACACTTCCAGGGATGGGGAGGCCACAGCTTCTCTGGGCAACCTGTACCAGGGCCTCACCACCCTCACAGGGAAGGATTTCTTCCTAATATCCAATCTGACCCTGCCCTCTGTCAGTTTAAAGCCATTGCCCCTTGTCCTATCACTTTGGGCCCGTGTCAAAAGTCCTTCTTGTAGCCACCTTTAGGTACTGGAAAGCCACAGTTAGGTCACCCCTGAGCCTTCTCTTTCTGGGCTGAACGACCCTAATTCTCCCAGCCTTTCCCCATAGCAGAGCTGCTCCATCTCTCTAATCAATTTGGCAGCTTCCTCTGGCCTCACTCCAACAGCTCCATGTCCTTCCTGTGCTGGGGACACCAGCTGGACACAGCACTGCAGGCGGAGTCACACTGGAGTGGGGCAGAGAGGCAGAACCCCCCTCACCTGCTGCCCACTGTGCTCTGGACACAGCCCAGAACAGGGTTGGTTTCTGGGCTCCCAGAGTGCCCATTTCCAGGTCATGTCTGGCTTCTCATCAACCAGCACCCCCAAGTCCTTCTCCTCAGGGCTGCTCTCAATCCATTCTCTGCCCAGCCTGAATTTGTGCCTGGAACAAAGACAGCAGACCCAGATCAGCTGTCGGGGTTCTCCCTCTCGTTTGTTTAGCTGCAGGGGGAGGTACTTTGGGGTTTATTTTTGCACTGGGACATTACAGTGCTAAAGCAGTGGTCAGCAGTCCCCATGGAGGGGGAGCAGCACACCTCAGAGCTGCCTCAGGGAGAGCACCAGCACCTCTTGAAAACTGCTTTTTCCTTTCATCTTCCCTAAAGCCCACGTGCATGAGCTCTGCTTACACGCAGCACAGCTGATGGAGCTAACCATGGGAATGCAGCAAAGTGGGAAAACAGAGCTAAAGCAGAGAACTTTCTTTTTGTAGCCCTCACTGGGGCCACGTCTTGGCTTATGCTCCATTATGGCCTAGTCTGGCATATTTTGAATAGCGGGAGGTTTTATTCAAACCTTTATTGACTGCAGTGTAAATCCTCTCCGACTGCTGCAGATGTTTTTGAGATAAACAAAATGGAAGTGGATTTTGTTTAAATTAATTCCCCCAAGTGATTTAAGCAGTCAGATCAGGATCAGTTTAATATTTTTATTTAAACAGCCGTGAAAACTTTTGAGAAATGAGAGTTTAGGAAACGAAGAGCAATTTGTCTTGAATACCTTGAAGTCTAAGTTTCAAAATTAGTTTCTTCCAGTTCTTGACAAGCAGCCACTCAATGCAGTAAAACCACTGGGAGCCTGGACTCTACGGAATTGGTTTCTATTTTCCAGTCATCTTCAGCTTCTCTTTGCTTTGTGTAACTCCAGATAAGAACCTTAAGAATTGTAGTTGTCCAAAGTGCTTTCAATACCCAAAAATTTTCCTTTATACATATAAATTTATATACATATATATTTAGATTTCAGAAATCTTAATCATTGTCTTTTGACCACGTTTTTCTGGAGCCCTGATTCATAAGCTGTGTAAGAATTCAGCGTGTAGATGTCCTTCCTGTGCAAGTTCTGGCTGGCTGCTCCCCCTCAACAGAGTCCACACATTTTGTAGCTGCAACTACAGCCTGTCCCATGGTGCTTGCTTTTGTCTGGGGACATGGAGAGCAGCAGGAACATGAGAAACAAAAATGTTCTGCTATCAAGGGCCTGTCAGATCAAGTTTCCTACCCAGCTCCTCAGGGTGAGCTGTGTGGCCACCTGAAGAGGTCTGGGGCTTATAGGTGGGGCCAGGGACCTCCTATTTGGGTAGCAAAGGTTAGGCTGAGGTTGGTGGCTTGTCCCTTGGGAGACCTGTTAAAATTCTTAGAAAAAGCATCTTCTGCTGATTAATTGCAATTATGATGGAACACCCCAGTCTGCTTTTTAAAGCAGCAGGAGTTTCCAGGGGTGGCTTTGTGGCCATGTGCCTCCTCCTAGCTAGAAATAAACCACATGGCATTGAAACATCCTTCCAGGCTTGGAGAAGAGTTTGGATTTGTCTTAGGTGAAATACCGTAGTGTGAGGCTCTCTCTGCCTTCAGGATCCTCCCTCTGTCCTGGTACAGAAATATGACCTTCAGTCATGTTCCTGTGAGTCACCTTAGGAAAGGTGAATTGGGCTGATGGACAGAGCAGAGCCCGAGGACGAGACTGGGTCAGGATCAGGGGTAGCAGGTACAAGTCCATTTTGCTGTTAATGCCTTCCTGCCTGGGAGTTCAATGATGAAAGAAATGAAATATTCAGGAACACTAGTGTGAGCTGTGGTGGAGCACCAAGGGAGCTGTTGCTTGTGCTGTCCCACAATGCCAGAGTTAAGGAAATTGAGTCGCTCCTGTGCTCCTGAGCAAGGTTTTTCTATCCAGCTGACCACTGCAGCACCTTCCTGCAACAAGCATCTGCCTCCCTGATGCTGCCCAGAGAGCATCATCCCACTTTCCTGGTCACACCAAAATGGGAATTGGGAGCTCACCGTGGGAGGCATCGTGTTTGCTCATGAGCTGCTTCAGTAACAGTACTTTTATTTTCAGATAATGTGTCCTAAATATTCAGTACACACATTCCTGCCATGAAAGACAACAGCAACAAAAAAATCTGAACAGCTGTTCCTTTGTTGTTCAGCAGAAAAAAAAAGAAAACCAAACTACAAAGCAGCACTCCAAGGTCACGTTATTCCTTTACAGAGGGGAAATGAAGGGGCTTGAAACATTTTAGTGAGCTTGAGAATTTACTGTGGTGAGTTTTGGGATATGAGCTTTGCTGCCTTGCGAGGAGAGTCTTACTGAAGGACACATAGCTGCACTATTCCTGCTTGAACTTCTCCACCGGAATCCAGGAGCTACAACCTGGCCCACCCAAACTGCAGAATGTCCTATAGTTACAGAGGATCCCAGAGGAGATCCCAGGAAAGGAGAGAACGTCCTCTGTCCCCGCTCTGGATACAAGAGTAAGGCTTGTCTTAATATCACTCCTTTAAAAATCATTCACAACCTGTTTTCCATACAAAGTGATTGTGCCTCTTTACCTGCTCTGCGCTAAGAGGGAAATTCAGCCTCTGGATTATGGAAGCAGTGGTGTGTGCTCATTGAGAAACGCCATTCCTCACACAGATGAGAGGTCCAGAAATGCTTCCCAGGTGTTTTAAAAACCCATCAGCCTTCCAGTGCCAATTCTGAGAGCTGCTGAAGGGAGAAACTGCTCCAAGCAGTAGATCACCAAGGTGACACGTGCAGCTGTGGATTGAGTCAGCTCGTCAGATGTTTCCTTGCTGCAGAGTGGGGAAAATGAAATCTGCTGTTTAACAGGTGACGTGCAGTCCTTTGATGTCAGTCTGCTCCTGCCCAGTGGGGAGATGCCCAAGAGGTGCAATGCCCTGGCATATCTCACTTTGCTTGACCTGCACCTGCTTCTGGGAGGGAAGGATCCAAGTCTGCTGCTGCATCTGCAGCAAACAAATGGTGCTCTCTCCAGCTGATAATTTCCCTGCCACAGCTGCTTATGTGTCCTGTTGCTTTGTTTTTTCATAAAATTAGGGTATCAGGCTGCTTCTCAATCATTTTTATGCTGTGTGTTTGCTGCCAACACTTCTGGCTCATCAGGAAGCCAGCCCTCCTAATACTCGTTAGTGACAGGGAGAAAACCTCTCTGCCACTGCAGGCTTCTGTAGTCACCATAGCCAGAAAAAACATACTAATTACTTGGTCTGGAGGAATCTGAAATTCCCTTTGGGCAGATGAAAAGTTCAGGGGTTTGTTGAGATCAGAGTAAAGGTTGCTTTTGGAGTACAGGCAGCTATGAAGTTGCAACAAGCTCTGCCTGCAAACCTCAGTGTTTAGAAGAGACATCCTATTGAGTTCTTCAGCCCTGCTGTGGTTTGGATGCTGACCATCCAAAGGGCATTAAGGGCAAGAGATGTCTTTTGGTTCAGTGCAGAAGAACCATGAGACACTGACCCTTGCCCATGTGTTACTTGATAATTTGTCCTCTTTAGGGCTTCTGGGCAGAAGAAGAGGGGTCAGGCTGTTTTCTGGGTGCAGGTATTGCAGAAACAAACACGTGCAGTAAATGCAACGTGCTGAGACTCAGCCTGTGCACAGACCAACCATGAAATGCCTCTGCAGGGAGTCTGACAGTCCTCAGAAGCAAAAATTTATTGATGGTGATGGGTGAATCTTCACAGATATCTGTCAAAAAATTATTCTAAAATGGTCCTCTTGCATATCATGTCCAGGTCTTTAGCCTGGTGTACATGGATTTATGAGAATTTCTGGGTAAAGATTACCCTTATATGAACCTGTGGGGTCCTCCTGTTTGACCATCGTTCTCTCTGTTGCCCAAATGGTGACACTTTGCATGGCGGAGATGTGGTTTGTGCAGACATGGGGTCTCATTTCTGAATCCACTAGGGCAGAGAGGCTCTTGCTGGAGTGGGCCTAATTGCTGAAAAGACCCCCAGGGTTTACATTTGGAACAGTGCCTCGGGAACTGACGGGGATCGGCAGAGCTTCACAGGAAAATCTGCCCAGCACCCGTTTGCATTCGTCTGCCTTCAGCAAAAGCTCTCGAGTTAATGCTAATTTAAATTCTCACTTAGGCATCTGTAGGTATAATTGCATAAAGCACTGTGCATTAAATTACATCCACACATGGATTTGGAATCAGAGTCTTCAGAAAGACTACATATGTTAGCCTATTTCCAAAATGCGTTGGCCACTGAAGACCCAACGCTATTATGCACCCCCTTTTTGCTTGGAAACATAATGATCTAAGCTTACCCCGGGTTAATTATACCCTGGTACCAGTTAAATTCCCACAGCTCTCCCATGTCACTGGGAAGCAGCGCCCTTAATATTTTATGAACCATTTTACTGGTGGCTCCCAAGTCCATAGATTGCACGAGTTGGGTAAACAAAAACCACAAATGCAACAGAAGCTTAAATCTCAGTTGTAACCTGCTGTAATTAATCACTACAGCTGTGTGATGCCTGGAATCAGGCAGGATCCTGAAGGCAAGGCCAGCCTGAAACCTGCACGGGAAGCAGAGCCAGAGGGTAAGTCTCACCTGCATATACCTTGTTCTCAGGATGCCACTGTTGTCGGGGTTTTTTTTAGTTTTATTTCGCAAAGTGCAATCTTTCACGTGTGCCTTTAAAGAGAAACAATTCCCGTCACTTGGAGCTCCCAAGGGTGTGAGTGTGTCCCTTGATGGCACCTGCAGCATTCCAGTCCCCCTGCCAAGGGGTGAGGAGCTGTCCTGTGACACTGTTGAGTCTCAGGGGGACTCATGTCTGCTGGGCCAAATTGCAAGGGGGAAGGTTGCTGTTGTCATTGGAAACTTCACAACTTTGTCCTTGAAAAATTGCTAATACCTAGTTTTGGGTGTCACATAACTTCAGTGGCCTTCTGCTCAGCCTGTGCATGCTGCTCTCAGCGCTGAGCTGTCTTAACACTGCATTAATGTTTTCTCCTCTTTGTGCATGGGTAGAATTGAAATCCCTCTTGGGGAGGAAGCTTATTCCAAGTAAATTCCTAAACAATCAGCTGAAAAAAAACCCCTGAAATGTTCTTTCACTTGATTTACTACTCCCTGCCAAATGCACATGCATGCCAGGTCTTGAGCCTGGTACTGGAGCCGAGCCTAGAAGAAGGAATTGTCTGTACAAGGCTTCTCCTTCCGTTTTGGGATCTAGTGCTGATTTCAACCAAGTCTGGTGAAAGCGGTGATCATAAACACACTATGTTTCTGTGTGGCTCATGAAAAATAAAGAGCAGGTTTGGCCCAAGGCAGGTGTTGTGGAACCAAGTCAGATCCTGTCTGCTTGGCAGGAGCTTTTGGGCTCTCTGGGAACCCTCTTGTGCAGGGCAGGAGTTCATGCTGCCAGCATCTCCTGCTGGCCTTCACGCCCAGATCCTCCATTAAAGGATTTTCAAGGTTATCTGACTTCACTGACCAAAGATGCTCTGCTAAGCACGTTCTCCTTCAATTCTTTCAGGCCCCATCAGGTTTCACAGCCTCATGAATTTTAAAATCCTTTGACATTTGAAACTCTGTTCCCCTGCAAGGCCTTCTCCTAAATCCCAGCTCCTCAGCAGGCCCGAAGGGATGGCGTTTGCCAAGGGTGAAGCTGTTCTGGGTTTGTGGGTGGTGCCTTGTAGTGAACAGCGTGCTCAGAGATGTTCTGCTGGTCCTGCCTATCACTTCAACGGGGGAGCAGTGAATTGGGATATGATAAATCACTAAATCTTCACTTCTAAGTGCTGCTTGGGATGTAAACATTGTGTATTAACCCTCCTAAATGGTGTTAAATTCGTCGGCTATCTTTCTTCCCTCCCACCCCACCACTGCTGCTCTACGTACGATCTCTTAGTAGCTCAGTCTTGTTTTGTGTTTTATTTGGATATTTCTGCCCACTATCCCCAAATCTCTGGGGGTTCTTTTTAAACTTTTGATATTGATTTTTTTCTTGGTTTAAAAACCCCATGAAATACACACACCCACCAAAAAACAAACAAGCAAACAAACAAACAAAAAAAACCAACAACAACAAAACCACAGGTGCCTATACATGGCTCAGCCCTGAGTGGTACAGGAAGAGCAGTGGCTGGTTTGTGGTGCTGGAGANAGGTGCCTATAGATGGCTCAGCCCTGAGTGGTACAGGAAGAGCAGTGGCTGGTTTGTGGTGCTGGAGAAAGTCTCGGCAAGGCTGAAAGGAGTATCCCATTTCCACAGATGGCTTTTTTGGTTCTTTTAATGGGTTATGGTGCCAGGAGGATCTGGAAAGAGCACAAGTCCCTCATCCCCAGGCAGGATGTCTTGTTCTTAAAATTGTGTTCTTTCAGCTCCTGGAGAGGATAGCTTTAGATTTATCCTCACATTCTCCAGTCTTGGTGGTTCTGTTGGTTTTTTATTTACCTCCCCTTCTCCTCCCTTTTCCCTGCCCTCACTCCCCGATGGCTGCAGGGGACGCGATTCGGGCGCTCGTCCCCACGCTGCGGCTGCTTCACGGAGTTAAAACCATCCAGGTCCTTCGCCCTCCTCCGGCAGCAGTGGTGCAGAGTGAGGCACGTGGCAGGGTGAGGGTTTTATCTGCTGGTCTGGTTTGATGTTTAATACACGAGGCAGAGCCCCAGGCACTCGATCACGATGGCAGGCCCAGCCGCAGCGGAGCACGTTGACAGCGACACAGCGGCTGCACGACAACCAGAATCAATCTGATAGAAGGAAGGGCTTCAGACCTCTAGCAGTGACACTGCGACTGAGCTGAGCCCAGCCTGGGCCTAACTCAATCCCTGATCTGCGTAAAACCCCTCCTCTGTGCTTTCCAGAGGCTGGGACAGCTGGAGAGGTTGCTCTCCACGAGCACAGGATGGCAGCTGTGTGCTGAAACTTGCTGAGCTGCCTCCCCAGTAAGTGATGGGGTGGTGAGGGATTTAAAAGAAAAACCATTACCATGTCTTTGTCAGTCTTCCTGAAATAAATCAGGAGAGGCTCGCTTAAGCTGGCTGTAGGTGATTTGTGGCTTATTTTTTTTAATAAAAGCCAAATGCATTCACTTTATAAATGAACATGCTATGAAGAGGGCTTCAAAGGAAAGATGAGTCGTTACTATCCAACTGTTGCTAAATTCATGTGTGGATGGTCCATATTCTGCATTGTTTAATGTCACTGATACCTGATACAGACCATTCCCAAGCTGTTTGATAATTACTTATCAGCCATCTGCATGAGGAGGGGATTTGACCAGTGACACCCCCAAAAGCAGGAAGGAGAGAAAGGGGTTAAGCTGTAGGCAGGAAAGGGAAGGCAGAAAGCAAGCAGCAAACAATTGGCACCTGGGCTCCATTGAAGACTAAAAGTGGAAAAAAAATGGCTTAATTGAAAAATCTGTCTATTGTGTATGACTGCAGCCTCCAAGGGAAACAAACAAACCCATTCAAAGGAAGGAAAAAAAATAAAGGAAAGAATTAAAAAATCCTGTGCTGTTGTACAGACTTGGGGGTTTAACTCTTGCCAGTCTGGGGCAGAAATATTTTTATAACCAAACCATCTCCCTTGTTAAAACATTTAGTTGGATTGAGTAATATCTTAACTCCTCCTGGCATTTTCCATCACCAGCTGGAGCTGCCTGGGACTCCCAGGGCAGCACTGAATGTATTTAAATCCCTGATTACACTGGGATGAGTTGGGGGATGATCCCTGATTTCTATTCATTTTCACACGTACCATAAAAATATGGATGTCAGTTTTTCCTTTGACTTCAGTGTTGTTTGGAAGGTCTCTGTAAGCATTCTAGATGTGCTTTCAATATGTTTCTACCTTAATTTTAGTAATACCTTCCTCTGGAGTTCACGGGCTGCAGTAGCTTTCCACTGCACAGTAAGACAATCGGGGCTTTTTGCTTCTCAAGCCCAGCTTTATTTTTTTTT